>JAUMJK010000924.1:600000-1012500 GCA_033558105.1 Coccyzus lansbergi
GTGTAAAGTGCACCAAGCCTCATTTCAACGACAAATTGAGAGCAGGCCAAAAGCAAGAAATAAAGGTTGAAGAAGTATTTGAACTGGTTAAACAACACCTGGGGGGGAAAAAAAAAAAAGAAGAAAAAAGGAGACAGAAGATTAACGGAGCTCAGAAGTTATGCGTATTGAATTAAGCATCAGAAACATTTTTGTGTGCTCCTCTAGAGCCTAAATGCTAACTTAGGGCAGTCTTAAAGTAGTCCTGGAAGCTCAGGACAGATCTGTGCCTAGTTTGCTGCTGCCCTAAGGCAGCCTTTGCAGGAGGTCCATAACCCAAATACTAATTATTTCCTCCAGCTCCAGATTCTGGACCTGTCTACTACATAACCACTGAAATTGGGGAAAGCACTGGGACAGGATGATGAAAAGTAACTTGGTTCACACTTACCCCAGGGAGAAATGTAAAAAAATTGTATTTCTGATTGTTGATGACATTGCGAGGGTATCTCTGCTCTCTCTTCTCTGGATGGCCAAGCCAAACAGTACGAGGCCTTGGGTCTCTCCTTCCACAGCATCTTAAGCACTCACAACACCTACAGAAGGAAAATTAATTAATGAGATAATTTTTACACATTTCTACATACCACACACGCACCTCGAACCAGCCAGAACAGCTGAGTATCAGTTCATCTACAACTCCCCACCTCTCATCTCTCCATTATCTGCTAGATAATGAATCCTTACTTGAGACAATGAATTAAATAGAGCACTGGTTCCTTCATGAGAGATGCAAGGACTTATGACCCTCTTGTACCTTGAAAAAGCCTCTCTGTTTAAAACTGCAGCATTGTACCCTCCCAAAACCCAAAAGGGTTATTTTTCTGTTATCTATGCTTCTTAGTGAAAGCCAATCTCTCCCCAGCCCCTCTTGTTCCTTTAAAAAGAGACCTATTGAATTTCATTGACATTTCGGAAAGCCAATATCAGCTGGATTGATAACCAAAAGCTTCAGAGCTCTCACAAACATCTTTCCAGAAATCATTGCTAAGGTCTGCTCTTGAATCACAGCATTCTGCCACAATAGTTCAATTAAACACACACCTAATCAAGAGAAATTACTTATTTAAGGAAGGACAGAAAGCATTGGGTTCTTGAAGTCAGTGTCTTGCCAGAAGATACATGCAACGTGTTAAACAGCTTACAGCTCACCACACAGAAGAGGGCTTCCTACAAAGACACTGGTTTTTAATGTTTAATGCCCTGCTGGATGCAAATAAATTTAAAAGAAGTGTTATCAGTGAAGTCAGTTCCTTCAGAAGATAAGAGGAATAAAAATCAACTTGGCTCCAGAAGTCACCATGTGACTCAGCACTCCAGGAGCAGGCACAGACATCAACTTCGCAATGTGAGATAATTTCTCACAAGCTCTTAAAACCAGACAAAAGCATTTTCACATAATCAAATTATTTTGACATTATCAGATTTCATTAACAGCAGCAAAGGAGCCCTGAAAAGATGGATTTTCTCTAGTTTTGTGAGCAAGAACAACCAAAGCTGTAGGTACCACCCAAACACAGAGTAGGTTTTGTCACTCAAAGCAGCTTTCAGACCAAAATGCTGAGAAGACAGCAGAGCATCACGTAGCACCCACATGTTAATAATGAAGGAACATGAAATCACCAGTTTTGGATGATAACAAATACCAACAAGAGACAACAGGAAAGTTGGTGTAAAACACTTTAAAATGCATAAACTCTACTTCAGAAGCACATTTTAGTAGCTTGCTACCTTGTAATTGCAGTTTTCTTCTGCGTTTGCAGATGAAGACTAAGACAAATAGTCACTTCTATCCAAATATATTTTAACGGAAAATCGTGAAAATAGTGGTATTTGGTTCGCAATTGAAAAGAGATAAGCTCTATGGGAAAAAAAAAATGTTTTTTTTCTTTGACAGTGGAGAAAACCACACAACGTTAGCTCTGATTCCATATGTGAATTCAGAATAGCCTCTATAATAAGGCTCCAAGGAAGAGACTTTGCCCGAGAGAGTAAACCTGCTGTCCATGCACCCCATTTCATCACAACTTGCTTCCCAGTTACAGAGAGAATCAGTCAATCCTTGTAATCAGACATCTGAAACCAGTTAGCTTTGTTTATTTTTTAGGGTGGGCCTCTTCTAGGGATTGCACTCAACAGCAATAATACCTACACACCTATATCATAATATTTACAAGAGGATAAGGCTCAAAGAGGGTACTACTATAATCTAATATATTTTTTGACTTGTGCTGCAAATTGTTTGTGCAAAGTGAAGTTCACCAATATGCTCCAAAGAACTTCCCAACTACCTGGGCAGATCTTCAAACTAACACCCAAATCTCCAAAGCAGAATTTCAAAGCTTTTAATAATTTCAATGACTTATCACTGTTTTTCCTTCATGAACGCAAAAGAAAACAACAAATGATGCGCACAAACTGATCAGAAGATTTTACCTTAGGGAAAGTGCACTCTGCCCAACTGTACATATACAACTAAATTGCTTTTATTCTTGTCTTTTCCATAGAATCATAGAACAACCAAGTTGGAAGAGACCCACTGGATCATCGAGTCCAACTGTTATAATAAATTCACTAGTCTCCGAGTGCCAGTACCGAGGACTGAAAAATTACTTAACTTTGCATCATTCTAAAGGAGACAGCAGCCCCTAGCACTGACAGCACCTACAAAGGCAGGGAAGTAGAAAGCAATTGTGCAAAAGTGAAATTATCCAAAATTTAGCACACATTCTGCTGCCAAAGACATGACCTCTCATCACGTTCCTGGCAGAAAGACACCTGTTGCTGTAAGAACTTTAATTAACAAATGCTGTGTTACGCTAAGGTTTGAGAATCAATCTAAAAATAATGTGGTTTCAAACAAGAAAGGGCATTGGAGAATCTGATGTATAAAAATAGCAGTTTGGTGAGACTCCTGCCAGGCTGGAGTCACAGTTTTCGCAATCCCCTAAATGACAGGGAAAGCAAACTGAAAGCTTAATTAGACAAACAAAAGAAAATCTTCCTGCCTGGCAAGTTTTTGAAGGCAATTATCAGTACTATCAATAGTCAAGTAAAGAATATCCAGCATTACTACCAAGAATTCTCCTGCATAGCCTTTTAGCACCAGGTTTCTATGCAATGTAAAGGAATTTGTTTCAAAAAAAAAAAAAAAAAACCCACAAACTAACTGGCCAGTGAACACAATACTACAACCGGCAATAACAGTTTAACAGTTGCAGGTTGCGACACTTTAACTGGGGAGGTTCATCAGCCCTCAGGAATCCCATTACGTCATGGGCTGGAAGCCTCCTCCAGAACACACAGTGCTGAGCAAGGAACTCACGCTGGCGGCTGACAATCCTGAAAAAATCAGCAAATGCTGATGTTTATCCCATGCACACTCAAAGGTCCCCACATCACCTAGTCAGACCTTAATTCTTACCCATTCTGTGATCTTGGTTTTTTCTCCTTGTCCCACAAGCCACTCGCATTCCTGTGCTTTGCCAGGCAGACACAGAGCAGAAACCCACAATCCAGACCTGGGTCTAGCGGAGAATGGTAAGCAGTGCATGTTATCTCTGCACACTAATTGCACAGGTGCCTGCTCACAGCTTGTGGAAAAGGAGTTTTTTGGTAAGAATGCAGACATTTCTCAAGCAAAGAATCATGTGCTCATTCTTAAAGGCAGATGTTTATCACCTTCCCTCCTCCCCCAAAGATATTTCAATTCCATTGCTCTAACTTTTTTTTTTCTTAGATCTTTCAATGATGTCTTAAACTTTATCAAGGAAGAATAAATTATTAAGCTCATTAGTTCTACTTTAAAACCCTCTATATGACATCTATGAACCTTACAAAGCACACTACACAAACACGAGTGGCTGTCATGGCCATAAAACCCAAACTCACACATTCATAAACAAAATCACAACCACTCTAAATGATGTCTTTCTATGTGAACTGTATCCAAAACTCTGTGTCCTGCAAGCGACATGGCCCGTAACCTGCACGGGGATCTACACAAATCGGAAGGTGGTGATGAGCACAAAGGTCTCCTGTGTACTTCACTTAGGATGATATTTGTTTACAAAAACGCATCCTTCGTCTTGACGTAAGAAGCAGTAATATGGCAGGTTGACTGTCAGATGCCAGGTGAACAGCCACTACCAAAAAGCAGTTTTTATTTGTAAATGCAGCTCATTTAATGGAGTATTTGAGAAAGCAAATGAGAAATGCTTTCATAATAATTTTTCACGTAAATCAAACCCAAAAGGAAAAAGAGTGTGACATTCATCTAATACAGGGAGAGTATTTGTCAAAATAGCGCTGACGTTAACATACTTATTCACTCCTACAGCAAGCACATTTCTCAGCTTATGCTTCTGTTTCTCACAGGTTGTGCTGTCAAGCCCTTGGCACCTTTAACACACAAACCAACCTTCCACGTTTCATTATTTTAGAAGTATATAGAGAATTTTCCATTGATTAAAAAAAAAGCATTCCCCTGTTTCAGCCTACAGCTGGGATGGCTCAGGAAGGGATGAGGAGCATGGTTCTTCTTGCAGTCCACCCACCAAGCGCCGTGGTGCAAACCAGCTCGTCTCTGGAAGGCCAGCCCAGCACAGCACGCGCCAAGGCACACCCGCAGCAGGCAGATGGAGGGCAGGAGCTCCCATCTCTCTCTGTTGACTTTAGAATGGAATTTGCCATTTTAAATAGAGACAAAGTACACACACGCGTACAATGGAATGGCTGCATGAAATGTTACTGTAAGGCTCCTCCTTCCCCATCTCATTCCTCATTCCCTTCCCCCCCCATTTCTGGATCAAGGCCCTTTATACATCACAGAGGCAGCATGAGCACCGCAGTTTGTTGGCTTCACAAAAACGCTTTGCAGGATTGTGGCCTGAGACCATAAACTATTTAGAGAAAAACTTGTGTCATGCACTGAACAGAGCATCTGAGGTGCTTCAGGAATTTGCTGCTCCCTTTCCAGCAAAGCTCAGCCCCTGGGAAGCTGAGACTCACTTGAATCCCACTAACAGTCCTGCAGCAGCTAATGCTATCTTTCTCTCCTAATTGGCACATATCTCATAGCGGTTTTCTCTGCAAAGCATTTGGAAGAATACAGCTGAATTCAAGGCATACGGTTGCTGAATTTAGAGCTTGGCCTTTGATTGCAGCAAGGAAGATCCACATTAAAAGTTATGCTCAGGAACTGATAGCCCCTTCTCCTACTGGTTTATTAAGCACATGGTTTCTCTTCGACATCAATCCCAGCTCTCCGTACCATTATTCATCTCTGCAAGGCTACTGTGCAAATTCTTCCCTGGCTTCTCATCAGAGTATGACAGAGGCTGAGCCTGCAATGAAAACCCAGCTTGGATGACACCTGCCCTACCCGAGAATGAGGCGTTTCTTACCTTTTTGTTAACACACATGAAAATGTCTATGAAGACAGTGCATGAACAGAAATCTGTTCCCTACTCCAGAAGACCATATCGACAAAAAAAATCTCTGAGAACTTGCTTCTACTGGTGAGGGAAACCCTCACAGTAGAAACTGCAGTCAGGGCAACGCTAAGGTGAAACCTTTCAAGACTGACTTATCCTTGGGTTTTCACATGTACCAAGTGACGTAACTTCAAAGGATTTTGTTTGGGTTTTTCTCATAGAGAACAGAAGAAAGGTGATTTTGTTATGGTCTAGGATTCCCAGGAATGACAACAGGCACTATCCCTGATTTGCTGTCTGAGTTCTTCGGTTTATAACACTGATTTAGATCTGCTTGACTTCAATACTTTGCCATCCAGACTATCATTTGATCAAATTACTAACACATCACTGGCTGCTTATGTATCAGGAACTCTGGTTTTACTGTGAAGTACCATCTTGAAAGAGAGCAACCACACCAAACAAACCCCAAATCCAAGTTATTCAGGCTGCTATTGAAAAAAAATAACCAAAAACCTAAGCAACCTTCTTCCACAAATTCATGCTGCCATAATTTCTTGCTAACACTGGAAACACCATCTCTATAACTGCTTATCAGGTAGAGTCCACAACCCACGAGACACAGGTTAGGTTAGATGAGGGCAATTAGACACTACTGACCACATCATAACAGGGTCTTTGTGAAGATTAGAGAACCTTAGGGAAAAAAATTATTCAAGAAGCCTTCAGAAATTTCCCAGGCATCCAATTCTCCCTGATTCCTTTCAATCCTGTCACCAAATGTAATGCCATGGTGGCTGCACCTTGTGGAACTTGCCCAGTGATGCATATGACACAGGCACCAGGGAATTACTTGCTGCATCACACACACCTCCCAGCTCAGTATGAGCCATCAGGGATGCTGCTACATCAAGTATTATGTTGGCAATAAGGAATAATCCAAATAACAAATAAACTATGTAGAACAATCTCATTTCTGAATCAAAACCATCAACCAAACCCATAACAAACATGGGAAGAAGTGTCAATTTCCTGTTACTCTAGCCAGCCAGGATTTCCCTTAGTGTTTTGGTTTATTTTACTAATAACGCTCACCCCAGTTTAAAAAATAAATTACCCAGAGACAAATTAAGCAGGGCAATAACTGACAGCCTGGTAACCTGGATACCCCACACACCCCGCTGTGTTCAAACCAACCTGTCTGGGAGCACTGCAGTTTCCTAATGAGCAGTATTAAAGGATCCTATGGCATATTTTAAGACCCTGGATGGGAACACTTGTATGTACACACACATCCCTCAGGAACACGTCCCACTCCTGGTGCATTTCAACGCTTCACACTGAGAATCACAGAATGACTGAATCACCAGGTTGGAAGAGACCCGACGGATAATTGAGTCCAAGCATTCCCACCGATCTCTAAACCATTCTCTAAACCATGTCATAGAATCACTGAATCATAGAATCACCAGGTTGGAAGAGACCCACCGGATCATCGAGTCCAACCATTCCTATCAAACACTAACCCATGTCCCTCAGCACCTCATCCACCTGCACCTTAAACATGTCCAGGGAAGGCGAGTCAATCCTCTCCCTGGGCAGCCTCTGCCAGTGCCCAATGACCCTCAGCATTCCCCTTGGATCAGAAATGGTGTGACCAGCAGGGCCAGGGAGGTTCCTCTCCCTCTGTACTCAGCACTGGTGAGGCCAAACCTTGAATCCTGTGTTCAGTTCTGGGCCTCTCACCACAAGAAGGACGTTGAGGCTCTGGAGAGAGTCTAGAGAAGAGCAACAAAGCTGGGGAAGGGGCTGGAGAAGAAGAGGAGTGGCTGAGAGAGCTGGGGGGGTTTATCCTGGAGAAGAGGAGGCTGAGGGGAGACCTCATTGCTCTCTACAACTCCCTGAAGGGAGGTTGTGGAGAGGAGGGAGCTGGGCTCTTCTCCCAAGGGACAGGACAGGAGGGAATGGCCTCAAGCTCCACCAGGGGAGGGTCAGGATGGACATTAGGAAAAAAAATTTTCACAGAAAGGGTCATTGGGCAGTGGCAGAGGCTGCCCAGGGAGGGGGTGATTCCCCTTCCCTGGAGGTGTTTAAGGGACGGGTGGACGAGGTGCTGAGGGACACGGGTTAGTGTTTGATGGGAATGGTTGGACTCCATGATCCAGTGGGTCTCTTCCAAGCCGGTTATTCTCAGCACGGACCTTCGTTACCGCTCGGCCACCAGCCCCATCCCTCCCAGTCGGGGCTGAAGCCCGCAGGGCCCCTGGGCCGCGGCCACCAGGGCTTTGTCCGCCCGGCTCGAGCGGCGGCCCCGCTCCCCCCGAGCAGCAGCAGCATCCTCCCGTCCCCACCCGGCGATGGCGTCAGGACAACCTGTCAGCGCCCGCACCCCCTCCCCGCCCAGGCCCTCCGCGGGCCCCGGGGCTCACCCGCCGCGGTGCTTGCTGTCCATGCGCTTCTTCTGCCGCACGGGCTGCAGGGGGATGTTGTCGGTCATGGCGGAGCGGGGCTGGGAGGCGCCTCCCGCAGCGGCGCTCGGCCCGGCCCGAGGGGCGCCCAGCACGCAGGTGCCGCCGCCGCCGCTCCGCCCCCTCACAGCTCCGCCCCCTCACCGCCCCTAACCCCCCGCCCCTGCGCCCCGCGGCCCTCAGCACCGCGGCTGGTCGCCCTTTAGAGCCTTCCAGGGACGGTGAATCGACACTCTCCCTGCCAGCTTCTGCCAGTGCCCAATCACCCTTCCTGTGATAATTTTTTTTCTCCTGATGTCCATCCTCTGGCAGAGCTTGAGGCCATTCCCTCTCGTCCCACCAATCTCTAACCCATGTCCCTCAGCATCTCATCCACTCACACCTTAAACCCCTCTAGGGAACGCGTGTCAACCCCATCCCTGGGCAGCCTCTGCCAGTGCCCAGTGACCCTTTCTGTGAAGAATTTTTTTCTTATGTCCAGCCTGAACTTCCCCTGGTGGAGCTTGAGGCCATTCCCTCTCATCCTGCCCCTTGGGAGAAGAGCCCAGCTCCCTCCTCTCCACAACCTCCTCTCAGGGAGTTGCAAAGAGCAATGAGGTCTCCCCTCATCCTCCTCCTCTCCAGGATAAACACCCCCAGCTCTCTCAGCCGCTCCTCATAAGGCCTGTTCTCCAGCCCCTTCACCAGCCTCGTGGCTCTTCTCTGGACTCGCTCCAGAGCCTCAACATCCTTCTTGTGCTGAGGGCCCAGAACTGAACACAGGATTCGAGGAGCTGAGTGCAGAGGAAACCCCAAGACACCTGCCCTGTGTGTCCTCTGCCTTTTGCAGCCGGCACAGAGACCTCATTGCTCTCTGCAGCTACCTGAGAGGAGGTTGTGGAGAGGAGGGAGCTGGGCTCTTCTCCCAAGGGACAGGGGACAGGACAAGAGGGAATGGCCTCAAGCTCCACCAGGGGAGGTTCAGGCTAGACATAAGAAAAAAATTCTTCACAGAAGGGGTCATTGGTCACTGGAAGAGGCTGCCCAGGGATGGGGTTGACTCGCCTTCCCTGGAGGTGTTTAAGGTGTGGGTGGATGAGGTACTGAGGGACATGGGTTAGAGATTGGTGGGAATGGTTGGACTTGATGATCCAGTGGGTCTCTTCCAACTATCCAACGTTCTCTGTAACCAAAGCCTTGCCAGTACCGAGCAGTTGCTGTACCTGAGGCTGTTGTAGGCAGATAGTATGATAGTATCCAGCCGCAGGGTTACTATTTTGATAAGAGTGTTTTAGCTGCTGTGGGCATTGTCCAGCTCGGTTTGCTGCTGCCACCTGCACAGCCACACCAGCGTGGGCAGCAAACCCGCTGCAGGCTGCCACTGCTGCCAAAGTGGCTTTTTCCTGTTTGAAACCACCAACATTTACACCGAGCACACCTCTACCCACGGGGGAAATGCCCAGTGCAGGTAAAGATCACACGAAATAGAGCTACACATCCATCTCGACCTCGTACACTGTAGTTGTGGTCACCACAAAATCTGAACCTCGTGTCACGGCAATCTGATTTCTCATCCTGTTGCAAACGCTCTGCAAAATAATTTAACAAATAACCTGCTTGGAAATATTCACTAAGCAAAGACTCACCGTGCCTACTTACACTTGCAGCCGTGTTTAGACGGCTTACACCAGGTATCGTGTTTAGCTGCTGTCGTTATTCCCTCCTGCTGCCTGGACCGTCAGCCAAAACTGCTTGTGGCTGCGTAATTAAACCACCACAGTCACAGTGACCAAGAGCAGAGAATGAGTGGGTGAACCCAAATATCAGTGCAAAATCACCGTTTTGACATACTAAAAGGCAGCATATACCCAACTGACTGGTTTTTAAGATGAGGATGTTTGCACGTATCTTAAAATGAGCTCACGGTAATCTTAAATAATGGTCAGTACTTTCCCGGTGAAAAATGAAGACTATTTTAAAACAAAGGAAAACAAAGAATATATGTGACGGGAAAAAAAAAAGAAAATAATAGCAAAAAATAGCCAGTCACATCAGAGTGTCTAGGTAGCTCTCTTCCCTGCCCCCACTGTGCTCTAGCTCAGGTTACACTATGCATTACACCAGCACAAAAACTGCAATTCTAATTTTTTTTTTCTTTACAGTTGAAGCAGAGTCATCCTGACATTTTGTAACGAGGACATTTCAGCAACGTAATTAATAGTCACACCGGTTTCAGGCACCCGTACTGAGAACGTTTAGGCAGATATTTTCCATGCCATTCTAACTGGGGCAGTCTTATTACAAAACCTGTTTGTACAACTGACTTTTAGACTGTATTTCAATTTAGTAATACCATGTTTTAATTTCTTCTTAATCTACTGTTCTTATTCACTCATAGGGATAATTGACGTAGAAACAGAAATACCTTCTCCTCCCACAAACATTTCAGCTCATGGAACATATTTGCTCTTTTTTTTTTTTCTGATATTCAACTGCAGAAATACTTTTTTTTTTGTTTTAATGAGAGAAAAGATAAGACGATAGATTTAACTTAAAATGGTAAATTAATAAAAGGAGCAACTGAACAATCTAAACAGGATGTTGTACTTGACCAAAACTGTCATAAGTGATAAAACCAATGCCACAAACCCACTGGCCTAACGCTGTAACTGGCTGTAATGATAATTCTATCCTCCAGATTTGGGGCTCAAAAAAATTTGTCAAATGTCACTATTCTTTGCTTTGAGGTAGAAATGGTACTGGCCTCAGTATCTTTCTGTTTCAGACAGAAATTAATCACATCTCCCCTTTATATGGAGCAGCTAAAATTCCTTCCCATCATTTCTGTACTTTGCCCAACTCTGCCATCCAAGAGCATGAGAGGATAAACGCTTGATTGTTGTAGAGTCTCTCTCAATTCCAGTAATCCTAGAAGAGGAGGAGCGAAGGGAAGCACATCCCGGTTTGGCTGCGTAGTCGGGGATAATGAGTTTGGCAAATAATGATAGAAATCAAGTAACAGTGACACTGCAGCCTCAGGATTCAAACAAACTTTAAAAGTTCCCTTACAGGCACTGCCATTTTCTGCCTTCTATTGTAATGCTTTTGATTTTAAATTGGAAAAATCTCTTTGAAAGATCTAGACTAAGCTGTAGCCCAATGGCCTAAACCCGCTCCTTGATGTATTTCTTGCACAGCATTAGCTTCACTATAAAGATTTTACATGTGATCTCACCATTCACTACAGGTATGGGACTACAGGTATGGGCCTACAGGTATGGGCTCTGCTGATTTCCAAGCCTTTGATTCTCATTTGCCTGTTGAGGAGGAATGCCCAAAGGAAAACTTCCTGCCTCAGACTGAGAAATTAGATTTGTAAAATCAAGTGAAATCAAAGCTATTTTGGTTCTTCTGATGCTCAATTTTTGTAAGCGCAAAACTTGAGGCTCACAAAGGAGCCCTGCAAGCTGAAGAATTCATACTACACAACTGCTAATTAAAATAAGTCAATTTATTTTACATAATTTTATATGATTATCTGTGGTTTTTTCTCCCAGGCCTTTTTTTTTTTTTTGCCCAGATAAAATTAACACTGCAGTAAGTGGAGCTTTATTCCCTTCCCTGCTTACTTTTCCCCCAGCTGATTTGTCATAGAACCAGTTTTGGACTGCTTGGCCTCCTCTGAGGCTGCCTGTGGGGGAGTGTTTATCAAATGCTGTCAGTATTTTCATCACTGCACGTTATTGATCCCATTTCAAAACCAGAAACTATGTATTAGCAAGTCCAAGGTTCAGCCTCTGTTTTTAATATGAAGGCTCATGCAAAACTACAAGGTTGTTGAATGGAATGATTTAATATCTTTTCTCAGAGCAGGCAGAACAAGCACACTTGTTTTGCAAGTAGAATTATGTTCCATGCACTGAATAGTCACAAGTCTCTTGTCGTTTCCACCCAGGTTTACAAAGACAAGTGAAAGTTCAACCTGGCAAAGCTCAGCCTTTGGACACGATTGCATAGCAGGGTGTGTCTACATCAAACCAGAAATGTACTGTAGTGGCTCCTGATGATTGGGAGCAAACCTTCCTGCCTTATCTCATTTGCCTCTGTGGCACCTCTGTGACACACAGCTCTGCCTCCTCCGCCTCCAACACCAGGTCTCACCCACAAGAGATGTCTCCTAATGTGCTTCACTGGTCCTCAAATGCAACCAGGTCTCTCAGCTCCACTGACTAAAGAACACGCAAATAAATTACATTTTGAAGGTGTGCTTCTATTCCACCAAGAAGCGAGTCCTAGTGCCAGTTTCCCACTAAAACAATGGATGGTGTGTTTGACAATGCACTTGCAAATTGTGGTCATTACCTATTTAGCACAATATGCTATAAATTTTCTTCCATTCTAGCTGTGTCACTAAACAAATACTTGAGTTTTTTTATGCATAGGACTTACGCAGTGGTTTTGCCTGACAAACACTGTGGAAGGTCAGAATAATAATACTCTGTTTTTCATTTTATACACTGAAAGATTATTTCAATGTAGGGACTACATTTGCTTTTGCTTACTGCATTTATTTTTTTCCCCCCTAAACATAAGTATCAAATAACAGATAATTCTAATATCTAAGGAGATAATATCTAAGGCTCAGACCGTAGGTGCGTAACTGGTTGCACAAAATGCTCACGATTCCACAAGGAATTCCAGTTATGACACTATTCTTTGTACCTGCTATTATCTGATTTCGTAAGTGCATGTTTTACAAATAACAGGCTGCACCTTCTTTACCTGAAACTGTAGCCCCTTGCACATGATATTTTGAGCTTTGTTTCAGAGCTTTGTTTGCAGCTGCACCATCTGTAAGGAAGATGAGCTTGCAGGAGCAGGGATTTGGTTGCTAAGGGCTTGAAAACTTGCAGTCATGCAGTAACTGTGCAGCAGGCAGCCTTGTACACCACGTTATTTCCCCATGTTACTGACTCCTACAAACGACGAGGAAAGAGGCAGGCTTGGTGTGGTGAAACCCTTTCTCAAGGCAGTTCCGAAACAGGCTCAGACTATGACACTCAATGCCTCAAAATAAGAGCAAACCTGCCCCTGGCCGCACACAGAGTCATTGCTAGGAAGGAGCATTTTAAGAAAACACACAAACACATTTTAAGAAAAACACAAACATGAACTTGCCAGAGCAAGAATCATTAGCAATACGGCATCGTTGTACATGTGCCCTAAGTCTACACGAGATGCATTCATCTTTTAAATTTATCTTTGAAATGTCTGAACCCGGACAAGACTACTGTAATTAATTGGCAAGTTAAACACTACCAGATTATAATGCACTGTTAACACCTGCATCCCTGATCTGCACGGATGGCTTTGATATTATTTTTCCTTTTGACAAGTGGGCGATAGCGGATATCCTTTAAGCCTATATTTAATGAAGCCCTCCATAAATCCATCAACACTTGCTAAGGGAAACTACAATAAAGCTCATGCTGCCACAGGCTCTGGTACTAAGAGAACATTTGGCATCCTCATAATGAAGTATCAGAACCGATACTGCTCACGTTGATCTGAGGAAGTGCAGTATTTGTACAGGATCTTTTTCTTCCCCACACAATTCTATGTTGCAGATCAAGAAGAAAACAACCCTTCAGTCCCTAATTTTCAAAACAATAATAGCTCAGGTGTGCTGTCTGCCTGCCAAAGCCAGTCTCTGGTATCAGAGAGGAGCCAGGGAATGCCTCCCAGCAGGCAGACAGGCTTTAGCTTCTCCGCTCCTGCCCCAGCTGTCCCTTAGTGACAGCACGTTTGCAGCAGAGATGGTTTCAGGCTCCCAAGCTTACTGAAGTGGTGACTGCACTTCGCTGTGAAGAGGTTCAAACAGAGGGGATCTGTATTTCCAGCCCTGCACTGATGCCCATTGCTGCTTGAGGTTTTGGCCTTCATATTTCACCCCATTCTTCCCTTTTTCTTTTCTAGTTCTAGGTATTGTGTTGACATTACGGACAGTACTTCTGCTTTTCCTCTGTGCATTTAGAATCTGTTTGACTAAAAAAGTATACATTAGCTTTTTTAAAGAGGCACTTTTATACTTTAGTAATATCTGGATTTTGCCTAAACTGAGTATTGCAAAAATAAGGCACACGATGAGATCCACCTGGTCTCATTCTGAATCGAGACATTTTCTGTACAAGGTAATTGAATCAGAGACATTAATCTTTGGACTGCAAGATATAACAAACAGACAGGCTAATAAAGAAGTCTGAAAGAACAGGGATGCCGCTTTAGATTGCCTGGGATGTCCTGCACTTGATACAGGACCACATCCTATATCAAACCACAACTGTTTCCCAAGAAACTGATCTAGAGACTTCTCCACTGCTACCTCGTTTCTGTTGTTTGAAATAACCAACTAAGGCTTAAGCCTAGGTTGGGGATTTTAAAAGCGGAGCGAGGCAGCATGCTGCCCCTTGAACTTTCTCCTCTAGGAAACAAATGCTTTGTCAGAAAAATGTAAGCACCGAGTGTGAAAAAGCCATCCCAAAATTTATTCTCAAAATGTCAACAGAAACGCATCAGTAGGTACTCAAAACTACAGAGTTCTTAAAAGTTAATACATTCACAACGCAGAAACTTGACAGGTGGGATGCCTTTTGCATGGTCTATGTAACAATATCCATTTTACAGTGTAAACAGGTACTGGTACGTTCTTACTTACAAGTCCAGCAGGAAAGGCACAACTCGGCGTACAGAGATCATAAGCAAGAATCAGGTGCAACAACATTACACGAACTTTCAGTAATCTGCATTTTTGAGGCCTTCCACAACCGAGACCGGACTTGAAGATCTCCTGCAGTCAACAACTAGAGTTCCTTTCCATCTCTCAGTCCTTCCATACCAAATGCTCAACTTTCCAGTCTGGTTTAGATCCCATTACACACACAGTTCCAGCAGACGTCAGAGGAATAGTGAAAGGTCAGTCCAGCAAATCTTCAGGCGCTTCCACTAATACATCAGGTTTTGGTTTCAGATAGTGCAGGGAAGCATCTGCTCGAATCTCAGTTCATTACAGTGGTCATTAATAGAAAAATAGACACTACAACTACAAAAGGAAAAAATGAGGTAGATAACTTAGAATCCAGATGACTATCCCAGCAACCTTCATACAACACACATGGATCATTAATTACCGTTTTGGTAGAATGCAAGTTTACAGACCACCAAGAAACTTAATGACCGGAGTAGGAATGCCATCCAAAAACCCACAAAACATTTAACCTAAGCATGAATACTTCATATTTAAATACAGGTTTACACAGACTGATCTTCTAAATTACCCAAATTAAAAAAAAAAAAAAAAAGTCTCTTGCTGAGGAAACCAGTTCCCATGCCTAATTGCAACAGTCACCCGAGATTCCTTGCAGAGCTTTTAGACCTGACTTCCCAAGGCAAGTCTTCCCTTTCAAAAGAGGAAAAAAAAAAAAAGTATATACATACCCACCCATGCTTGTTTGGGGCTCTCGGTATCGAAATAAAACAACTAGGAAAAACTGCACATCTTTGGAAGTAGGAGTTTTGGCACTATACTTGAAGGACTGTCCTAGTAGTAGTATTAAATAAGCAGCAGTCAACAATACAGAGAATTAATTCCTCAGGAGCAATGATTAAAGAAAAACAGTAACTTTCTCTTCATAGAGCTTTTGAGGCAAAAAAAAAAAAAAAATTTAAAAAGTCTGTAGTTTTTATAGCCATTATAGTAAAAATTACATTCAGAAAGCACACAGAGCCAAAAATCCAAACAGAAAAACTATTTCTAAAAGGGTGGCAGACATTCTAGGATATTTACCCGCATTAATAGTTTTCATTTCTCATCAGTAAATAGAAACTTTTCCATCAACAGTAGGTCGTTTCCACTCTACTCAAAACCATCGAGTATTTCACTCTAAAGAAAGAGGTAAATATTCTAAACCTTTGGAATTTCAAGTTGCAGGAAGTTCTGTAAGGCTGTACACATTAAAGTCACACGTAACAACTACTTTGCAAGACCCGCATCTTTCCAAATAGAAGAAAATCCTATTCTTTATTATTTACCATTTGCAAAGCAATATCATGATTGTACTCTGGGCAACTCTTACAAAGACAACCATAAAATCATTTGCACGTCAATAGGAAAATAGGAGGCTGAAGTGGAATCTCTTAAAAATATATGTTTGTGTAATATATATATATGTTCTTTCTGTACGTCAGCTTCACTAGAGTTTTTAACTAACAGCGATTTTGTTCTCCTCCATGAAGTGAGGGAACTGGTGTTTTGGCACATTGTCTGCAGCAGCACCACTGGCCTTCTCTGTATCAGAACCAGTCCCAGACTGGGTCCCTTCTATTTTGGAGACCGTAGCAGTATTTATTGCGGAACCACCCCCGATGGTGACTGGGAGGGTAGGCAAACCACCGCTCTGGATCACCGAGATCTCGTTAGTCTTCATTGCGATGCCATTGCTGAGGACTGCTGCGTACTGATTCCATACTGTAGGGTCAATGCTCACTGAAGGAGGCATCATATCCTTCGGAAACATCTCAGATACCTTCTTAGGATCATTCCCCAGCAGAGCCATAGGGTTATCAATCGAAAGCCTTCTTCCCCGCCTGGCAGAATTATTCCACATGTGAGTTCCTACATGGACCTTCCGGAGGAGAAAAAAGTAAAAAGAACCATTAATACTTCAGCTGGTTTATGGGACGCCCAAGTTCTACTTTGCTCACAGCTAAGTTGCTCTAAAGAAGTCATGTACACTCTACTTGCATTCACGTAAATGTTTAAACTGGCTACTTCTTTTCTTTGTTCTCTTGCTGCTCCTTAGCAAGTTTGCAGATGACACAAAGCTGTGTGCAAGTGTCGATCTGCTGGAGGGTAGGGAGGCTTTGCAGGGGGACCTGGACAGGCTGGAGCGCTGGGCAATGTCCAACGGCATGAGGTTTAACACAGCCAAATGCCGGGTCCTGCACTTGGGGCACAACAACCCTATGCAGAGCTACAGACTGGGAGAAGCCTGGTTGGAAAACTGCCAGGAGGAGAGGGACCTGGGGGTGTTGGTCGACAGCCGACTGAACATGAGCCAGCAGTGTGCCCAGGTGGCCAAGAAGGCCAATGGCATCCTGGCTTGGATCAGAAACGGTGTGACCAGCAGGTCCAGGGAGGTGATTCTCCCTCTGTATTCAGCACTGGTGAGGCCGCTCCTTGAATATTGTGTCCAGTTCTGGGCCCCTCAGCACAAGAAGGATGTTGAGGCTCTGGAGCAAGTCCAGAGAAGAGCGACGAGGCTGGAGAACAGGCCATATGAGGAACGGCTGAGAGACCTGGGGTTGTTTAGCCTGGAGAAGAGGAGGCTGAGAGGAGACCTCATTGCTCTCTACAACTACCTGAAAGGTGGTTGTGGAGAGGAGGGAGCTGGCCTCTTCTCCCAAGTGACAGGGGACAGGACGAGAGGGAATGGCCTCAAGCTCCGCCAGGGTAGATTTAGGCTGGAGATTAGGAGGAGGTTTTTCACGCAGAAGGTCATTGGACATTGGAATGGGCTGCCCAGGGAGGTGGTTGAGTCACCTTCCCTGGAGGTGTTTAAGGGACGGGTAGATGAGGTATTGAGGGACTTGGTTTAGTGTTTGATAGGAATGGTTGGACTAGAAGATCCGATGGGTCCCTTCCAACCTGGTTGTTCTGTGATTCTGTGATTCTACGTGTAAGATACAGTCACTCTACTGCCTGACATCATCATGACTTTCTGCAGTTTACTGCCGAAATGCTTGTCGGACTGTGTTTTTATACTTATTGTAAGTGGTCTTGGCAAAGATACCCCTCTCGCTCCCATAATGTAAAAGCCATATTATTTGCTGTGAACAGACTACTCAAAACCCTAGTTAATGCAAAAAAACTCACCAAGGAATTTGGAAGAGGGATTACACACAAGCCAAAATCTTCCACATCACACACTGCTAATGCTTCCAGCAAATAACTGTTCATGAACTGCAGAGTATTCTCCCTCCCCATCAGCATTTATGCAAGAGGACCAAAGAGCTTTAATAGGTTCTCAGATGAAGTGAGAAGCCTCTGAGTGACTGCAGGAGCTGCCAAGTCCCTTACAGAGCAAATGGATTAACCTGACAGTAAGGACAGACTTGAAACACTCCTTCAGCAGGTACTTAGACACAATCCCCAAGTACTTTATGCCATCCTGGGATTATCCTCAGTTTTATTACTTCCCATCCTGCATGGTGTTTCAAGCAGTGCAGTGTAACACACGTATTCTGTGTGAATTGTTTGGTAGCATTCAGTCTATAAAATGTCTCAACACATCCAAATCCAAACAAAAATAAAGCAACCTGCTCAGCAAGGGCCAAGCCTTCCCTACCATCCAAAAAGGAAAGTCAAGGACAGTAGCAAAGACTTCTAAGCACACGGCTTAGCAAGTTGTGTGAGGAAACTCAGGAAAGACAGACATAAGTTAAAGATAATCATTTGAGGAACTAAAAGAAAATCCAAGTCGTCACCAATGGCAGGACAAATATTAGCAAAAGTCTTTCCTTCTCTGGTATGACTTCCCCTGACAAAAGAGATCTCAAAATAAGACATGACTTACCTTCAGGTTTCCTTTTGTGGTAAAGGCTCTCCCACAGATGGTGCAAGCAAACGGCTTCTCACCAGTGTGGGTCCGCTCGTGAATCTGAAGGGCGCTGGCAGACGAGAAGTTCTTCCCACACGTAGTGCAGATATGCTGTTTGGCAGGACGGCAGAACTTGGGTCGTGGCACGAGGATGGGGGCAACACCAGGGGACAGAGCTGGTGGGCCGATGAAGTGGCTAGCACTAATGGGACGCTCGCCGGGCATCTCCATTTTTATGAGGGCTGGTGGGGCTCTCACGAAAGCAGCCGGAATACTACTTCGAACTGCAAAGAAAGCAAAGATAACGTTTCATGGAGCTTTGGAGCTGCATGTGCCTGAAGCCACTGCCTGCAATGCTCTCCAAAGACACATGGCAGGGCTGCTGTTTCATAGAATCAGAGAATCACCAGGTTGGAAGAGACCCACTGGATCGAGTCCAACCATTCCCACTAATCTCTAACCCATCTCCCTCAGTACCTCATCCACCTGCACCTTAAACACCTCCAGGGAAGGTGAGTCAACCACCTCCCTGAGCAGCCTGTTCCAGTGCATAGAATTTCACTTGCTAGGCTGCTCATCCCTGTATTTACTGGCAAGCTTAGTAATTATAAAGGGTCACTTTCAGGTCACATTTAGATCAACATTAGGCTGAGTGCTAAAGAGCTCAAAAACTCTACAAAAGATTCCAGAGTTTTAATGCCACATTCTCAGGCTGAGCAGTTTTCTATGAAACACAAACGTGTATGTTTAGAAAGCACTAGAGAGGTATCAGGTGAGCCCAGGAAAAACAGCAAGTGCTCTGCCTCTATTTATTTTAAGGCAGTCTACATGCTACCCTTTACAGGAGGTGATACTACTTAACTCTTTGAATTTTGTTGAATTTTGAGTCTAACTGAATCAGCAAAACTTACAGGGCATATGCCCCCATCTTGATAAAGAAGAAAGAAGGGAAAGATGGGGAGGACTTGGCTCCTGTTGATCCTTTTAGAGATGAATTTCCTCCAGTCCTACTCACCCACCTCAGGTTGTTGCCAGCATTTCCTTCTACTCACCATATTCTCCATTTGCAAAGTGTAACCCAGGTTCTTCTTTAATGACCTTTCGACCAATATTGCCGTAAGTTAAATCCAAAGCGCCGACGACCCCTTCCATTTCTGCAGAAGTGTTCTCTGGACCCTCTGATTTATTTCCCACGGCTGTCTCATCTTGATTGTTGAAGCCAGGTGACTTTGACCTTACGCTCTCGGCTTGGCTATTGGCTGGGGACAGAGCTTGGAGTGATGCAGACTCGGAGGCAGCAGGACTCCTGCCATTCTGGTAATCTGGATCTCCTGCCACGGAAGAGGAATCGTTGGTCATGCCATCACTTTCTGCTGAGCCATTGTCACTAGACTTCAAGCTGCTTTGCCGCTGCAAGTTCAAAGCGGAGTTGACAATCTTCATTTGATTCTCCAGCGCTGCAATACCAGAGAAGGTGGTTGCTGTAGCTGGCGACTCCGATTGTGCATCGTATGGAGTAGGCGGTTTTGAAGAACTCCTGGGGCCATCCTGAGGGTCCAGGTCCTCTTCTATCTCCATGCTCTCCACGGTCTCGTCTGGACGACTAACATCCCCATTCTTCTCAGCCACAGCAGGATCCACCACATCGGTGTTATCACAGGTGTTTTCCGGCATTGGGGTATTCGGGATTTGTCCTCCCATATGCATGCGGATGTGCTGCTGCAACACAACTGCATTTGTAAACTTCTTCTGGCAAATAGGACACGAATGTTGCATCTTCAAGGGAGTATTGGCCCGGTGGACACCATAATGAGTTTTAAGGTTCCCTTTAGTGGAGAAGGCACGGCCACAGATTTTACACTTGAACGGCCTCTCTCCAGTGTGAGTACGATAATGCATTTTGAGCGAACTCTGGCAGCTCAACACTCTGTGACAGATCAGGCACTCGTTGGGGTCAGCAGTGGATTTGTCGATATTTTCGACCAGTTGCTGAAGCTTCGAAGTTTCCGAGCCTTGCTCGTTTGACCCGCTCACATGGAAGATGCTCACGCTGCAGGTAGCTTGTGGTGAACTCAAGCCTTGCTCTGTTCCCGATTCGTGACCAACCACCCCTGAAGAAGACGAGCCACCCTCACTTTCTGGAGAAGGCCTTGACTGCAGGTCACTCGAGAACGGAACAGGCAGAGACTCCTTAATGCCTGCGAGACTGGAGATGGTCTGAGGTGCACTGGTGGCCGCAGAGGTAGGCAGAGTTGTTAGGAGAGGTTTGCTATCCACAATTAGGTTAGACTCATCCAGTGGCACAGACATCCCGTAGGGGATTCCAGTGCTAGTGGGAACATTGTCCAGGTGCTCAGGAACCGGGTAAGGATTCATCTTTATGTGGGGGTATTTGTCTTTGTGACGCTGAAAATGCACTTTAAGGTTTCCTTTGGTTGTAAAGCGGTTACCACAAATGTTGCACTTGTAGGGTCTCTCACCGGTGTGGGAACGGAGATGAATTTGGAGGGCACTGTCGTTGCCAAAGACCTTGCCGCAGAACTTACACTTGTGTTTGAAGAATGGCTCTTCTGCATTCGGTTTGCTTTCAGACACGCTGATGTTGGGAGGTTTTCCCTTTCCTTTCTTTGAGGAATCGATCACAGAAGAAACGGCTGAAAGCGGATTTTGGAAGATGATAGAGTTGGAGGACTGAGGTAGCAAAGGATTTGGGAACCGAGAAATGGAGCCAGGGAGGCTTCTGCTCGTCTCTGGCTTCAAGGGGAAGGAGGAAGAAAGCCCAGCAGCCAGCGAGCTGGCGGCCGCGACGCCAGTGTTAGAATGAGGTAGTTTTCCTTGTTTCAAGGATTCCAGTGATAGGCTCTGGCTTCCAGCTTTTTGTCCGATTAAAGCAACGGCAGCCGACAGCTGCTGAGACATGTGAGCGCCCAGAGCTTTTAGTGGATCAGTAGCAGCTGCTATAGAAGGATGCAGGGCGTGGGGAGCCATCATGGCAATCTGAATACGAATTTGCTCCGTCAACTGAATTTGCTGGAGTTGCTGCTGCTGCAAACACACGAGCTGCTCCAGGATCATGGGGATAGCATTAAAACTGGCTGCCGAAGAGGAGATGGCATCAGAGGTCCGCTGGTTCACAGCCACTTTAGTGCCCCGTATCGTCTGCAAAGTCACATTAGTGTTTGGTACTTTGGATTTTGTTAGATAGCTCAGCCCAGGAGCCGCAGGCGTGACAGGGGGTTCTATCTTAAGGTACATTCCTCCTACCGACTCCGCATCCATTTTTCCTTCTCTCTTTTCCATAGAACCAGTGCTGCCCTTTGCCTGAATGTCCTTGCGCGTCCTGCTATCCACTCGATCACTTGGAAAGCTCCCAAGAGACGCATCGGAGAAACTTTCAGGGGGTACTGCTCCCTCGCTGTCGTTCATTATCAGGACAGGTGGATTTTTAGTGCAATTTTTCTTATGCTCAAGGAATTCAGACAGATCGAAGAATTCTGCACAGCATTTCTCACAGATTTTTGTTTCCTCCGTGCGGCACCTTTTGGAACTCATTTCGCCATCCCCGTCACCTGGGACGTCTTGTGGACTCCCTTAAAATGAAAGAAATTCACATCATTAATAGCTAGATTTAGACTGAGCATCTCCTAGTCTTAAGATCACCCACGTCACCTGAATTGCAAGCTAAAGGCACGAGATGCTGCAATCAAGCCTTCAGATCGATCTGAGCTCTTGCTCTTTGTTTTGCTAACTCACTAGCACTTCCGAAGAAGCCTGCATGTTTAGTTCCCTTTTCAATAAAAACAATAATATAAAAGGAATCTCAGAAGGCCTGGTGGAAAGAGGTTTATCACAAACCCCTTTATACAGGTAAAGGGACGGTGCAGCAAGACAGTGCTCGCACCTGCAGAGCAGCTTAAAAGGAGTGAGACGCGAGGAAGGCAGAGAAGGCATTGAGCAAAACATCACATAAACATACTCCTACTTCAGTTTGTGCTTAACCATCTCACAGAAATTCATATATGAGAGTCAACACAAGAACTTGAGAGCAGTTCTTATTTGTAGGCTGCTCTATTAAATGACATTTGCTGTCCCATTAGGGAAGCAACTAACTGCTGAAGAGGGCTGACAAAAGCAAAAGTATGTCCGATAATAGCTTTTACATCAAAAATGACACATAAAAAAAACCCTCTGAAAGGACAAAGTAGTAAAGAAAAGATCATTAACTTACAGAGCCCCACACACAGGTATGATCCTACATTGATGCTGATGATTAGAGCCCGACCCAACATGTCCAACATGCACAACACAAAGTCATTTCAGACTTGCTCAGGACAGGCTGTTCAGCTGCATCCGCAACGCACTTGCTTTTAGAGAGGGGGAGGGAAAGCAAAGCTGGTCTGAAAGTCCACTCCTGCCCTTCCTCTGCCAGCACCCCACAGATTAGACTGAGCAGAGTTCACATACAGATCAAAAAATAATTTAAAAAAAAAGAAATCAATAATTCAGGGAAATATCAAAACAGAAGTTAAGAGAACTTTTAAACCGAAACAGGATGTTCTTGCTCACTCTTGCCATGCTTCAAGCAACAAACTCGCACCCAGCTCAAGCACATGGGAGGCAGGAGTATTCAGGAGGTAAAACTTGAGGCTCATAGAGCTGAGGGGAAGCAGGAAGGGCTGTAGACGCATCACAGCCCCCATCAGGTGCACTGCCCTGTAGCTCACGTTCACTGGTACAATTCTGATAACTGCCAAGGGTGCAGGAACCAAGCACTTCACCTCCCGGCACACGCAGTGGGGCACGGGGCAGACCTCAACCACAACTGAGAATACGTATCACAAGACCTCTTCCACTCAAGTCCTGCATCTCCAGCAATTCATCTCAGGGCTCAGCTCTGGTTCCATGTCGCTAGCTCACACCATCTTGCAAAGGGAACCAAAGACTCTGCAAGCACAAGCTATTTGCGGCTTTCATTTTAAAGGTGTAACTGAACCACATATCTGATACACGTGTATATCCTGTACATGGCAGGGTGGAGGGGAGCATGGCCCAAGCAACAACTCAAGCACATTGACTTACTGCTTTGGGGTAAAAACATAAAAGCTCTGAAACGGATGATACTGCAAACCTCGACATTTGTTAACGAGGCCATTTCATTCAACAAATCAAATTTTAGCTGCTCAATGCTAAGAGATGGAAAGTTCACAGTGAAACTCTACTTTTGAAAAAAACAAACACCTTGATCAATTAAAAAAAAAAAAAAACGCAAGTATCAGAAGCCCATTATACTATGGTTTGTAAATCTAAATCTATACGTGTGCGATTCTGTTAATCACACACACTTCAGGGTTACATGTCCTTGAACAAGAAGGAAAAGTGTTCTCATAACAGTTATCAAACCTGTCTGAATTCTTCATATCTAAACAGGGAGAATTAAATATGTTTTCCCTCCACTCCTTCAGCCTAAACAACTTCTACAAGTGAGGGAAATGAGTAGAAGCATAGTTTAGGCAATACATTTCTCACCCTAAATATTATTAAATTGATGCCTCCAAACACGATTTAGACTCAACAGGAAAATATACAGAGAAATCCAGTCTGCAGAAAAGCACAAGTGGTAAATGATTTGGGACTTGGTCAATAAATAGGGTCAACTGAGGTCAAGAAAGGATTTTTTTAAAACTCATCTTTGCAATGGTCTGAGCAGATAGAGTGGAAAAGAAAGTAGTGGTGTTAAAAAAAAGGACATGAAACTTCCAAAACTACTCTGCACACTAACTCAACAGGCTCCAATGACTACTTTCTTAACTATTTGCATCCATCCAATACTATCCCACAGGCTAAAACACCAAAACCTCTTTTCCAAATGCTTCCAAATACAGACCCCAGTGGACAGTTTCCCTGAGCTGCAACACAACCTTAGGTTTTACTTTAGGAAGCACAAAGCTTGTTCTTTCACAATCTCTCCTCCGTGAGCACACGCATGTTGTGCTGCGGTTTGCACCTCTGCAGCAGCCACGTTAAATGCATCAAGTGGATTATAAATGCTTGTATGAACGACTGTTGCCCACACCCCCAAGGAGACCCTCCAGAATAAGGAGTCCTCAGCCTTGAACAGCTTGAAAGCATCATTTCTCTCCCCTCCATTCACAGCACTGCCTTCTTTTTCCACTGATGAGATGAATCCAAAGCTCCCATTTCCAAATCCAGCACAGATAATGCTTTTAACTTTCATAATTCTGAGGAGCTCCAGGGGTAACTTTTCTATGTTAAGCCTCCGTTGCCACCTCAGAGCAAGAAGCTCCAGCAAAGCGAAGGCAGGTTGGCAGCCCTGTCCTGCTCTCACTGCCACTCTCACAGTCCAGTTCCCAGCTCCCCTCTCTGCCACCAGCACACAACTCCAAATAAACTCAATTCCACTTCACAGTGACTTGCTGCATGAGGAGTAGCTAGGAGTTAGGCATCACTCTCCCATCCACCTTAGCAAGACTGGAAGAGCTTCCCCTATCTCAAACCAGGCTGGTTTTAAAATAGAGTCCATAGAAGCTCTGCTTGGTTAGGTTTTAAAATAGAGTCCATAGAAGCTCTGCTTGGTTAGGTTTTAAAATAGAGTCCATAGAAGCTCTGCTTGGTTATTCTGTAGTAGCTGGAATAACAGAGGCACAATTTACCTTTTCTCCAAAACCAACACCTTTTCTGAAACTGTTCATCTTGATTTCTAGCTGCATCCTCTCCCCAGTGTGGAAGGAGCTTCAAGCCCCTGCAATCCCAGCACAGTTTCCCCCAGCCCCTATCACTGCCATGAACTTAATGCTCTGAAAACGTGAGGTTTTCTCTGAAAGGAACCTCCCTGTGCAGCCAGCTCTGTGCACACACTGTATGTATTGAGTATTTATTGAGTATTTACCCAGGAGCTCTGCCACAATCGCTTGTGCACTTCACTTAACCCTCTCCAAAGGCTTCCCAGGGATAGGACTTCTACTGTTTTTTCTTTTTTTTTTTTTTATCTCCCCACCCCCGAATTTCAGGAATGTTATCTCTCAGCATCTAGTTATCCAATAAGTTAGAAGAATGCAGTAAACCCAGCAGGGGGGGGTAGATTGAATCACTGGCAAATGGATGGAAAAAAATCCACTATTGTGTAGGACAAGGCGGTCAGCGACGAGGAAGGCTGATAAAATCCACACAGCTCGAATTAATTCTGAGGGAACCCATAAAAGAGGAATGAAATAGGTCCTGTCTGGCTTGATGTGATTTCCAAAGCGGGTGCTGCCCACTTACCACTCACCCGAGCAACTAGCAACACTCTTTCTCAACAGGGATAAAAATTATACTTCACTTGAACTGGGAGGAAACGCTCAGAGCTCAAACATCAATTTTTTTTTTTCAAAGAGTTCAATACCTTGAGTGAGGTGACTTTTTCCAGATTACACACGATGAACTATTTTTACTTTAACATCATCATGCACTTCCCCAGATCAATTAACCCATGAAGGACTAGCAAGCACCCAGTCCTAGATGGGAAACCTCAGCCACCAGCTCCGTGTTGCTCTCAGGCACACTGCTCCCTTCGCTTGTTTTTTTCTTTGCCTGTTCCCAGCTGAAAATGAAAGACTAGAGCATTAAACTGTCCAAAATTTCCCTTCTTTACCCACTATGAAAGACCATTTCAAGCATTTTCGTTAATGACAAAAAAAAAAAAAAATCACTTTCTTGAGGCAAAGCAAACTACACGACTTACAGAAATATTCAAGACCACTCGAATGGTCTTGAATTCATTCAAGATGAATTCAAGTTTATCAGCAGTGGCTCCACATGCTTTCAGGTGCATCCTCGAGGCTTGAATATTTTATTATCTACCTACTGAGCCACCTTTTGGGGTTATCGACTATCCGGCTACCTAAGTGAAGGGGCAGGATTGGGGGGAACAAACGCATCTGAAGAGCAAAGGGGCAGGATTGGGGGAGACCAAACGCATCTGAAGAGTGAAGAGCAGCATTAAAACCCACGGGGTGGGCTGAGATGGGGCTGGGGAGGAGATGATGGGGGACCCTGGCTGGAGCCTCCCCCTCAGCATCCCTGGCCCCGCTCAGCATCCCTGCATCCCACCTGGGTACCACCCGCTCACCGAGGGCTTTTTAAAGCCTTTAAGCGCGACAGCTCCAAGCTGGATGGAGCTAAACGGCCAAAGAGCAGCTCTCCCACCCACCCACCCCTCCCCTACCCACACTCCCCCAACTCCCCCCTTCCCTGCTTAACACTAGGAACAGTGTTTAAGGAGCCGAGGCGAGCGGCACAAACCCTGCTGCCAAGGTCAATTGCATGAGAGTCCTAATTGTGAGCCTGACATCAACTTACCACCCACGGCAAGCGGGAGGAGGCAAAGGTTAGAGCAGCAGCTCTGTCAAAACGTCAGATGCCGCCCAGCCCGGCCCAGGGCTCCAGCAGCCTCCTCTTCGCTGACGTAGAAAGGAAAACAAGCCCCAGCGTCGCCCCCTCCCACCCTCTTCCCACCCTTCACACCCTCTGCCAACCTGGTGGTGCTAAGATTCTGTGGTTCCAGGATTCTGGGATGCTCCGCTCCCAGCATCCCCCCCACACGGCGGGACCCCCGGGAAACCCAGAGAATCATAGAACAACCAGGTTGGAAGAGACCCATCGGATCATCGAGTCCAACCATTCCTATCAAACACTAAACCATGTCCCTCAGGACCTCGTCTACCCATCCCTTAAACACCTCCAGGGAAGGGGAATCAACTCCCTCCCTGGGCAGCCTCTGCCAGTGCCCAATGACCCTCTGTGTGAATAACTTCCTCCTAATCTCCAGCCTAAATCTCCCCTGGTGGAGCTTGAGGCCATTCCCTCTTGTCCTGTCCCTTGGGAGAAGAGCCCAGCTCCCTCCTCTCCACAACCTCCTTTCAGGTAGTTGTAGAGAGCAATGAGGTCTCCCCTCAGCCTCCTCTTCTCCAGGAGAAACACCCCCAGCTCTCTCAGCCGCTCCTCATAGGGCCTGTTCTCCAGCCCCTTCACCAGCTTCGTGGCTCTTCTCTGAACTCACTCCAGAGCCTCAACATCCTTCTTGTGCTGAGGGGCCCACAACTGAACACAGGATTCAAGGAGCAGCCTCCCCAGTGCTGAGTCCAGAGGGAGAATCACCTCCCTGGCCCTGCTGGTCACACCGTTTCTGATCCAAGCCAGGATGCCATTGGCCTTCTTGGCCCCCTGGGCACACTGCTGCCTCATGGTCAGTCGCTGTCCACCAACCCCCCCAGGTCCCTCTCCTCCTGGCAGCTTTCAAGCCAGACTTCTCCCAGTCTGTAGCTCTGCTCAGGGTTGTTGTGCCCCAAGTGCAGGATCCGCCATTTGGCCTTGTTGAATCTCATCCCATTAGACTCAGCCCATGGATCCAGCCTGTTTAGGTTCCTTTGCAGAGCTTCCCGACCCTCCAGCAGATCCACACTTCCACCCAGCTCAGTGTCATCTGCAAACTTGCTAAGGCTACATCCTCGAAATAAAATAAAAACCCGACACAAAACTTCGCCTTTCACTGCAAAACACCCCCCTCACTGCTCCTGCAAAGCTCAAAGCCACTTAAATAAAGGAAATCCCTAATTTCACCCTGAGAGAAAAAAAAAAAAAAAAAAAGTTGGAGCTCGATACTGTATTTTATCGAAGAGGGAATCGAGCACAATGGGGCATTTTCAACCCCTTTGTGGAAAAATGCTAATTTCCAGCTTGCAGCATTATTCCTCCCGCGACCACCTGCTGAGTTTTTCGACCTGTTAATTGATCCCCAGGTTGGCAGAGCCGCCGCCTTGTTGGCAGAGTTGGGTCCCAAAAATAAAAACAAGAAAATAAAAGAAAAGAGAGAAAAGAGAGAAAAGAGAAAAAAAAGAAAAGAGAGAAAAGAGAAAAAAAAGAAAAGAGAGAAAAGAGAAAAAAAAGAAAAGAGAGAAAAGAGAAAAAAAAGAAAAGAGAGAAAAGAGAAAAAAAAGAAAAGAGAGAAAAGAGAAAAAAAGAGAGAAAAGAGAAAAAAAGAGAGAAAAGAGAAAAAAAGAGAGAAAAGAGAAAAAAAGAGAGAAAAGAGAAAAAAAGAGAGAAAAGAGAAAAAAAGAAAAGAGAGAAAAGAGAAAAAAAGAAAAGAGAGAAAAGAGAAAAAAAGAAAAGAGAGAAAAGAGGAAAAAAGAAAAGAGAAAGGAGGAAAAAAGAAAAGAGAAAGGAGGAAAAAAGAAAAGAGAAAGGAGGAAAAAAGAAAAGAGAAAGGAGGAAAAAAGAAAAGAGAAAGGAGGAAAAAAGAAAAGAGAAAGGAGGAAAAAAGAAAAGAGAAAGGAGGAAAAAAGAAAAGAGAAAGGAGGAAAAAAGAAAAGAGAAAGGAGGAAAAAAGAAAAGAGAAAGGAGGAAAAAAGAAAAGAGAAAGGAGGAAAAAAGAAAAGAGAAAGGAGGAAAAAAGAAAAGAGAAAGGAGGAGAAAAGAAAAGAGAAAGGAGGAGAAAAGAAAAGAGAAAGGAGGAGAAAAGAAAAGAGAAAGGAGGAGAAAAGAAAAGAGAAAGGAGGAGAAAAGAAAAGAGAAAGGAGAAGAAAAGAAAAGAGAAAGGAGAAGAAAAGAAAAGAGAAAGGAGAAGAAAAGAAAAGAGAAAGGAGAAGAAAAGAAAAGAGAAAGGAGAAGAAAAGAAAAGAGAAAGGAGAAGAAAAGAAAAGAGAAAGGAGAAGAAAAGAAAAAAGAAAGGAGAAGAAAAGAAAAAAGAAAGGAGAAGAAAAGAAAAAAGAAAGGAGAAGAAAAGAAAAAAGAAAGGAGAAGAAAAGAAAAAAGAAAGGAGAAGAAAAGAAAAAAGAAAGGAGAAGAAAAGAAAAAAGAAAGGAGAAGAAAAGAAAAAAGAAAGGAGAAGAAAAGAAAAAAGAAAGGAGAAGAAAAGAAAAAAGAAAGGAGAAGAAAAGAAAAAAGAAAGGAGAAGAAAAGAAAAAAGAAAGGAGAAGAAAAGAAAAAAGAAAGGAGAAGAAAAGAAAAAAGAAAGAGAGAAAAGAAAAAAGAAAGGAGAAGAAAAGAAAAAAGAAAGGAGAAGAAAAGAAAAAAGAAAGAGAAAAAAGAAAAAAGAAAAAAAAGAAAAAAGAAAGAGAAAAAAAGAAAAAAGAAAAAAAAAGAAAAAAGAAAGAGAAAAAAAGAAAATAGAGAAAAAATAGAAAATAAAAGAAAAAATAGAAAATAAAAGAAAAAATAGAAAATAAAAGAAAAAATAGAAAATAAAAGAAAAAATAGAAAATAAAAGAAAAAAATAGAAAATAAAAGAAAAAAATAGAAAATAAAAGAAAAAATAGAAAAAACCCGACAAACCCAACCTGACTACTTGCAAACGAGGAGAGAAGGGCTTGATTTTATTATGGTGATTGGCTCTAACGATAACGTCTCAGACACTTGGGCTTTGGGATGCACCTTGATGGCTTTTTTTTCATTCCCGGCGCACCTGGAGCGAGGAGCATCCAGCCTCTCGGGTGGGTTTGCAGGCTCCAAGAGGCCCAGGAGCCGCCGCCCCGATGTTTTGAGGGCTCTGGGGAAAGGGCAGGGCCGTGGGTTGGGGTCTGGCTGCCCCAGGGCGGCCGCGGGGCGGCTCCCACCTCCCACCCACCGCAGCTCCCAAAGCAGGACGAGGAGCTTAGCAGGAGGAGAAGCTCAGCCAGGTGCCCCCCCCCTCCTCCTCCTCCTCCTCCTTCCAACCTCTCCGCAGCCCCTGCCTCAGCTCCCGGAGCGATTTGCATCCTCGGGGTTGGTGGTGGAGGGAAAGGCAGAAAATTTTTTTTAAAAAAAAAAAAAAAAAAAAATTAAAAAAATAATACTAAAAGCCCCCACGACAACAAAAAAGCAGCTGGGCTGCCCCCCCCCCCCCCCCCCCCCCGAGAGCTGCCGAGCGGCGACGCTCCCGCCCCAAACCAGCTCTCATTAACCCTTTTGTTCCCCCGAGGTGGCTTCCCAGCAGCATCGGGGCAGAGATTTCCATGTGGAAACATCACCTCCACCACCCACCCCTACCCCCCCCCCCCCAGCCCCTAACCCCCCCCCCCCCCCAAAGCCTAACCGTGTCCACAAAGGGAAACAGTCATGCATTAAACATGGGATTTATTGCCTTCTGGCCAACTCGCGGCTGCTTCTTTAAGTCACCATTAACCCGACCCCAACAATCGCACATTTCCACTCAAAGAAATGCGGATTGGATTGAATTGGATTGGGTTGGGGGGGGGAAAAGGGAAAAATTAAGAGGTTGAAGCTCCTGCGGGGCTGGGAATAAGCAACTCCTGTAAGGTGTGGGGGGAATGGATCAATTTGGGATTGGAAAAGAAATTAAAAAAAAAAAAAAAAAACACCACAAAACAAACAGCGCCAGAAACTCATAGCAGTCCCTTAGGGAGGCTGAGATCCCACAGAAAGTTCGGGGGGGGACACGACACACAGGAGGCTTCGAACACGACCACAAGTCGTTATAATCGCAGAGCAGGTCAGCCCCCCCACCCCCCACCCCCCCACTGGGACGCGTCCCCAAAATTCGGAGCCAGGACGAGCCCCGACGGCCACCCCAGAGGGGACAAAACCGCTCTGGGAGCCCCAAGAGACCCCAACCCAGACCCCGAGATGTCCCCAACCCCTTCCCCTGCCCCAACCCCCCCCCCAGCACCTCAGCGCTAATTGCGACGCAAACACACAACTTTTTTCTCCCCTAAAAGAAGGCGAAGGGCTGCGAGGTTCCCCCGAAAAAGATGATGAAAATCCACCCTCAACCCCCCCCCCAAACCCTGATCCAAAGGGCTACCCCCCCCCCCCCCAGGAGCTCACCGGAGTTATTTTAGGAAGTCGGAAATCAAAGATGGCTGAGGTCAAGCTACAAAAGGTCCAGGGCGAGTGTGATCGCCGGCAAAAAATAGCCCCAGAAAAAAAATAATAAAAAAAAAAAAAAAAAAAAAATTCGTAACTCCCCATAAAGCGCTAAAGAAAACGAAGAAACCCGACTCGAGCCTTTTCCTACCCACTCAAACTGTTCGAAACACACACACACACACACCACCCACCCCCCCCCCTCGGCATCCCCTCCGTCCTAAGGAGGGTTTGGGGGGGTCAGGGATGGGGCTGCGGGTACCGCACACGTCGGGGGAGCTGAGCCCCGAGATGCTTAAACCGAGATATCTACACCCCCCCCCCCCCCCATCACCCCGAGCTGCTTAAACCATCCCCTTGACCCCCCTCCAGGGCACCCAGTGCCCACCAAGGGTCTAAATGCATCTTCCCCCCACCCTAAACAAAAACATCCCTGGAGGAGAGAGAGGGAAAGGGATGGAACACGAGGATGGAAGAAGCACACACACCCCCAGCCCCGAGAGGGCTGGTGGGACCCTGGGCTCTCTCCTCACCCACCAAGGACCCAAATGCATCTTCCCCCCACCCCAAATAAACACATCCCTGGAGGAGAGAGGGGGAAAGGGATGGAACACGAGGATGGAAGAACCTCACACACCACCCCCACCCCCAGAGCCCCAAGAGGGATGGGACCCTGGGCTCACTCCTCACCCAACAAGGACTTAAATGCATTTTTCCCCCCCCCAACAAAAACATTCTTGGAGGAGAGGGGGACAGGGATGGAACACGAGGATGGAAGAACCTCACACACCACCACTACCACCATCACCCCCACCCAGCCCCGAGAGGGATGGGACCCTGGGCTCACTCCTCACCCAGCAAGGACCTAAATGCATCTTCCCCCCAACCCCCGAAACAAAAACATCCCTGGAGGAGAGAGGGGGAAAGGGGTGAAGCACAAGGATGCAAAAAGCACACACACACACACCCCCCCCACTCCCCAACCCCGAGAGGGATGGGATCCTGGGCTCACTCCTCACCCAGCAAGGACCTAAATGCATCTCCCCCCCCCTCCCAAAAAAAACCAACCCATCCCTGGATTAGAGAGAAAGGGATGAAACACGAGGATGGAAGAAGCACACACAAACACCACCACCACTACCAGTGTGTCCCCCTCCTCCAGCCCCAAGAGGGGACCCTGGGCTCACTCCTCATCCAGCAAGGACCTAAATGCATCTTCCCCCCCCCCCAACAAAAACATCCTTAGAAAGGGGGAAAGGGATGAAACTCGAGGATGAAAGAAGCACACACTAACACCACCACTACCACCACCATCAACCCCCCCCCACACACACACACCCGAGCCCCGAAAGGGATGGGACCCTGGGCTCTCTCCTCACCCAGCAAGGATCTAAATGCATCTTCCCCCCCACCCCAAGGGGGAAAAGGATGAAACCCGAGGATGGAAGAAGCACATACACCACCACCACCCCCCTCTCCCCATCCCCTCGAGGGCTGGTGGGACCCTGGGCTCTCTCCTCACCCAAACAAGGACCTAAACGCATCTTCCCCCAAACAAAAACACCCTTAGAAAGGGGGACAGGGATGAAACCCGAGGATGGAAGAAGCACACACAACCCCATTTCCCCCCTTCCCATCCCCTCGAGGGCTGGTGGGACCCTGGGCTCTCTCCTCACCCAAACAAGGACCTAAACGCATCTTCCCCCAAACAAAAACACCCTTAGAAAGAGGGACAGGGATGAAACCCGAGGATGGAAGAAGCACACACCCCCCCACCCCCCCCGTCCCCATCCCCGGGAGGGCTGGTGGGACCCTGTGCTCACCACTTGCAGCATCGGGGGGCTCCTCGGAGTTGATGTGCTGGGGCTTCGCCTGCTTCCGTCGCGACATGCTGCACCCGCATCGGGAGCCCAATAGCAGCAATTAGATATTTATTTTTTTTTTCTTCCCCTCTCTCTCTCTCTCTCTCTCCCCCCCCTGCTCTCTCTCTCTCTCTCTCTCTTCGCCGCAAATTCCTAGAGTTGGGAAATTACCCGGTGGGGATGGGGGGGGGGGGGGGGGGGGGGCAGGGGGGGCGCAATGCGCATGTTCAGGGTAATTATGATTATCAATAATGCATTGCGATTTATCACCCCCCCCCCCCCCCCCCCCAAGCCCTGACAGCTGATTGGCCTGGGGCCAAGGGCTCGCAGATTATTCAAATGAGGAGCATTGATCAGGGCGCTGCGGGGAACCATGGGCCATGTAGTCCCTGCCCAGACCCACAAAGGAGAGGGGGGGGGGGGGGGGGGGGAGAGCAGAGAAAGCAGCCCCCACCCCAGCACAAACACCCACCCTGGCACAGACACCCACCTGGCAGAAAACACACCCCCGGCATGAAAACATCCCTCCCCCAGGCAGAAAATACACCACCACCACCCCCCCCCCACACACACACACACTTACACACTTCCCAGGCTGCCCATGGACAACCCCTTGTGATCATCTCACCTGTGCTTTTTAAAATATTGTGCTTTAAATACTTTCCCCCCCCCCCCGCACCTTTTTTCTTTTTTCCCCTCTTTTTTTCCCTTCTTTTTTCCCCTTTTTTTCCTCTTCTCCCCCTCTTTTTCCCCCTTTCCCCCTCCTTTCCCCCTCTTCCCCCCTTTTTTCCTCCTTTCCCTCTCTTTCCCTCTCTTTCCCTCTCCTTTCCCTCTCTTTTCCCTCTCTTTTCCCTCTCTTTTCCCTCTTTTCCCTCTCTTTTCCCTCTCTTTTCCCTCTCTTTTCCCTCTCTTTTCCCTCTCTTTTCCCTCTCTTTTCCCTCTCTTTTCCCTTTCTTTTCCCTTCTTTTCCCCTCTCTTTTCTCTCTTTCCCCCATTTCCCTCTCTTTTCCTCTCTTTCCCTCTTTTCCCTCTCTTTTCCCTCTCTTTTCCCTCTCTTTTCCCTCTCTTTCCCCCTCTTTCTTTCCCCCTCTTTCTTTCCCCCTCTTTCTTTCCCCCTCTTTCTTTCCCCCTCTTTCTTTCCCCCTCTTTCTTTCCCCCTTTCTTTCCCCCTCTTTCTTTCCCCCTCTTTCTTTCCCCCTCTTTCTTTCCCCCTCTTTCTTTCCCCCTCTTTCTTTCCCCCTCTTTCTTTCCCCCTCTTTCTTTCCCCCTCTTTCTTTCCCCCTCTTTCTTTTCCCCTCTTTCTTTCCCCCTCTTTCTTTTCCCCCCTTTTCCCTCTTTCTTTCCCCCTTTCCCCTCTTTTCCCCCTTTCTCCCCTTTCCCCTCTTTCTCCCCACCCTCCCCCCCCCCCCCCAGATGAGGCTGATTCTTCCCTTTCTCCTCAGATAAGGTGGAAAAGGGAAGAACCCTGATTGTGAGGGGTGAGGGGGGGGTGAGCTGGGGGGTGTCCTGGTTAAGGGGCTTTAAAAGAGGGTCCGGACAGGGAGCGATTCCTGGGAAAAAATAAGCCGGTGGGACTTTTAATGGCCAATAAAAGCATTAGGGATGTAAAAGATTCGCGTGAAAACTTGAAGCGAGTGGAAAAACACCACTTGGAAAGTGCCTTCCTGTACTAAGTCGATTGTATAAGTACATAGTGGGATCACTTTTTTTGTGATGTTTGAGGAGGGAGAGCTCTATTTTGCATTGGGCAGCCATGAAAAGATCACAGGATCATAGAATCACCAGGTTGGAAGAGACCCACTGGATCATCGAGTCCGACCCTTCCAACATTGTAGGCCAAGGTAAAGACCTCATTATGATCTAATTAGCTATATATCCTCATGGGGTTTCATTTTGTTGTTGTAGCATCTCATGAGGGGTTTTATTTAGCTAACTACAATAGAAAAAAAAATCTTGCAGAGCAGAAGGCATCACCCTCCTCCTTGGACAATTATTGAACGTGGAGGTCAGGGGATAAATTCTGCTTTTCAGGCCACTCTTCCTCTGCAAGCAATTAATGGTTTTGCAAACCCCGACTCATGATGCACTCGAATGGACCTGTTCCATGATTAAAAACTCTGTATTTACCAATACAAAATGGACAATATTAACGGGTATTTAAAATCACTCTGAGCATTTTTATCTGGCGATCACTCCGCCCCCACGTTGCCCAAAGAGCTTCTATCCATTTGTTTGTTTAACCAGCATTTTGAAATGCTCTTTGTTTCCAAAGCTCGTCCCGAGGAAACAGACTGTTAAACAAGGTCGATACCCATTGATCTGCAGATAGATATTTATATCGATGGATTTTCTCCTTTTACACTTGATATGCTCAGTGCAAGCAACAGAGTTTCATTTATTACACAAAATGCTACCAACCCACACCACCGGATTTGTTAAACACACAGTTCTAGGTATCAAGCTGAGAGACGGTCAAGCCCCGTCCAGCAGATCCATATTTAAAATGGACAAGTCACGTGGAGCATTTGTACTGAATTTAAAAGAATCTATTATATGAAATCGATTGACGTTTCGGTATTGATTTCAGTGGATCGGGATTTCGCTTGGTGTGGCTCAAACCCTCCAAAAGAATAGAAGGCACGGAAAGTGTTAGCTTACAATGAAAAAATAAAACAAGCAAGAGATGCTGCTGGGTCTAAGTCTGGGAAAACAGACAAAGTAGGAGAAAAAGCACAAGTGACTGAAAAAAACGTAGGAAGGAAGAGCAGGAATGTGACCCAAGGAGAAAAAATCTCCCGATTATATTTTGGTGGAAGGTGTTCCCAGCCTGTGGTGATTATAAATAGGCTGAATGATTACGTCACGTGCGAAAGGCATGTTGCTCGGCTTCGGCACCATCATATGGATTAGCGTGATTGCAGCTTCTGGATTTGAAATATAGCAGGCTTCCTTTTCGGGCTTGACATTTATTTATTTTTTTAAGAAAAGTCCAGAGGACCAATCTTCTACCACCGACAGAGCTGAGACACCATTCTTGATAGGCAGACGTCCAACAGCAGCCCAGACCCACCCTCGGAGCTGATAAAAAGAGGCTTTTTTAACACCATGTGCTATGAGCACGTGGAACTCGTTGCCACATGGAGCTGTTGCCAGCAGCAGGAGCCACCATCTCTGCCCGGACGGGGAAATTCTTATCGTCAGGAATGTCACCGCAGAATGATTAGGACTACGGAAAATCTGACAAGTATGTTTATGGAGTGATATAGAAAATTACATATACACACATGTCAATGGGGATATATACCTCCATGTGCACCATTGCTAACTCCCGTCAAATCATTGTCTTAAATCTCATGTTGTTCTTCTCAAATCAGCTCAACTTAATGCTGGGAAGAATACAATTTTAAAACTTTTTTTTTTTTTTTCCCCCTAAATTCAGAATTTAGATGTAAATAAAAATGCCTCTTCATAAGTTGCACTATGTGTTACCTACATCTTTATAGCTTGAGGAGGGGAAGAAAAGTCTTGGTAATGCTTCGAGTCACCTTAGCAGCTCACTTTCCTTCTTTATTCTTCCCTCTGTACCTCATGGCAAGATAGACCTTCCAGGGTAGCCTCTCAGGGCTTATCTCCACTACCTGGAAGACAACTTGAATGTCATCCCTGTTGGAACATGCTTAGAGGTTTGTTGATCTGAAGTTGACCGTAGCCCTGTAGGTAATGTAAATCAGAGTAATTAACATTCATTGCTGGGCCAGTTAATCAAGATTGAATACAGAGACTCAGACATTCACATTCAGAAGTGGTTAATAAGTCTCTTAAATCGCGTGTTGGGGAGGCTTCTCCAGACTAGACTCTAACAGAATCCAAAATCAGGAGACACACTTTTTAAACAGTTTTAATATATTTAATATAATAATTATGGCAGTTAAGGTCACAGAATCATAGAACAACCAGGTTGGAAGAGACCCATCGGATCATCAAGTCCAACCATTCCTATCAAACACTAGTCACCCTTCAACATCGTCACCCTTCGTGTTGTAAATGTAGCCTCTTGGGTGACGGTGCCACCAGTTCTAAGATTTTATAAACACCATGGAAGCACCGTCTTCATTATGGTACTGCTAACGCATTAATTTATAGATGATTCAATCATCTATCTGGGCTGTTACGTCTAAAACACATTTAGCCAAAGATGCATCTGCTGGACGATGCAAGAAGCATCTTTCGATCCTCAGTGAGTGAAGGAATAAGGTAGGAATCGTAACTCCTTGAAAGAGTCACCAACTGGCCCCCCAGCCGGGAGGAATGAGTGGCATGTGGGCCAGGCAGGTAAACAAACAAATCTCTGGGGGTTTGTTAAGATGCCCAAGCGTTTCGTCCAGGCGAGAGTAAACATTATCAGCTCGATTTCTCACAGCACGAGAAGCGTCCTCCTGTAAAATCTTGTATTAAATGGCAGCGCAGTCTGGAGAGCGGGAGACCCAGCTTCGCCCAGGAACGCAAACCAAGTATTTTAAAGAATGGATTAATTGCAAGTTAAGTGACCAACATTCCCCCTATTCCGCAATACTTGTTCATTTCCAGACACTTACTTGCTGCTGAAGAAATGGAAGCTCAGAGGTAAGTAACTTGTCATTGCAGCACTGTCTTCACTGAATTTCATGACCCAATGGTAAATCACAGATGGTAATAAGAATCCTGCGAGACCCTTTCCTTCCAGACAAAATACACACAAGCTTTTTTTAGCACTAAGCTGTAATGGAGCCTTTGGAGATGTTTAATTATTACCCATTTTTACAGGGGGGGACAGAGCCAGCAGCAGTGGTGCAAGGGAATGGTTGGACTCGATGACCTGGTGGGTCTCTTCCAACCTGGTTATTCTATGATTCTATCAAGAATTGATTCTATGATTCTATGATTCTATGATGAATTGATTCTATGATTTTTCACGCTGTCTGATTATTCCCTGCGCTAGTTAAAACGATGCACCATAACCATGATGCGTCGCTGATGTACATCAGGTCATCTACCTGCTACCCCTCGACGTCTGCTGCACCGAAGCTCTTTAGATAAGGTTTTACTCACGGAGGTGCACAGGTGAGGGTGGTTTTGTGCCACACCTGGGTGTCTGTCTGGTTGCTCCAGGTGTGCCACTGACACGCAGAATCAAAACTCCATAACTTATAAAGTAGGTATGTTTATTCAGTGCTGAGACGCATGGGAGAATCATTCCACAGCAGGTGAGGTGCCAAGTGGCAACTCCGAAGAGTCGCCAGGCGATGCGGTTGCGAAAATGGAATTGCATCCCCACTGCTGAGCTTGAATGAAACATTCGAGAGGAAGAAACCCACTAGATAAAGCTAAAATAACTGTTGTATTTGGCTCAGCCCAAGAGTGCTTTTCACAGCCCCTTTCTAACTAGAAGCTCGGCAGAGTTGGCTGCGAGGAGGCCTGATGCAGGCTCTGGAAATTAAATGAAGTTCAGCCAATTTCCCTTGCAAACCTCCCACTTTGCAGCTAGTTCCAGCTACAACTCGGTTATCCCCGATTACAAGTGTTCAACAACTTGATTTTTAATTTAGTTATGTTAGCTGGGGTGCGGTCCACCCGACAGACTTTAACTAGATTAAGAGCCAGATCAGCTATAATTAGAGCCCCTGATTGAATTAGATTGGGATTACAAATATAATTGGCTACTACCCTATTCGAGACACTTCAAAGGGAATATTTCTTCAGAGCATGAAAGCTGAAAAATCAACAGACCTTTGGAAATCCTTGATCCTGTTTCCTGTGTGGATGTGGCTGCTCCTGTGTCGCTCCAGTGCCTTCTGCGGAAAGATAGGGTTTTTTTTTAAGAGACAATTGCACCGGTGGAAACCATAAACCAGACTTTTGACATACATTTGCAAATCAAAGGCAACATAACCTTGCAGCTTCATAATCTTGCTGGTGCTGGTGAGACAGCCAGATTAGGCTAAAACTGGGCCTGAAAGGACCTTTAAGACCTAGTAAGAAGTCCTAAGTATGGACTAATAGGGCTCAGGTTTTATTGTAGGATATAAGGCAGGAGCCACAGTTTAAGCAAAGAATTCTTTTTGCTGACATGGCTTTTGGAGACATTTCCATTTGAAAAGAGCAGTTGGTTGAACAATGGGCTGGGCACTGGTTCAGTGCTTGACACCTTGCAGCATGGAAAGGACAAAAGCCTGAAAACTCTCTTCTTTTTTTTTTTATATGATATCTTCTCTTGCTTGTGGCCTTTAGTCTTTGCTCTGCTGTGAGCCTGGAGCCACCACCAGAGCTCTGGTGAAGTGGGTCACACCAGGAACAGGCTTCTCAGCGGTAACAGCAGGCTCAGAACTCAAGCAGGAAAAACTTAGAGAGTATATTTTGTAACAGAAAAAAATATATCTAGCAGCCTCTTAACCGACCAACCACCCAACCAAATGCAATTAAAATTCAACAGTCAGAATATGCAATATAAGACTCCATAAATGTATCAACATTAGTCAGAAGATGCTCTGCTCTGGTCCAGGCATGAACTTTAGGTCTTTTCAGTCCTTTTACATCTTAGCCTCATACAATCTCCTTGTCCAAGCTTCTCAAAAAGCTCATGAACATTACAGTTTATACAGAAATAAGTTATGTGAGAGGTATTTTCCGGGGAAACATCCAACCTCGGTTGCTTTTTGTTCTTTTTGGGATGTTCCCTCTTTTGACCTTCATCAAAAACTTACCATGTTCAGAACGCTGGACCTCCCCTGGAATCTCAAGGTGCCTTCCACACACGAAATACTGTTTAGAAGAGAAAAATGGCCTCAGCAAATCTCTAATCCCTTGACATTACACCTGATCTCCTTCATAACACTCCATCCTGGCTCCCTCAAAAAACCTCAAGAGCCGCAAAGCGCCTTTAGAGGATGCTCCGAGAAGCTGAAATTACAGTTAATAAATTGCAACCCATACGCTCGTGTTACCTCACACTCTTTTTGCTGATTAATGGTCAAAATCCTCCCTGTTTAAAAGTACTTCGAGACAAATGAGATCCTGATTTTTCTTCTTTTATAACAAGCTGTAGTTAAGTATTTTCAGGGAAGAAGACAAATGCCTTAAAGTAATTCTGTGTCTCAAAGTGGGACCTTTAACGATGAACAAAAAGGAGATATGGGACTCTTGGCTCCTTTGCGTAACAGCCTGTGGATATCTAGGAGAGGTTTTATTGATATGTGCAATTACACTTCAGTGTAAATGAGCCCAACCAGAGTGTCTCTTGAATTGCAGGTGCAAATCAAGTTGGTAAAACATCTTTTCCTGTCCCCCCCTGGATTTGTAAGCATCTCACATCCGAGCTTCAAAATCTGTGTGTTTATTTTGCAGGTGACAGTTGTGCCCTGAAAGAAAAGCAACAAAGATCCAGGCTCCCCCAAACCTTCCCCTATAGCAAACAGTCTCTTATACATTTTAATTAAAGTGGTTATTCGACAAGAAGCTCTTCTTGTTAGGTTTCGGCGCATAAATTCACTCCATTTTGCACATCAGGAGAGTAAATGGGATCCAAATATTGATATATGTTGAGACTATCGATACAGTCGAACGTATCTTTCTTTTACTTGAGATTTTCCAATTTCCAAGCCTGGTGTAATGTGACAACTTCAGCATAAGCAATCTTTATCTCTGGGCTGCTTAATTGAGAGGGCTCGGATTACTCCAAGGAGCCAATCACTTCGGGGTGGGGGTTGCTGTAATTTAGGGCATCAGGAATTTTGACTCCGAGAACAATCCTTCTCAAACTTCTCTTTTCATCTCCAAGATTAACTTGTAAATTTTCAGGGAGAATAGGTGGAGTGGGGGAAGCAAACCAGAGGCCACAGAGCGATTGGCAGTCACCTTGCGTGTACTAAGAGGTGACCAGAGAGAGGAAAAAAAAAAAAAATTGCAATTTCCTTTATTTACCAAGCTTGCTCCATTCCCCATTGCGTATGACTTGGCAACAACAGATTGATTTTTCAGGAGTCTCTTCTTACAATTGCAAAAGAAAGTGAAATTACTGTTTGGGAAGGGAAATTTCTTTGTTCCATTTTGTAAAAGAAACGGGTTTGGGGCATTTGAAAAAAAAATAAATGCCTTGAAAGAAGAAAAAGAAAAGGAAGTTGTTGATGCCTCAGAAATCGATACAGAGAATTAGGTGAAAGAGAACATTTTGTATGTTTTTTAGAAAATCATTTTTCATAAAATCATTTTTCAGGCACTGAATAAATTTTCAGACTTGTTTCCTACAAACCCTTTCAAAGTTGCAGTTGGAGTCTGAAGCTCTAAGGCCACCCAAGTGGCTTTAAGAGGGCTGAGAAAGCTTTTTTATTATTTTGGGAAAAGCAAAAGATTAGGGAGAACTTAGGCCTTCAGAGACCATCTGAAGTAATCTTAAAAAAAGCATATTTATCATCCCTATGGTCACTAAGAGGAGGTTTAGAATTATTGCCTGGGGGTTGAGAGACCTGAGTGTGTCACCAAGGTGCAGGGCAGGGCGTTACCTCCACATGACTTCGTGGAAGAAGAGCTCGTTCCGAGGTGGCACAACCTCACACGCAAAATACTAAGTGGTGGTTATCCCAGACAGGGTTTATAAGAACTCCCTTCTCTGACCTCAGTGTTAGTAATGGTGAAAAAAAGACTGAATAACTTGAATTTTAAATGCTAATGTTGCCCTTGGAAGTGGTATTGCCACCTAGAATAAGCAAGGAGCAGTCTAGCACCCTCATTTCCCCCTTGCTAGTTATTTTGGGCAGTTGGTATGCCCAGAACTATTTAAATACTGACTAATGACAAAGCCCAAATGATCAGATGGTTCCTATTTAGAATGGTTGGACTAGGTGATCCTGTGGGTCTCTTCCAACCTGGTTATTCTATGATTCCATAATTCAGTGCGACTTCACCTCTAGGAAAGGGGGAAATTAGTCTGGAATTACCTGATTATCAGCCACCTTGAAGCTCAATTAACACATTCTGTAACTCTTCCAGAAAAAGGGGAAGGTCTGTTTTAGCGCAAGCGTAAATCACAGGAGTTTCTTCATTCAGCTTGATTCCTCTATAGTTTTATTTGCAGTAGTGGGGTGGGGTGTAAAGAGAACTAGATTCTGACTGGTCAGGGTTTACATTTCACCTAGTGGCTAATACTGACAAGCTGCACGTTGCCTGCCTGTGCCTTATTTCAGAGCTCTCTGTATGAATGGAATTGCTTCAGCACAAGGAATTTTGCTGCAGTAGCCTGGGGCTGCCATACGCAAACACACAAAGTACTCTGAAGGAGTAAACCAGGATATAGTTTCCTAGGTGAGACTGGATTTACCTCAGGTTAAGGAATTATGCAGTATGAGCCTATTTACTTTTTTTTTTTTTTGAAATAAATACTTTTCTCTCAAACACTTTTCACTCGATCCACTGTGTCTCTTCCAACCCGGTGATTCTACGACTCTCTGATTCTCCCCCTCTTTGCAATGAGGCACCAGAGGCTTTCCCTCCCCAAGGGTTAAGCAACTTTTCAAAAACTTCAGTATCTACAGAGTTAATCAGAAGCAGTGACTCCAAAATATTAGAATCATAGAACAACCAGGTTGGAAGAGACCCATCGGATCATCAAGTCCAACCATTCCTATCAAACACTAATATTACTTCACGCAGATAAAGACTTGGAAAATCTCACAAAACAAGAAAAGGACCCATAACACCATAGCACGAACACAAGGTTTGCTTGTCCCTAAGGGGTGGTCACCCTCCTCTCTACCTTCTGCCACAGATCTACATTGAACTTGTACTAATTAAAAACCCTGACGGTGCCGAGTCACTAACACCCGGTCTCTCCAAAGCACGACAGGGTGACACAGCAGGGGAAGGACAAAGGCATCAATAAATTCACCTGTTTAGTCCTCCTCACTCCCAACAGGCAGAGCATCCAGCTCGTTCTGGCTTTGGAGCTAGACCATCTTCTCCCACATCTAGACCAGGACTTCAGCTCTCTCCTCAGGCACATCCAGGAGCTCTGATGGGATAAGATGGGATGGGATGGGTATAAATGGGCTCCAGCAGCAACACTGTAATAGGGAACAGCTGATGCTCCAGCCCCTGCTGCTGCACCAGCTTCTCTTCTACCTTCCCCCCTACATTCACCATTTATTTAGGAAGAATTGATTGTAGTTAACCAAGCCTTGCCTGTAATTAAGCGTTACCTGTGAAATATTACAGAAATTCCATCCAAGAAAAAAAAAAAAAAGTTTTAATTCACTAACGTTTGAAAAGGTATTGATGCAAACTTCTATAATTTTGGGAACCTGCTACTATTTGGCCACTTCTGGAAATGAATGACTACTATTCAGAGCACTCAATGCTCCTATCAAGCAGCTTCTTGATACAAACTCCGGTTTCGTGTTACTAACTCCCACGATATTTGACGTTTCGTTTAGAACTGAAGTTCCTAGAGAAACAACTGGTTGTGAGAGAAGCCTTTCTTCTGCAGATCGGTCAAGTAGGCCTAAAAAAAAAAAGGGATAATAAAGAAAAGCTTGAAAATGTGGGGTCTCTGTGGGGGTCACCCTCAGGTCACAAACCCCCAGAAAGTAAACAGAACATTTCCAGTATATATATATATATATGTGTATATATATATCTCCAGTATGTATATATATGTGTGTATATATGTATTTCCAGCATATATATAGTATTTTTATATATCCTCTGTGTGTTTATATATATCTATATTTATATACATTAAAATCTCAGATAACTCGAAGGTAATTTTGGACCTTTTTCAGGGTAATTTAAGCCAATATCTGTATTTTTGTCTTGTGGTTTGTTATTTTTCTTTCTCCTCCAAATACCTGTGAGGCATAATGCTCTGTTTATCTCACTCTTACGTGAAGTTTATTCGTTCAACTCAGTGCACACTGAGTTTTCCAGATATATCAATGATACGTGAATAAAACAAGCACAGGATGTCAGATTTCCGGCTGCTGGGAACATGAATCATAGAATCATAGAACAACCAGGTTGGAAGAGACCCATCAGACCATCGAGTCCAACCATTCGAGCTTCAGTCTCTTTCTGGGTTTAGTCCAATGATCGTTGTGAGTAAATAGATTGTGGAGATACAGCCTGGAAAAGGTATTAAAAATAAAAGAAATCTTGAGTGAGATAGATGGCAGGAAGCGACATAATGGGCAAATGAAAAGAAATGTGCATTCGAGGGTGAGGGAAGGGTAGAACATCACCAAGATTGATTGGCTCCAAGCAACAGATTCTTTTGGAGGTAGAAAGATGCCTCAGCAAGATTGAGCTTAGCTAAGCGGGCAGATCCCCAGTGGGCCTCTGGCCATCACAGAGATTTGCCAAATTGCTTTTGATTCATTTTATTTATGAGTTTAGAAAATATTTTCACCTTTTTTTTCCCCCCCCCGGGAAGAATAAACATAAATCATGTGGGTTCCATGGGGTGGAAGCGGCAGCCACCTGAATCCTGATGAATTTGAGCATGTGGAGGAAGACTCTGGAGGCAAATCATAGAACAACCAGGTTGGCAGAGACCCATCGGATCATCGAGTCCAACCATTCCTATCAAACACTAACCCATGTCCCTCAGGACCTCATCTACCTGTGCCTTAAACACCTCCAGGGAAGGTGAATTGACCACCTCCCTGGGCAGCCTGTTCCAATGCTGAGGGACATGGGTTAGTGTTTGATAGGAACAGTTGGACTCGATGATCCGATGGGTCTCTTCCAACCTGGTTGTTCTATGATTCTATGATACTGGACATCATTTGCTAGCCAGGGGAGATGGTCTAATAGCCCATGCAACTTAATCAGCCACCACATGATGTTTCATCTTGACCTGGAAATCAGAATATAGATTAGACGCTGAAGCCTGAGGTTAAGCAAGCCTTGTAGAAATGCCATTAGCAATAACAGTTAAACAAAGATACTTCTGTCATCCAGTCCATGCGTGAAACTCTTAAAATCCTTGTCTCAGTGGCCACGAGTCCCACAGTGCAATAAATCACTTCACTGAAAAAGCATTTCCTATGAATTCGCTGTCTAATATAATAAAATATCTCTTGAATGTCACGTCCCCTTTTTACGTGTCTCTCTTCAAATTTTATATTATTTTACTTCCTGCTGGAGTTGGGCTATTGTTTAATCTTTAAAAGCTTCTTGCCTGATTTGCAGAAGTGCTGAGCACCCACAAATGTCGTCCGTGGGCTCTGTAATTGTTCAAGATCTTTTTTGAAAGCCAAGGCATGGCTTTAGTGCTTAGCCAGCTCAATGATGCCATCGATTTGAGCCCATTTAACTTCCCAATTAACAGGCAGTGGAGGATCACACCTTGGGAACGTGTTCTTCATAAAGAAGAACATCTCCATCTACTCTGGAGAAGCATTTAAAGAATTAAATAAGTCCAAGACCCAGTTGCTTATTCTCCAGCTAAGAACTTACCTTCTGCAGCTAAGCAGCATTTAATCTTCTGAAGAATAACTGCTGCTTGCAAACACCTTAGCAGGAACAACACAAGATTGGTGGAGAATCCATCTGTTCCAATTATTGGATCTTGCTGGTGTAATGTGGGTGGGCTGGAGGCTGGATTTTAAAACAAAAGACGCACAGGGAGGGAGGGAGAGTGCGGTCGAGCCCGTCCACAGCACCGAGGCTGCTCTGTGTCTGAACTTGCTCAATGGAAGTAAAATATTTTGCTTATAAAGAATTTTCATAAACATGTCGTAGGATGTGTATTAGAGGTACGGCTCAGGACGTGCATTAGGGGTAAGCTAAACAAGATGGTATAAACACAGGAATGGCCTGGGAGAGGAGAATAAATGGGCTGCTTTGCTCTCCCGGAGCAGCCCCTGCAGAGGCTGCGTGCCCTGCGGAGCCCTTGGCCGGAGAGGATCCCCCAGATCCATCCCCTGACCAAGAGTTTGCTGTTTAAACCTGGGAGATGCCTCAACGTAGAAGCACACGGCTGATTCTATGAGTTTAATTTTTAAACGTCTTTAAGTCACAAACGCATCAAACTAATCTTCAGGTAAAATTCCAACTGGCAGATCTACCCCGGGGGACGTCTCGGTGCCAAAAATATCTAAAATTTTCTCAGGCAGCGGAAAGAACAAATCAAAGAGAACAGAGGGATTTTATTGGGTTTACTGTTAAACATTTATCCCAAGTGTTCTGACAGGGTTTGATAGGTATTTAAGCACTGAAAGGCGCGTAAGAGGCCTTTCAAAAGAGTCTGAGCGGGTCAGGTGCCCAAATCCCACTGAAATTCAGAAATACCTCAAAATTTATTTCCCCTCTACTTTTATCTTCTAGTCTTGAGTCACATTAAAGCCTAAGTTAGGCAAACCCAAGCTAGAAAAAAGCAGATGTTGAGCATTTGCAATCCGGTCGCTGCCTAAATACAGATGCAGATGCCTAATTTGAGACTTCCACTAAACTTCTGCTTAAAACCACTACCACATCTAACCTATAGAAGGGCACAAATCCACACTGCGTAACAATAATTGTATTCAAGGGCTTTTATCCAGATAAAGCACAGCAATCGAATTAAAATTTGGAAGGATTTTCGGAGCCAGGGTGGACAGTGTACGTTATAATCTAGTGGTAATTATACATCCTTGGTTTTCGTCGGATGAAAATGCTTCCTGTGTGATGTAAAGTAAGTATGGAAACGATTAATTTAATTCTCCATTTTATAGATGAAACCGTGTTTCTAATATTTTTGTAACTAACAATAACTTTAAAGGGAACTGCAAATATAGAGTATTTTGAAACCTTAAGAGATTAAAGCAAACAACATATGGGCCAAAATCACGCATGAGGCTGAAATTACAATTTTCCTAATATCGCTTTTTGAAGTACGATACTTTACTAAGAAATCAGGCCAGAAAATTCAGCTCTATACAAACTCAGTAACATCAGCCAGAAAAGGGACTTTTTTTTTTTTCTAGTGAAACTGGGAAGTGATTTAAGCTAAACTGACCAAAAAGCCAATATCATAGAATCATAGAACAACCAGGTTGGAAGAGACCCATCGGATCATCGAGTCCAACCATAAAAATTAAAATATGTTTCATGCTTTCGAGGTGAGGCTCAACAGCACCAAATCAGTCCAGTTTCTGGTATTGCTGTATTAGCAAACCTGCAAAGAAAAATAAAAATAACTGCATTTCTCAACTGTTGGGACTACCCGTTGAAAGGCTACAAAATAAATTAGGATTTCCATGTATCTAACTCTCATCTTCCTGATTATATATATTATATAGTCATAATATTTTGGAAGGAGGTGCGTGATTGGTGGAGTGAGATTGGTGGGAATGGTTGGGCTCGATGATCCAGTGGGTCTTGTCCAACCTGGTGATTCTATGATTGAATTTTCATGCCTTGGCAGTGTCTGAATTGTATCATCCTCTCGGATGCTCCTGGTACTGTGCAGAAAAGTGAACTTCAGTGGAGTTATAGTGAAGATAGACATCCCTCTCGCTCTTTCGCTGCCTTCAGATAGGAATTAATGTCATTACATTGTCAAAAGACTTGTAGATATGGTGCTTATTATGTTCTTACATGATATTAAAAGACATGTAAATATGGCGCTTGCAGACATGGCTTAGTGGTGGAGTTGGCAGTGTTAGGTTTACAGTTGGATTTGATGATATTAAAGGTCATTAAACATGATATTATGTTCCTACATGATATTAAAAGACATGTAGATATGGTGCTTATGGTCATGGTTTAGTGGCAGAGTTGGCAGTGTTAGGTTTACAGTTGGACTTGATATTAAAGATCTTTTCCAACCTAAGTGATTCTATAATTCTATAAAAGGGGCTCCTGGGTGACATATGACAAGCACATTAGAAGAAAGGCCATGCTACCAACCAACAAAAAATTTGCTTTCTCGGTGGAGTAGTTAATTTTGATGATTATTTTTTGAAACAGTGGCTCTGCTCTGTCCTCTGCCTGCGTCTAGGTACTAAATTATTCCTGTGAGAAAGGCAGCTAAAGGTAACAGCAGCTGTGGAAACCATTCACCCTCTAACAGCACTGCTGCCGTGTTCCCGGTGAAAGCCTCATCGTATAACGAGCAGAGACAATCTCCACTTGATGGTAAACAAAGAATATCTATGTGAAGATAATCTATGTGAAGTCATTCTTCTCCAACCTTTTTTCTTTTTTTTTTTTTTTTTTTTTTTGGCCATTCTCCTGTTTATTTTGTGGCCTCCAGCCTGCAAAGGTCTCCTTTTTGTGTTTCTGGCTGGTATCGTAGGCTGCATCGCTAACAACTTGGTGCTATTTAGTTTTATTTGCTCTTAAAATGAACAAGGCATTCTTCGGATGTGTTATACGATACTACTGGTTTGTTACTTCCCCCGGATAATAAACAGTCTGGAAATTAATGATTTATAAAGGGCTAGTGTTTGTGTGGCAGAAACTAGGACAAGTGGCTTGACTCAGATGCCGCTTGTGCCAGTAACTGCAAATGTTTCAGATGATTCACCTCTGATTTGTATCTATTAGAATCCAGCCCAATGCAAATTTTTTAACACACGTAAGCCAAATGAACATTTAGCACTAACGTAAGTGATGAAGGAACCCGGTAGAAGTCAAAGCTATATGTTTTTTGCAATTAAATACATAGACAGCTGCGTTATATTAGAGAGGGACAATTATCCAACCGGCCTTGTTTGTTGTACAAATAAGCTTCAGCCCTCCAGGATTTAGGAAGACAGAGTATCAGCCCCTTGCACAACGCTGCTGGGAAGCAGCTCTCCCATGGGGTCAGCCATCAGCTGCACGTTGGAGGCTGTGACTAACCTTATCTGCGGATTCACCTTACGGTGAGTTTCGAAGCAACTGTGGTTTCCAGGAATCCAGGACTCCCTCCATGCTGCTTCTTCTTCCATGCGCTGCAGTCCTCCCTGTGCTTGCACGTCTAGTTACGAGATCAGGCTGTGATCCAGCTTAAACACACACAAAACAAAGGTTGGAGAACCAGCTTGGGATGAGAAGTGGGAAAGATGTAATAGGGCAAGAATACTCTAAAGGGCCTTTTTTCACCAAGCCCTTTCTGCCACGAGTCTGTGGTCAAAGATGCCACAGTTCAGTCCAACCTTTTGAGTTGTAATCAGGTTATGTCAAACAGAGTGAGGAATATCCTATCTGGCACATAAGGCTTTATCCTGCAATTTAAGGCAGCGTTTGCACAGAAAACTTAAAGTTATTAATATCTGCACATATCCTCAAGTGCAAATGCCCTGGACTTGGCTTAGCTCTCACTAAACTGTACGAGCCGTCCCCTACTCATATACTCTATTTTATGGAAAGACACTCAAACATAGAATCATAGAACAACCAGGTTGGAAGAGACCCATTGGATCATCGAGTGCAACCATTCCTATCAAACACTAAACCATGTCCCTCAGCACCTCATCTACCCCTCATCTACACACCATTAATAAATAAAACAGAGTTGATGCGACAAAATAAAAAAATCACCACTAAAAGTCATTGCTGGGAATGGCTGTTGCTCCAGCTGAATTTTGAAACAACTCTGTAGACTCAGAAAAAAAAAAAAAAGCCCTTTTTAAGCTGCACACCTGCTCAAATGTCATTAAAAATTCAAACGAATACTAGAAAACAGTTCTCATGCAAACTTGCCAACACTTTCGTGATAACAAGCATCACTCCCAGGCAGAGCACGTGGAATGTATAACACCCTCAAACAATGGGCTTTTGTTAACGAGCTCAGGAGAGGCTCCAATATAATTTAGCATACAATGGCACAGGGTAAGGGATGTGCAAATCCGTAAACATCCCTACCCCAGTGCTTTGTGGTTTTGGAACAGCACAGTGAGATCACATACCCTGACCTGCAGATGGAGGGACAGAAGCGACCTGGCATAGAATCATGGAATCACCAGGTTGGAAGAGACCCATCAGATCGAGTCCAACCATTCCTATCAAACACTAAACCATGTCCCTCAGGACCTCATCCACCTGTCCCTTAAACACCTCCAGGGAAGGGGAATCAACCACCTCCCTGGGCAGCCTCTGACAGTGCCCAATGACCCTTTCTGTGAAGAATTTTTCCTTAAGTCGAGCCTGAACCTCCCCTGGTAGAGCTTGAGGCCATTCCCTCTTGTCCTGTCCCTTGTCCCTTGGGAGAAGAGCCCAGCTCCCTCCTCTCCACAACCTCCCCTCAGGTAGTTGGAGAGAGCAATGAGGTCTCCCCTCAGCCTCCTCTTCTCCAGGCTAAACACCCCCAGCTCTCTCAGCCGTTCCTCATAAGGCCTGTTCTCCAGCCCCTTCACCAACTTCGTTGCTCTTCTCTGGACTCACTCCAGAGCCTCAACATCCTTCTTGTGGTGAGGGGCCCAGAACTGAACACAGGATTCAAGGAGCGGCCTCACCAGTACAGAGTACAGAGGGAGAAGAACCTCCCTGGCCCTGCTGGTCACACCATTTCTGATCCAAGCCAGGATGCCATTGGCCTTCTTGGCCACCTCACCTCCTTGGTCAGTCACCCTCCAGCTCAAGAACTGAGACTCTGGGTCGACGTCTCCCATTGTCATGGATCGGCGACTACAGGAAAAGGAATAACATCATAGTGTTATGTGTGGGGTTTGGCTTATGGGCACCTGTAAGTGCTACAAGTGGCTTTGATGTCTCCCATGGACTTTCTGGAAATTGTGTACGAATAGGAGCCTCTCAGCTCATGGCTGCTGCAGGGGACCTGCCTCGGGAAGGGGCACCTCACCAGTCTTAGAGGTTTTGGTAGCAAAGCACATCTTGAAGGGGAAAGATTGAAAGATGCTATGAAAGTTGTATTCTTTAAAAGAATAATGTCAGCTCCTCAAGAAAAGAGCTCATCTACAGGCTGCTAATTTATTACCAGTAAAGCTTGGTTTAATAAACTTGTGGTAAATATTTTCCGCTTTTAAGACCCTTTAATGCTTCAAAGTCTCCCAATTGCTTTAGGGTCCCTAGGGATGCTGGTGCCAATAAGACATGTTTCGTTAATTATGTTGCACAAATAAGCCAAATATTGCACAAACGTGTGTAGCAACATCGTGAGGAATGCAGCAAGGGCTCTTCCAGACTTCACACAGAGCAGAGCCACCCAGCTGGTGGCCCTTTAGAAGGATGGTCAGGGCCTGAAGCACACACTTGGGTCCTGTCCACACCCTCAAATTTTATCATTGCTGTTTAGGTCAGAAAAAAATTGCTAACAGTTTTCCCTCTGGAACTCACAAACATCGAGCTGTCTTTCTCAGTGAACAACCCTCTTAAAATAGGAAGAGAAAGCATCAGCAGAGACATCACCAATCCCTTACACCTCTTCTGGCTGGGAATTATAGAATCATAGAATTACCAGGACGGAAGAGACCCACCGGATCATAGAGTCCAACCATAATAGAGTGAGATATCGGAGGATGACACAGTCTGAGGTTGTGCTCCCGTAAGTCGTCTTTGCCTGGCTGAGGTTCAAAGTGGAGAATCTTGCTGCGAGGAGCCTGGAGGCGAGGTGTTCCCCAGCCAGGTTCAGAATCAGGGTCCTTTGGTGCTGGAAAATGAAAATATCAGTGCTGTGAGCAGGTGTACTGCAGGAAACCCAAACCGCGTTTAAGGGACGGGTGGACGAGGTGCTAAGGGACATGGGTTAGTGTTCGATGGGAACAGTTAGACTCTATGATCTGACAGGTCTCTTCCAACCTGGTGATTCTATGATTCTATACTGGGTAAGGAAATAACCTGAGATACTTCACAACCATTAGTAAAAGGTCACAGAAGCCACACAATGACTGCACCTTTCAGGAGGACGATTGGAAGAGCTGCAGGCAAAGGTGATTTTCTCAGAGGGGAGCACAGGGATAGAAACCCTCACTTGAATCATAGAACAACCAGCTTGGAAGAGACCCATCGGATCATCGAGTCCAACCATTCCTATCAAACACTAACCCGTGTCCCTCAGGACCTCATCTACCTGTGCCTTAAACACCTCCAGGGAAGGTGAATCAACCCCCTCCCTGGGCAGCCTGTTCCAATGCCCAATGACCCTTTTTGCTTGCTTGACTGACCCACAGATGAGAAAAAAAGCTGCATCTTGTCTGAGCAGGTGAAACCCCCTGTTACACCGAAAAGCTGGAGGTGAATTCCTGACTGCAAACCAACTATTCTCACAATCTGCTTTTTCCTGGTTGTCGAGAAGGAAGATCAGCAAAAAGCCCTGTGACAACTGGAAAATAGAAAGATGTTTGGACACAAGAACAATGAGAACAGAAGCACAGTGAAGTACTTAGAGCTGAGGGAGACCGTAAGAGCGTTCGCTGAGCCATATGTCGGGGCACGTGCTGCTTTCTATTACTCGCTGCAGCTTTGGGAAGGGACCGTACTTGGCTTGTATATGAATTTTAAATGAATTGTTAACACGTTTTATGAATCTGGTAAAGGAGAGCTGACGTGGGAGAGCGAACACGTCTGCTCCACGAGATGAAGTAAATAAATCATGACTTGCACAAGATAAAACTTTATTGACTAGTAATAAATGACAGAAATGCTTCCAACGGCATTTAAAGCCACGTAAAAGAAAGCACAAAGGGCTGATTGCCCCCGAGTACATGTGCTTGTAACAGCCTGTGTTGCACCGGTGGAAGAAAAGGTGCTTTGCTGGAGGAGCACTGCCTGTCACACACCACAGCTCCCTGGAGCTTTGGTCCATAATGCCTTTCAGCACCGACTTTTGTTGCTCACAGCACCTGCAACACAGATCATTGAGTCCAACCATTCCTATCAAACACTAACCCACGTCCCTCAGGACCTCATCTACCCATCCCTTAAACACCTCCAGGAAGGTGACTCAACCACCTCCCTGGGCAACCTATTCCGTTTGTTTCTCTAGACATAATCCTTCTCTCACTCTATCTTTTCTCACCATCAATTTCTGTGCTTTTTTTTTTTTGTTCTTAGCACATTTTTGGACCAGAGGATGCATCATCTGTGCCTTCCTCCTGCCTGAGTTCACACCGAGCAGAAGCCATTCTCGAGAGTAACACACTCAAGGGAACCAGTAACCCAAAATTAGACTGAAATATGGGTAAACAAATTTCCATAATTTTCTCTTTAAGTTCTCCATAAGTGACAGGGGACAGGACAAGAGGGAATGGCCTCAAGCTCCGCCAGGAGAGATTTAGGCTAGAGATTAGGAGGAAGTTTTTCACAGAAAGGGTCATTGGGCACTGGAATAGGCTGCCCAGGGAGGTGTTTAAGGGTGGGTGAGATGCTGAGGGACATGGGTTAGTGATTGATGGGAATGGTTGGACTCGATGATCCGATGGGTCTCTTTCCAACCTGGTGATTCTATGATTCTAAGAATACCTTGACTCTTGTCAGTGCATTTTCCCCATTCACAGTGGGATGGATAAGAGCTGTCTGCTAGGTCACTGGCAATAGGGGATGGACCTTAGACAATCTTGAGCAACACGTTTAGGGAGCTTAATGTGCTGATGACTAACATCGTGTTACACATGAAGTTATTAGAGATATGGAGGAGAAAACTGCCTGGATCAGTGCTGAAAAGCTCTGGTAACTCCAGCAGCAGGAACAAGTGCCCCAACACAAAAAAACCCAAAAACCAAAAAACAAAGCACTTTTTCTAGAAATATTTAGTCAGCTTTAAGAAACTCTTGTGTAGAAGTTGGACTCTGAAAAGAGCTTTTCTTCTGTTCCCATCAGCTAACTTCCTCCTCTCAGGCAGCAGCAGATTCTCTCTTTTGATGGAAATCACTTATCTGGACTCTCCAAACTGGAAAAACTATATTACTGCACAATTGACATCAATGTTATAGCTAAACTTTACAATTTTATTCATGAGAACCTTGAAGTCTAAATATCTGTAGGTGCAATGGTGACCCAGTAAGGTCAAGAGCAACATTTCCACTGTACTCAACGAGATCAGGACTTAAGTCTGTAATTTTCTCAAGATTTAGGTCTCTGGTTTGATTTTCCTCCAGATTTACTATATGATCTATTATTACATTGCTTTTCATGAATATTGGGATGATAATGATTAGTACTAACTAGGAAATGGGAAAAAAAATGCAGATTGTTCTTCTACAGGCAACATCACTTTATGCTCCCGTAGGAAGTCGTCGCCTTGCACAGACTCAGATTTCATGCTGCTCTCCCCTTAGCTCAGCTCAGTGCTCAATAAAGCCGAGAGGAATTTCCATCATCCCCAAAGTTCCTTGATCCCCAGAAACCCACCCCCTTAAACCTCAGGGATACACCAAGAAGATGATGAATCTTCTCATTAAAAATTTTTGCAGAGTAATAAAGTTTTTGTAAAAAGTCACTTGCCTGATTGGCTGAACGTGAAGTGGAAACTTGCAAAGAGCCAGTCTTAACTTTTCCTCTAGCACACTCGCTGGGGACTGCAGCCCAATAAATCTCTTCTTCAGCGTATCCACAATCCCATCAGCTGATCAAGGCTCGGCTGGATCCTCCGTGATGATACAACAGACACTCAAGATAAGTAACTTTATATATACATGACAGTAATCCCCCCCTCCAGCCAGACATTTTAAAAACATCTCGATGCAGAATTAAAAGAGAGGGATGTGAAATTATTCAGGATATACAATGGAGGAATTTTACTGCCGAGCTGACTGCGTTATAAATCAAGCGCTCTGTAAATGCAATAAAACAATTGTTTAGTCTGCATGATTCATACCACAAACCTCAGTATTCTGTGTTTTGATCTTATTGCAGCAATAAACTGTCTAGACAGCAATTAACAAACTGTTTTTCCTTCAGATGTTTGGAGTGCCTTTGCTGCCTGATCAGCCCTGGGAAGTACAGGGCTTTTTCTCTATTCCTATTAATTATCAAGTTGATCAAGAAGCTTGGTTAGCCATTCCCTGCAATTGTACGTTTCTCTTTAAGTGAATTGATACAGGAAAAGTACCAATAATATTGTTTTTCATTAGTACTAAGTAGCTCAGATAAAGATTTATTTTACTGTGATGCTCCGGAATGAGCTTTACAGTATAATTTATACTGAGCGATAGTGCAACATTTTAGACCCTGATCCAACAAACTGCTTATGCTTGTGCCTCAGTTTAAGCATATAAGTAATCCCAAGAGAACAAGCAGATTTATGGTTGGACTCGATGATCCGACAGGTCTCTTCCAACCTGGTTGTTCTATGATTCTATGATTTACATTTTGGTGCATGACTCAGTACTTTGCCAAATAATTGATCCCTTCCATATAATTATCCCTTATCTTTTTACACGGTGAGCGGCACAGACATGTTGTGCTTTGGTCTTAAGCTTAGTGGCTTTGAGAAGTGAGATGGAAGAGGTCTTAAAACCTAGAACGGCTTCTGGGGGGAAAAAAAAAAAAGGTGTTTGAGAACAGCAGAAATAGACTGAGAGTGTTTATTCAGATAGTCATTTAACACAGGTATTAATATAAAGCTGTAATATAATTATATGAAGTTTCACGGAGAGGTGAACAGAAGGACGTTTCCCGTGGTGGCCTGTGCAGGTGAAACCTTCCTTTTGAGGGACAATTTAAGGTGTGAGAGGCATCCCCTCTGCGGCTGGAGCAAGGGGAGCGAGGGCTGCAGTCTGCTTGGTCAGCACAAACGCCGAGGCTGTAAAGGTACCTGCCTGCCTGTGTGTTTATGCCCATAAAGCACCGAGTGATTCATCACACATCATTTCCCTCGTGCCGTTTCGTGCTTTGGGAGCTTCATGCAACTCTGTAAGATCTATGGGCGATGGAAATAAATGGTCTCTGATTTTTGCCTAGTATAAAGCAGCCAAGAAGTATTTTGGTGGGTTCCAGTGCATCCTCAGCTTTACAGGAGCTGCTTCGTGCCTGCCTCTTGCTGGACAGCTCCCGCCTGGGATGGGAACTGGGAGTTGGAAACTGGAAACTACGGGTTGGGAACTGGAGATATGGACTGGAAACTAGGGGATGGGAACTGGGGATGGGAACTGGAAATTGGGAACTGGAAACTAGGGGTTGGGATCACCAATCATCCTTCTCATTTTTGATTTTTTGCTTTTGGATTTTATCCACACTCACATAAACATAAATCATACGCTGTTCTCCAGGTGTCCCCAGGATTTTAGCTCATCCAGCTCCCCTGCCTAATGAGGCACCCTGGAAAATTCACACTGGGCTCATTAGAACATGTTAGTTAAAACATTTAATCTAAGTTAGAACTTCCAGAACATTTTTAAAAGGCGGCTCAGCATAACTAAAATCAATTTTTCACGTTCTCAGGCAGGGAAATAAAAGTCCCAGCAGAAATTTTTCCTAATTTGTGTTTCAGTTTTAATCTTGGCTATGAAAACACTTTTTTTTTTTTCCTTTTACATATATTTTTATTTGGCTTGAAAAAAATATAGGGTACAGAGGGCATGCTGGTGAGTTGGAGGAAGGTGGGTGGAAGGCAAAAAAATTAAAAAAAAAGGAGGGGGGGAAGAGAGAGAGAGAGATCTGATGTGTCTTTTGTGCTGCTGCTGCACAGAAAGTGCTGCCTGTAATACTCCAGCCAGGCTCCCGCATTGTGTAGCCAAACAGTAAAATAGCAGTATTGTTACAATAAATTGCTGAATTTCATTACTTTCTTTTCTTTTTTTTCTTTTTTTAATCCCTTCTCTTTTCCTTTCCACAAAAGTAACCCCATGTTTTTACAGAAGATGGAAAAGCAAACTTGCTTAATTATTCTCCAAGATTTTTTAGAGAGCAGAACACTCCTTACAAGAGAGAGAGAGATGCTGCTCTGTAACTCTCTACCAAACTAGGTGCAGCTCTTGCAAGTTTATCTTTTAATTCATATTACTTTTGGTTAATTAACATGAAATCTTTTAAATAACGATCCTAGCACCCATCTGAGAACACCAAAAATCTTTGTGGGGGTAGGAAGCAAGTTATTAGGAGCAGGGAAGTTGTTCAAAACAGAAATACAATATCTAAGAAGATTCACTTACTTTATAATTTTATTCCAGCCTGTAAATTCAGATCAATGTGTTCAAGGTGCTCCTGTCCTCCTCCAAACTGATCCTGAATTGACTGAAAAACAAAAGAAACCCCCTCCTAGCTCAGAGCTTTATAGCCAAAACGAGGGAAAACATTTTCACGTGGGTTTGCCTCAAAAATCAGGTGAAATCTATTTCAGATAACTAACTTTGAGAACTGGTTGTCCTTCAAATTGTGGGGATTAAATCCTTACGTCCCCCAAATTATGAGGTTAAATCCTTACGTCCATCAGAACATGGCAGAATATTCTAATGAGTGACATTTATCTCTCAACACCAAGTTTTACACCTCTCTCAATACAACCTTAAAGCAAGACAAGCCAAGGCAAGGTTAAAATTTCAATATCCCAAATACATTTTGCTGCATTTTCTTCCAGTTAAGGCTGCCAAGGAGTGAATCTAATTAACTGGACACAGGAGGGGCCTTTATGAATGGAATGTAACATAACCATACAAAGTAATCTCGTTACATTGGAACAAGAGGTTAAATACCACTTCCTGCTATGTAGTAGCTGTTAAGTGTAGTATTGATGAAAAATATGCTAATAACGCCTTCTGAAAAGAATAGCTTAGTTCTTCTTAGCTAATCTCCGCAAGCTGGTTGGTAAAGCTGCTTTTGTGGTTTGGTTATATCACATGCACATCAAGCAAAACTCTTCTGTTATGTCTATCGCTGGGTTTTAAACGAAGGGATTGGTTGGTGGTTTTTTTTTTTGTTTTGTTTTTTTCCCATGGGGAAGATTTACATGTATATACATATAAACATATACTCTCAGCATCCTTCCACCCCTAGTCCCTGCTCTGGGCTTCCTTATGGTTGGACTCGATGATCCTGTGGGTCTCTTCCGACCTGGTTGTTCTGTGATTCTATGATTGATTCTATGATTCCTCTAAAGGCTCTGGGGATGAAAGGAGCTGCAGCCACAAGGTATCTGACTGGATCAGCGCTAACAGCACAGAATGATGATCAAGTTGGAAATAAGGATCTGAGGTTGAAACCTCTCAAAGTTTTATGCTGATACCTCTCAAAGTTTGAAATGGGACTTTTAATGCAGATTTATACAGAGAGAGGAGAATCAGGCTGATTCCTGTAAATGATAGAAATATTATTCTTGTGAACAACAGAAATCTGCATGAGGTGTCTGACAGTATCAGCGCTAACAGCACAGGATGATGATAAAGTTGGAAATAAGGATCTAGACTTGAAACCTCTCAAAGTTTGAAATAGGACTTTTAAAGCAGATTTATACAGAGAGAGGAGAATCAGGCTGATTCCTGTAAATAACAGAAATCTTATTCTTGTAAACAACAGAAATCTGCATGAGGTGTCTGACTGGATCAGCACTAACAGCACAGGATGATGATAAAGTTGGAAATAAGGATCTGAAGTTGGAAAAACACTTAATGCCGAAACCTCTCAAAGTTTGAAACAGGACTTTTAATGCAGATTTATACAGAGAGAGGAGAATCAGGCTGATTCCTGTAAATAACAGAAATCTTATTCTTGTAAACAACAGAAATCTGCTCGTAAATCATTATTACTTGCATTTGGGGGTTAATTATTAGTCAAAGCTCAGCCTGAATTTTTAACTGTAAGAATGGCGTTAAGGGGAAAAAAAAAAAAAAAAAAGTTAACTGTTTTAAATCGCAGCAGCTGGAATGGATTTTCACAGTCACTGAACTGATTTGCAGTTGTATTAGTGGATCAGCATCTCTCATTAGGTGTCTATAAAGCAGCCAGGGACATCATGCTAAGCCTCTGTGTTTCTTCTGTGCCTGGGCCCATCTTTGGCTGGTTCTGTTTTCTTTTTCTCCCTCTTCATTTCCATAAACAATATGCACAACTCCCTGAGCCATTCAGTCTGCAAATAAAGGCAGAGGGCTAAGTAAATTTGCTTCACACCAATTATTTTTGTGAGGTCACCGAGTTAAGCATTAAAGAATACTCTGCTGTGGATGAGCACTCAGGAACAGTATGATTTGTGCTATGAGCTGGACAAAAGCACCGAGCGCAGAGCAGAATACGACATTTATTGAGAAGCTTTGTTCCATGAGTTAACAGAGGAATAATCCTTTTCTTTGAACAACTAGGAATTACTCATTTTCCTGCATAGCCCAGCTGCACTGTAACTCACTTTGGAAAGTCGCAGCGTAGGAAAGAAAGTGAGAGACGTGTGATTTCAAACAGAAAAAGAACTATAATTGATTGTTCTGCTCGGAGTTAAAGCTGTTTTGCCTCTGTGCGCAGCATGGGTGTGAGTAGTCGTCAAATTATTGTGGTTGTGTTTTTATGCAAATAAAATTACAGAAGGAAAGAACACTTTGAAATAATCGGGAGCCGAGTACAGAGCCAAGATTCCAGCTGTTGGGGATTTGCATCATTTTATTGTCACCCTTCTCGCAGCCAGCGAGAGGCTGGCCCCACATCTGATTGTTTACTAGGTTTGCGAGCAGTAAGGAGCTGTGACAAAATGCTCTGCACATGGGTAATTGCTGATGATTACATTTCAGACAAAGGGCCGGGGCTCGAATGAAACAGCAAGGCAATAGTTCCCCTATGGAAGACAAAAATTATCCAGCGCTTATACTGCTATTTGTGGAAGGAGGAGTAAGTCTCAAAGCCACCCTCCTTGTTTCAGGATGCAAGGTGAGAATTGGACCCTCACATTACAGGGGATTTGAAAAACCAAACTCAAACAGAGCAACATGATTGTTCCTGAAAAATCAGAGACCAGGTGCAGGCTGGTATCGATGGGAATTTGATCGGGGAAAATCACTGGTGGACAAGGTGCTGAGGGACATGGGTTAGTGTTTGATGGGAATGGTTGGACTCGATGAGCTGGTGGGACTCTTCCAACCTGGTGACTCTATGATTCTTTGATTCTAATACCTTCCTTGTTTCTATGAATAGTAGAAATGATTATAGTACTTTCAAAATAGAAAGAAGTTGCACTAGTGTGAAGTCTGATTGGGTCCATCTGTCTGTTCAGCCAATGAGAATATCACTTAATTCCCCTCAAACAGACAAACCAATCCCTTATCCATTTACAGTATTTAAGTTAGTAAGGACTGAAGCTGATCGATACACAGGAGCCTGGTGAAAGATGTCATTTTGCAATTTACAGTAAGAGACAATATGTTTAATGCGATATTTGCTCTTTTCTCGAGACGTCTGGGTGTCAATGATAACATCCAAGGTCTCTGCCTTTGTCACAAATATTTGATTGTCTCCTCAGCATCCTCAGTCTCCAGCAAACACCTCGGACATCCACTGCCTGTTGCCCATTTTCACAGGGAAAACAATGCCCAAACCCACACATCCCTCTGCTGCAGGAACTTGTGAAACTCTTTATTTATTTATTTATTTATTTAATTATCTATGTATCTATCTATCTATTTATTTACACTTTCCAGATCTGTGTGGACCAGGTTAATGTGACCAGTGCTGACAAAGGGGCTGCTGCCTCCAGATATTAAGCATGAGCACTGCCTGGGAAAAAAACCCAAACCCAAAATAAAGTTTTTGCAAGTTGATTAGGGTCTGCTTGGAATTTGATGCTATTTATTCAATGTGGGGAATTTCCCTGAGTCATTTTCCCATTCTCTGGAGCTGCAGGTTGGAATGACCAAGCAGCACAGGCATGAGAAGCACGTTCTGAAATAAAAATAGCAAATTCCACAGTTATGACTCCAGTCAAAGATGCTCAGGCATTTAAATAATGGGACTTCCTACTCCCCAGATATCTTCCTTTCTGAAGAATTGTCTCAGGAAGGGCTAGCATCAGGGATCATAAATTGGCTTTTGGCTTTTCAACACTTTACAGGCTCCCAGGCATCGCCAACAATAGGACTGGGGAATGACTCTTAACAGCTCATTAAGGCTGTTTTTGCCAAATGCAAATAATAAAAAGGCCTCTTAAGAGGCTGTCTCATTTTTATTCAGAAAAGCCTACTACAGAATATAAAAAGATGCCATAAAATGGAAATGCAATAGAAGACCCGGTGCAGTTATCTTGGGTGTCCTTTCAAAAAATTTCCAGGCTGGCCTCAAATCTCAGGGGTAATTTCTAGGTGGATTGCTGAGTGATTCTGCTCTGCAAATAATATGGTTAATGCAGAAGGGCACTTAAAAAAAAATCAAGATAGAGATGCCGTACTGGTAATATATATTTCTGAGAAGGGAGCAGAAATGAATAGGAATGAGAGTCGCGTTTGCCACAGTTTGTTAATATTAGGACCCAATTCGTTTGTTTTGGTCTGACTGTGTGTCTGACTCTTTAGTGCTTTTGACCTTCCCCCAGACAAAAGAAAATACACTTTGGCTACGCACGAAATGCAATTTGCTGTCTCCAGACAGGAAACTCTCTCCTCATTTATATGCTAAGTGTTGGACTAGGATTCCCTAGCTCAGTGCAGGCAATGGGCAGGAGCCCCTCACCTGAGCATCTGCTGGAGCTTCACAGCTACTGCTCCTCCTGCCCCACTCACTGCCTTCCTTCTCCCTCTTAACTCTCACTGCTGGGGAAGCTCCTTTCCAGGTAACCCTCTGTGTCCCTCAGCATTGCTGGATCACAGAATCACAGAACAAACAGGTTGGAAGAGACCCAATCCAGCACTCAGTGTGGTTGCTGGTAAACAGGTTGCCTGTGGGAGAAATATGTGGGTTTTGGTATTGATTTTCTCCTTTTCCCTCCCCAGGAAAACGCAGGATTCTGTCCTGGGCAGCCTACGATGCCAGCATCAAGTTTTCAGAGGTTAAAAAACATCTCCCTCTATACACACCAAACCATTAGACAAAAATGTTCACTGATTTCAGCTGTTCAGGTTTGAGTAGCTAACTGGTTACACAACTGAATAAGGCAAATGCTCCAGCACAGCTTTACAAAAACTCTATGAAAACTAGTAGAAAGATTATTGATATCAGCTGATCTCCTACTCCGATTGATTTACACATCTGACCAATGTTAATGTATTTCATAGAATCATAGAATCAAGGTTGGAAGAGACCCATCGGATCATCGAGTCCAACCATTCCTATCAATGATAGGAATTCCTATCAACCATTCCTACCATTCCTATTTCTGAGGGATTTAGACTTACTTCCCTTCCCTCCCACAAATATTTTCTTATAAAGTTAGCTGCAAAAAAAATTAAATTATTTTCCCAAATCTGAACATTTGCTTAAATCTAACTAATTTGAATACCAGTAGGTTGTCCTTATCTTTATTATCATAATCATTGTTTATTAGGTAATAACACTAAAAATGCCCCAGTGAGAATCAAACTGTGGTTGTGGGAAGTGAGCCCATCACCAGAATTCCCCAGAAGCTCCCTGAATGTTGCCATGGGAAGCCTGCAGGCTGCAGAATTAGGACTCTTCATAAATTTGCTCTACTCTCTTAAATCAGGTTTAGGAATTAACACGATGATCGGGCTTGGTAACTCCTGTTGAGTAAGGCTTGAAAAAGAAATTAAACAAAAGACAAAACCCACTAGGGTAAGGCTAGTAGAATGCGGCCAGAAACATCATCTACCTTTGGGAATTATTCTTCAGCCAGCGCTGGACTCAGTTAAATCCTATTTCCCTTTCTTCGGTATTTACACCTTTGTCCACCTGAGCCAGTAGGATCATAGAACCATAGAACAACCGGCTTGGAAGAGACCCATCGGATCATCGAGTCCAATCACATCTCCAAATCTAGGTTAGGTTTTCCTGAAAAAGAAATAGGGAAGAATAACAAATAAAAGAAAAACTGTGCGGGGAAAAAAAAAAAAAAAAAAAAAGGCATCAATAACTTTGGTTTGGGGCTTTTCTCTGGTGTAAAACTCGAGGAGAGATTTCTGGCTTTGTCCCATATACAGCTGCTGGTGTTATGCCACACGCAAGCTCCCAGTGTGATTTACGGCGGTTTTCACTACCTTGGCCTTTCGGAGTGGAAGGGACGGGCAGACTTGACTTTTTAAAATGCAAACGAACCAGAACCTTGAGGGGCCTTGGTATATTTTCTTAACCTCCCGAGAGCCCATCTAAAGGCGTCTCTAACTTTGCGTTATGATGGGTTGACCCCCAAGAAGCAGCAGAATGAAAAATGGCACCGAGTGCTTGGGATCAGGAGTCCGACCCGTCTCCGCGCTCTTGAGAAACTTGCCGCCTGGTCAGTTGATGGTTCCTGAGCCTGCTCTTCCCGTCCCTCACCCTCCCACACGTAAAGATTGCATTGATTCGGTAGTGGTTCGTTGGCACTATGCCCTCCAAGGAAAAAGACAGCCGAGTTAAATTGTGAATAGCCCTTCGTTTATAAAACTGCTGAGCTCCACCAGATGGACTGCTCCATGGCAAGGAATATGCTTTATTGGCATTGCTTGGAGGTTTACAAGCAATCTTCTTGAAGTTTTAATGGTTGCTTGGGTGATTTATCCCATCTTGAGAGTCAGTGCTGTTGGAAGGCACCCGATTCTCCAGCTCTTGCTTTCCTTTATTATGAAAACCTTTAATCTTTCCTACATGTATCATAAATAACCTCATTATGGCCACACAGAGAAAACGTAACGGTTCCCATGTAAGTTTTGACTTTTTTACTTAACGTTTTTATGAGCTACTTTAACTTCACAAGGGGGTTGCTTAATATACAGCAGCAGAAATTTGGAGGGGGATGAGGAGCAAGACCAAGAATGAAAATGTCGTATACAATTTTGTGCCTTTGCAGCCATTTAAGTCCAGTGTCATTTTCCAGCCGGGGCTGCCGGCATGAGGACAGGCAGACTTTGCTGTCTTGGAATGCTCAAGGGCATCTTGCGCTGCTTCTTCTAGCAACTGCTTCAGGGCTTTTTGTAGCCCAAAAATCTTTTAAGGAAAAAATGGAGCATCATGTCCTCAATTCCATCAAATACGCCAACTGCCGATGGGTACGCACCAGATCCAGGTCTACCACATCTGCTTTATGTACCTGTGAGTACAATATTTATGGTTGGACTCGATGATCCAGTGGGTCTCTTCCAACCTAGTTATTCTATGATTCTATGATTTACTGGTCCTTGTGAAGGTTTGTGAGTTCTATGGAAAGAAAAAGACTCTATCAATGGAAAGCACTGATACTGCTATTTTTTTTCTTTAGCTTTAGTGATTCTGCCTCAAGGGATTTTCTTTAGCAAAACCTTTGCCCAGGCTAGAGTTAGCCCTGGGACTATGTGGGATGGAGATCACCACACCCAGGGGTGGAAAACATGAGACAAACCTCAGATAAGGAGGGAACAATTAGAGAATTCAGACTGATGTTTCATGCAAAAGGATGGTTCAATTAGCATAAACCAGCAGAGCATATAGCTTGAGACCGACCCAGGTATCTGTAATTGAAGAAAAGCTAAGTGCATCTCTTGTGCTAATTGCCATTCCAACAATTGTAAAAAAAAAAAAAGAGAGAGAGAAAAAAAAGGACTGGAGGGCAAATTACAACTTTGGAGTAGGGATGGACTAAAGTTAGAGGATATATGTGAGAGTTATGCAGGGAATTTGCAATGGGCTGGGCCGTGTTTTATGGAACATTTGCCCCTAAGTTTTAAATATGCCCTTGGTTGTGTAAGGGGGGGTGGGGAGGGCAGGGTCAGGAATACTTCTTTTTGGATGGAGGACATCAGGTTTGAAATTGAAGAGAAAAGATATATATATATATAGAGAGAGATAGATAGATATATTAAAACAGACATTTACTTGCACTCACAGCAATCCTTAGGCCACATTGTGAAGACCAAAGCCAAGTCCCCAGACCCATGTGCAAAGTTACACCTTTACCTGGGAGATTTTCACTATTTCCCAGAGCACAGACGTTGCTGCCAGGCAGAAGCAGGAGCCCAGACCTGACAGACCAGAAGCAAACTGGGAAAAATTACATTCCTGTACGACGCTTCAGATAATCACAATTGGCTTAATCAGCAGCAGCTCATGTCTTTTAGAGCTGTTTTAGTACAGAATGTCGAAGGTGGATACTTAGCCAATAAGGTGTTCGCGTAAAACCTAAGAATAAACTTTATTGCTGAAAATTCCAGAGATTCAGACTATTAATCCAATCCATTTGCTTTCTGTCCCACTTAGTTCTCTTTTCTCACATAGGGATTAGAATAATCTGGAAAAGGAAGTACCTTTTTTTGCTAGAATTATTTCCAGCATCTAATGCAGTTGAAATCTGGGATACTTTATGCTTCTGCAGTACGGAATAAACTCATATTAAACTAGGATTATAGTTGTATTTCATTGGTATCAGGAAAACATAGATAACAGTCTTCCCACTTTGTGAAGTCTGCAGAGGTAATCTGCTGGAATAAAGATGGATTGTACCAGTTATAATATATTATCAGATATTTTCAGATGCTATTAGTATCAACACAACCAGTTATCAACTTTAACAAGCTGATATGACAGACAAATGTGCTGAGATGTCTCCAGAAGTTAATTTTCCCTACGTGGGTCTCATCACCAGGTTCTGCTGTGGCCTGCGGTTGAATCACAGAATCACGAGGTTGGAAGAGACCCACCGGATCATCGAGTCCAACCATTCCCATCAAACACTAAACCATGTCCCTCAGCACCTCATCAACATGTGTGTTGAGGCCACACAGTCTCGGAGGACTGTTGACTTTAAGTCAGCAGAATACTCCCATAAGTCTGAGGCTGTTTCCCAATATTGAAGATGGTGTGGGGAGGGGATTGGGAGCTGATGATAACGGGATGGAGGAGATTAGGCGGCTAAGCCATCCATTTTAGTTCCAGTGATCAGATTTCACAGTCTTTATCTGAAGCACCAACTAGCTAACGTTTCAAGTGAGGGTAAAATGCGGGGGTGCAGCTATAACCAACAACTTAATGCCTGGTGAGCGGCACCACAAAATTGCCATTTATCCAAAAGCGCTGGTGCCTTTGTGCTGGCATGTGCGCTCCAGCCCAGTTTGATCTTATAAATGCTTAATTCTCGTTATCTGTGGAATTACTCGTAACAGAAAGCTCTTGCTCCCAGATGTGATTGTAATCACAGCACTCGCAGCAAGTATCGCGGCAGAGAGATGACAGTTTGTAAAGATCAGCATCGATACCAGGGGCCAGATTCTGCTCTTAGGCAAACAAAATGCCCAAGGATTGAATAGCAAATGTTGTGCTGGACCATTAGGTAGAAATTTCTTGTCAACAGGAGTAAAAAAAAACCCCAAAACCAACTCGGGAGAATTAAAAGTCAGTGTTGCCCAGACATTTTACAAGGAACTGTAAACGCTTAATACTACGGGTGCCAAATGCTGTGGAGTACAATGAAATGTCATTAAGCTTTTTTTTTACGGTAAGAGGGAACTTTTCCTTACAAATTGTATTTAACTAGCAGCTTTACTTGTTTATCCTCAGAAAGGAAAATCTTTATGTGTTTTATTTAAAACCAAAACTGCAGCATTATACATATTAACATTCTTTGAAGGCTCCCAAGAGTTTTCCAGACCTCCCATAGGTGCCCTGGGGGCAAAAGCAGAACCACATATGGGGAAGTGTGGGGGTGAGAAGAGAAAGAAAAGTGAGTTCCACGTGGGTTTTAATACATCTGATCTCAGGAGGCATGGAAAAAAAAAAAAAAAAGCCTGTTTTACAAGGTGAACACTGTATTGATTTGAGATCTTTATATCAGAAAAAAGCTCAATTAATCTGATTTCAGTTGACTGATAATAACACATCCTTACCTTTCAAAGCCAGAAGCAACTGCCCTAGCAACCGAATATAAATAAATGTGCACAGCAAAAACCACCAGAACAACAGATAACTATGTATATTGTCAAAAATGAAAATACTGTATTTCCAGCCCCAAAAGCTTCAGAAGTGTCCTCGGTGGTATTTCTGTTACAGGAAAGACTTGAGGTCAGATGGTGATTTAACTGTTTTGATCCTTGTTGTTATTTTATTCTAATGATTACAGGCTCTATAAACAGAACTAGGCAAGTTATGTTTCTTGTGAACTGCTGAAGTAATAAACACATTATTTAAATTAACCCTGTAAGAGTGACTGTATTAAGAGGAAACGAAATGAAACGAAAAGGCAGAAAGGAAAGGGGAGAATCTGGCAACAAATACACAAAACCTATAAGACTGACTTTGCTAACATGGGATCAGAAGCTCACATATAGAGACACTATTAGAGCTGCTGAGTCTTTGGGCTCACAGGAGTAGCACTAATAATATTTCTCCAAGGATTTTCATGGTCACTGTCATGATGTCTGCAAAGCTGCGACACTGTCAGTGTTGCTGCTGGTATTTGTAACCTAGAAACCTCTTCTTGTTTGCACATGGAGTAATAATATGTGTGTGTTCTGGAGTTCTTTTGGCTACTTTGACACCAGAAGATAAATAATACAGCATCATATGAGACTTAAAGAGTCAGATGCCACCTTGCAGTGAACAAAGATATTTAGAGGGCTTGGCAACAGACTAAAACTTGGTTGAAAACTGCTATAGATAGAGAAAATTTAATCATAGAATCATAGAACAACCAGGTTGGAAGAGACCCACCGGATCATCGAGTCCAACCATTGAAATTTGGATCAAAATAGCTTCGCTTATAAGTGGGTAAAATCAAGACCTTCTATGCATAAGTGGGTAAAATCAAGACTTTCTATGCATATTTAAATACATTCAGAGTTTAATTTTCAAATGGGGTGGTGCCCACAACAAATTCAAAACCAAAGCGTGAGAATAATAATTTAAGAATATTGCAGAGTTTGTTGAAAAGAGGTAACACAATGGATTGGATGCCAGGGGCATCTTCACATTGCAGAGAGGAGGCAGAAAGTGCCAGTGAAACAACTGCCTCCCTTCCCCAGGCTCCGTTTACGGAGACTTTCACGCAGCAGAGTGTGAGCACTGAGCCGGAACACCCTGTGTGACCATTAATCTGCGAGAGCCCAGGCACCTGCTCACCAGGACATGACTGAGACCTTCCTTACTCTTTCCTCAAAAAGGAATTTCAAGAGCAGGAATGTTTTCTTATCAAGAGCAGCAACTTTCGGACGGGCAGACTCCTGACTGCTGGATCAGATAAAGTAGCTACGGAATTTATATGGTCCTCCTTACAGAGGATCTGAATATGATATGTCACAACATGGCACTGACATTGGGAAACATTTTAATCTGCACATTTCCCCATATAAAAGGTGAAACTGAGGCAAAGAGAGAGCAACTAAGTTGTTCAAGGTTGCTGAGGAAGTTTGCAATTGAGGAAGGACCTGAACATGGGCTTTTAGTACCCTCAGCCAACATGCTACTCCCTGCACTACTCTTCCTGTCTAAATTAGCATTTGTGAGATTTTCACTAATAACGGTGTCTAATGAGCTGTGTAAACAACATGGAGATGTTTGATAGGAATGGTTGGACCCGATGATCCAGTGGGTCTCTTCCAACCTGGTTATTCTGTGATTCATTGAGTCCAACCATTCCCACCAATCTCTAAAGCATGTCCCTCAGCACCTCATCCACTCACACCTTAAACACCTCCAGGGAAGGTGAGTCAACCCCTCCCTGGGCAGCCTCTGCCAGTGACCAATGACAGGAGACAAGAAAAGACAAGAGAGACAAGACCTGGGAGTAGAGGCAGCCACTGGCCACCACCAGTCTAATCTCTTACCTTCTGCCCTCACCCAACTCACTCCACACTTTGGGAAGTGTGGAAGTTAAGCATTTAAATCTTACACGTAAAGCAGTAAACAATAAATCTCTCTAAGGGGCTAATGTAACTCATGGACACAAACCAACAGGCTGATAATAGAGAGACGACCTGACCTAACTGAACTTATTTGCTTTCCCTTGCAAGAATTAGAAGGTTCCCTTGGCTCTCCTTTTACATCAGTCCTCCCTGCGCTGCTGTGTCTGTGATTTGTTGTCGATAGGCTTCTACTAGTTCCCTTTTCAGAGCAAACCAAGCACCTTCTCTTTTTTGGTTACTGCATGACCACAATAACGGCCTACATTATGCTAATGAGCAGTTCAGCCTGAGAAGAGTGAGGAAGGCTTTGAATTAACACTAGTGTTCTGTGCTTAGATAGAGGTGTTATCTGTTGCTCAGCACTAGTAATTTTTATGCAAGAGGAAAAGATAAGATAATATTAAAAAAAATTAGACGTTTCCATTTCGTATATTCAGATGTAGAGGCATTTAAAAAGTGCTGTAGAGCACTGTCTTGTGATGTATCACAAAAGGCATTTTTATATATTGCTATTTTAGCTAAAATCTAAGAATCAGTCATGCTCAGGCAGCCAATAGTTGATAGACACTTCCAACAAAGCTGAAATGATATGCATTCTGGCAATAACATGCCAAGAAGTAACTGTTTGTGGGTTTACTACGAAGAAAGGGCTGTTGAATGAATACAACTGTCATCATTTGACAGTCAAAATCATAAGTACACAGAGAATGAGAACACCTGTAAAATGGATTATGTGATCATGTGGCTTTTGTAAATCTAGATATAAATCTCGATCCTACATCTGTAACGTTCTGAATCATACTTGGAATTATACTTGGAAGCCAATTGTAACCAGTCAAACACGGTTTTCATAAGCTTTCTTAAAAAAAAAAATAATTTGTCCCATAAAAGAATCAGAAGCAAGAAGCCCCAATTTTTTTTTTTTCTTTTTTGGAAGACAAATACTACGCTTATGCGATTAAAAAAAAAAAAAAAAATCTAGCAGCCTCCCACCTTAAACTTATGAATTCTCTCTTTGTTCCCGATGATTGTAACACTCCTGAATGAGGCAAACCATTTGGTGTGTGCATGCGAGGCCATAGAATGAATTTTATTACAGCTACAAAACAGATTTTCAGAAGTCGCTTAGTAACTGAGAGCAGATGAAAGGGGAACCAGCTGAGATCTGTGCACTGCAAATTGTTTCCCCATGATTAAACTATTTCATCCTCCGGGCTAACATCTCTCTCCTTGTTTGGCAACAAGTGATAATGTTGGTGATAAAAGTCTCTCCTGGATGATCAGGGGAAGGATGATAACTGTTATTGTTGCCTTTCTTTTGTGGCTAGTAAACACTTCTTTTACAGATATTTCGCAAAATACAATGAAAAAAAATGAGGGATTCAAACAATAATAATAAAAAACTGAGACTAGTAGTATCATTTTGCTGCATTGCTAAAGCTTGTGATGTGTTGCTAGGGGAAGAGTGCAAGAGAGCACTCTCTGAGTGCTTAAAGAATACACTACGTGGCCGTGTTCCAAACTAATTTTTGCTTTAATAATAGATTTTTGTCTTAATTATGGATAATTAATAAAATCGTTGTGATGCATTACTAGTTAGCATTAACTTATATTTACTACTGGCAGCAAAGCACACATCTAGCTACTAAACTTCTAATTGATTCTACAGAGTGAAAGAGGAAAATATTACTTATCCCTTAGGATAAAAAAAATAAATAAACAGAAAGTGTTGAACACATTATGCTTATTCCTTCAATTACCTGTTGCTGTTGCTTTTTTTTTTTTTTTTTTACTCATTTTATAATGTTACATTTTCAATATGGGTTAGTGTTTGATAGGAATGGTTGGACTCAATGATCCGGTGGGTCTCTTCCAACCTGGTGATTCTACGATTCTATGATTTTGCAAGTATTGCAAACTTAACAGCATAATTTTTTAAGTCAAGTCTAGCCCAGAGCTATTCATTTATATATTTACCAGGTCAATGGGAGTTCTTAGCATTTGGTGTCTTTGCAAATCATGACACTTTTTTTTTTTTTTTTTTTTTTTAAAGTGCTGTGAGCCTGAATTTTGAGCAGCACTTAAAAAGCTGATGTCTATAAGCATTCCTGAATAAAGGCTTAATTATCAATTCAAATGGCAGTTCTCATCCACCTGAATTTACAGTTTTGGCTTTGTGTGTGTGTGTGTGTGTGTGTGAATACTTCTAGGCACATTTTGGAATCGTGATTTTCATAGAATCATAGAATCATAGAACAACCAGGTTGGAAGAGACCCATCGGATCATCGAGTCCAACCATTCCTATCAAATTTTAAAGAACTATTGGTGAGCTCAAAGAAAGATTTTTGAGCCATTCAAAGTCAGACAGAGATTTGGAAAAAAAAATAAAAATAAAATCACAGGAAAGTGATAGCAACATGCAATCATTGCTCCAGGAGTCCAAGCAATGGGAGTTCCAAATGCAGCAGCACTGCCTGAACATAAAGACTTTCTCTTCTTTCCGTATCCATGTGTAAATCTGTGCCAGGGTGTGCGGAGGCACCCAGGAAACCGCTTCCCAGCTAGGGAAGGTTTCTACGCAGCCTATTCAGCCCCAGAACTTCTGCTACTAAATGGTTTTCAAATACAGTTCGTTTTCATGCCACGATCGTTAATGAAAAGTGCCTGCTGAGTGCAGTACAAGCCATTTGGTGCCCCAGTGTCAGGGGAGGAAAAGAACAACATTCAGCAAAGCTGAAGGTTTTTATTATCACGTCGTAAATGAACAAATGGCATCTGTCAATACAAAGGAACTCATAGGGGGTATAGAAAGGAAGCTTAGTTATTACACTCAGGGTGTGCTGCTGAAGTGACAAACTGGAGTTTTATTAACATGCCAGTTAGAGATCTCCTCTTCCTCCCCCACCGCCTCCACCCTTTTCTTTTGCCTCCTTCAATCTGGTACATACCAGAACTGCTGTAAAATGAAATTTGGTCAGACAGTGCTCACCATTTCATGCTGGAAGTTGCAATCATCGCTATGAGCAATTAAAAAGTGGGGGGGCTCTCTATTCAGAATGAAGACCTGGCCCCCCGGGGTGGCCCTCCTCCTGGGAACCTTATTTCATAGCATCAGGCTGCGAGCATCCTGAAGGACTAATCCAATCATAGTTTTTTGTATTTAGGCAATAAACATCTTTCACTGCACTGATAAATGACAAACGTGTTTATGGGCTTCAGGAAATGTTTATCTCAAACGCAGAGAAGCCAGAGATGGGATTGTTCAGGCTAACAGGGAGTCGGTGCGAGGAGCAGAGATGGGAAGGGCAAGGGAAAGGGAGGCGCAGGGGGCGAGAACTTCAGCAATGATTTTTACTGGAAGGTATTAAGGCATTTTTTTTTTCTCATAAAAGGGTTTAGTGGCCTTGAGCAGCTGTGGCAGCAAGCTGGCTGTGCCCCGAGGTGAGCCGGGGAGCCCCTGGGGGACCCTGCTCCCCACCTGGTGAAGGAAGTGGGGCTGGAAGTGCCCTGCTGCGCCCCAGAGCCATTTCTGGGCCATAGAAAGGGGAAAAGCTGGTGTTCCTCTTTGGAAAAAAAAAAAAATCATACAATTAGACCTACAGTATGCTGAAAAGAGCTTAGCAGGCCAGACCTAAATCACGTTAGCAACCGTGCAAATACAGGACATTGGGCGTTTTTTATGGGAACAAGAAAATCCCACAATCGCTTATGTGCCTTACGAGCTTTTCCAGCAGCAGGGACCAGTTTGTGTTTTACGATTAGCAAAGCATCAGAGCCGCATTTAAAACAGAGCTCGAAAGGAAGTGCCTTTCAGTTATAACTATAAGCAACGATTTCAAGGAACCTTCCTTTTAAACTGCCCAGAACACAAACGTCAAGCTGCTTCTTCATAGACTCATAGAACAACCAGGTTGGAAGAGACCCATCGGATCATCGAGTCTAGGAACAAACTTCAATGTTTGTTTCAAATTAAGAAAAAGAAATCATAGTCCTTTTACTTTTTTTTGGCCACATCCTTGTGTTTTTGCACCCTGCAAGATATTTGCTTGCTGGGAGAAATCTTAGAGAATAAGCAGGGAAAACAACTTTTAAATTAATAGTTTACATTGGAAACATGATGATAGTCTAATTTGGGAAGAACAGTTAATCTCTGACATCATGAGACTCGCGTGTCTATGGACTTGTGCAAGTTTCGAAGCTTTTCTCAACCTGTAACTTCAAGGCTTTGTCTTCACTGCCACAAAGGTGTCTTTTTACAAGCAGCCAGTGAGTGTGCAGTGGGGATTTTACAGTGAGATAACTAAGTGGAGACAAGATGCTTTGGTGTTTATAGCGAGGAGGAGGTGAGGTCATCGCCGCTGGCAGCTGACCTCACCTACTCAACCAGATGCTAGAGTAGTGATGCCTCCTCTGTTGGAGGAAAGTTGGAGAAGGACTATTCATAAAGGCTTGTGGTGATAGGACAAGGGGGAATGGATATAAACTGGAGAGGGGCAGATTTAGGCTTCCCAGGGAAGCTGTGGCTGCCTCATACCTGGAAGGGTTAAAGGCCATGTTGGATTGGGCCTTTGGCAGCCTGCTCTGACGGGAGGTGTCCCTGTCCATGGCAGGGGGGTTGGAACTAGATGATCTTTAAGGTCCCTTCCAACCCAAACTATTCTATGATTCTATGAACTCCTGCTGCCTCCTGTCCCCCACGGAAAATAAGATGTTGCCAAGGAAGATGCATCACGAGGGTCCTTCTGTGCTGGGTTTAGAGGAGGTGAGCTAACACCTAACTAGTTCCCCCACGGGCAGATCCTGTCGGCTACCAGGTTAACGTGGAACCAGCCCTGCATATTCCAGAGTTAAAAAAGTCCAGGGATTCGCTGTTGATGCTGGCTCTGCAGGCTTGTACTGCTCTCGGCCACATGCTCATTGCAGGGGTGGTTTGCACAGTCTCTCTACAGCTGAACTTTCACTGTTGGGAAGGAAAATAGGGACGTTGTATGAGCACTCACATGCAGGTGAGTGGAGGGTGAAGGCGATTAGCAGGGAGCTATTACAGCTCAGGGGTGCAGGATGGATTAGCAGGGAGCTCCATCAGAGGATCTCCATGACAAACTGCCATGAGCTGCAGCCTCATTAGTGAGCCCCAAGCTACAAGTGGACATGGGTCCACAGCGTTTCACTCAAATGTTTATCTTCCCAGCCTTTTCCATTGTATGAGCAATGAAATTAATGAAGTTGCCTTCCCTGGAGGTGTTTAAGGTGCGGGTGGGTGAGGTGCTGAGGGACATGGGTTAGTGTTTGATAGGAATGGTTGGACTCGATGATCCGGTGGGTCTCTTCCAACCTGGTGATTCTACGATTCCTGCAGTTGAACACAACAATCCGATAACGACCGAGCACACATGAGCCGTTTCTGCAATCTGGAAATACTGATGTGCTCTGACAGCTATTTTCATGAACTGCATCACAATCTTTGAGACTTCTGCCTCCCCATCAAATTCAGCTCAGACTAAGCAATGACTTTCAGAGTTGCCCAAGGAGAAATGTCTACAGAAGGAGACAGACATCACCTTATCACCACCTTTCCTGTATAGAATCATAGACTAACCAGGTTGGAAGAGACCCACTGGGTCATTTACAACATTTACAAACACTTACTTTATACCACGAGAACTTGACATTGAGAATACTAATACCTGTAGGTAACACAACGTGACCGAAATGTTTCATTTGCCTGGTTGTTTGACCCTGATCGTACAGTAGTTTGAGATGGATAATGAGTTAATTATTGCGAATGAGATACCAGTCACGTAAAACTTGCCTATTTTCTCTCCTAATGGAGATTTATACATAACACACCAAAGCTCCTTTTGTAGCTGATATGCATGTGACTCGGTCACATGAGCAGTTTAAGCACAAAATTCTCTCCCCCCCGAAATTGTCATGCACAAACAAAGGAAAAATCCATTCTGTTGAGAAGGGGGAAAAGCTTTGGGGGAGGGTTTTGTGGATTTTTTTTTTTTTTTAAAAAAAATTAATAAGCAAGTAATTATTTGAATCGTGTGAGGAAACAAGTTGTTATGAAAGAAAGCCAAGGCAACAGTCATCCTTATCTAAGGACCCTAAAATAAACAGAGTGAGCTCACCCAAAGGAGTTATTAACACACAAACTATGCTGAGTACAAGCACCGTGACCCACGGTCATCTTTAGTGCAGTATCGTGACTACAAAAGGGGTATAAAACCTATGGAAGTTTTTTTTTTTTTTTTTTCCCACTTTTTAGCTCAGGCAGTGGTAAAATGTCTCATCCTGCTGATACATTGCTGGTGGTCATGAGTGATCTAGAAATGAAAAGAACACACAAATACACACACACACAAAACAAATCACTGAAACATTTCACACCTCATCATCAAACCCAGAAACGCAGGGGAGAGCTCTTTTGTTGTGCCCCACCAATAATCATGAGAGGGGAATCAGCACATATATTTTTTTTTTTTTATTAAAGGCACTAAAAATTCTGCTTTCACTAGATAGATCTATAGTATGAATAAGATAACTAGATAAATCTATAGTATAGTATATATATAGAGAGTATATATCGTATATATACTATAAATAGTATAGTATATATAGTATACTATAGTATATATAGTATATGTAGTATAGTATAGTATAATATAGTATAGTGTAGTATAGTATAGTATTTTTATAGATATATAGTATCTATAGTATAGATTTATGAAGGCATCATTTATATTTTTACATATTTTTTTATTATTAAAGGCACTAAAAATTCTGCTTTCACTAGATAAATCTATAGTATAAATAAGATAACTAGATAAATCTATAGTATAGTATATATATAGAGAGTATATATCGTATATATACTATAAATAGTATAGTATATATAGTATACTATAGTATATATAGTATATGTAGTATAGTATAGTATAGTATAATATAGTATAGTGTAGTATAGTATAGTATTTTTATAGATATATAGTATCTATAGTATAGATTTATGAAGGCATCATTTATATTTTTACATTTTTTTTATTATTAAAGGCACTCAAAATTCTGCTTTCACTAGATAAATCTATAGTATAAATAAGATAACTAGATAAATCTATAGTATAGTATATATATATAGAGTATATATCGTATATATACTATAAATAGTATAGTATATATAGTATACTATAGTATATATAGTATATGTAGTATAGTATAGTATAATATAGTATAGTGTAGTATAGTATAGTATTTTTATAGATATATAGTATCTATAGTATAGATTTATGAAGGCATCATTTATATTTTTACATATTTTTTTATTATTAAAGGTACTCAAAATTCTGCTTTCACTAGATAAATCTATAGTATAAATAAGATAACTAGATAAATCTATAGTATAGTACATACAGTATACTATAGTGTGTGTATGTATATAGTATAGATAGTATATATACTATATAGAGTATAGTATAGTATTTTTATAGATATATCGTATCTATAGTATAGATTTATGAAGGCAATATTTTATTTTTAAAGAAACAAACCCAATACTGATACGTTGGTACTAAGGCTGCACATCTCTTCTCACAGCTTCCATCTAACAAACTTCACAAACTATTTTTGTTTGTGAGGGAAAAACTCTCTTGCGAAATGAGCATAATTAAGCCTAACTCCATGAGGATACTGAAACAGTGAGGGAGTATCTGGACATTTTCCAGCAGAACTAACAGTTCACCGTGAATTCTCTCTCTACTTTTTGCACCTGATAAATAGTTTATTTCGCTATCTGTTTAACACACTCTCCTGTTGCCGTTCAGTGGCAGCACTGGTGGCTTTCTGGCCCAGGCACATTGTATTTCCACCCAGACCAGATAAGCCTCAGGCTCTCACTCACTGCAGTCTAGGAGCCAGACTGATTGCATTTAGAATAAGAATCTCCCATAGTGTTACTATTCATATTCAGAATTAGTGAACCCAATCTGGCTAATCTCTACTGAAGCTTGTTGGCATGGCACTAAAACTGGCAGTACTCGAAAGTTTCCCACCAGGGATGAGGCCAGGCAGCCTGTTCTCCCCAGAACGAGTTACTTTCGCTGCTAAAGTAGCATTTGAGGTCCAATTCCTGCTGGAGAGGAGATGGCAGTACAGAGCATCCCCTTGGAGCCAGATGGATGCGGCCACTGTGGGCACCAGTTTAGAAAGAAGACGGTGCCATGTCTGCCAGGGACTTTTTGGGATCTCAGATTTTCATAGCATCATAGAATAACCAGGTTGGAAGAGACACACTGGATCATTGAGTCCAACCATTCCTATCAAACACTAATTTTGTCCTGATGTCCCTTGACGTGGCTTGGGCAGTACAAACACCAAACTGAATTACTTGTTTGCCTGTTACATTTAAAATAATGATGTTAATCAGGGAAAAAAAAAAACAAAAACCCAGAAGACTGATTTCATAAAATGATTGATTTGGATAAGAAAACCTGAAGTGAAGAAAACTCTCAGCTTAAGACACAATGAGTTTACAGACTATCACTAATTAACTCAATTTACAAAGAGGAATCCAGCCCACTGCCCTGGGCAGAGGGAGCAGTTCGCATTGTCCGAGTTTTGAAGAAAGATACTTTGAAAAATGCAGTAGGGGCTGACGTGCGCAGACCCCAGCGAAACCAACCCTCCTGATCTCCTTGGGCTTTTTTATTTCCCGCACCCCCCTGCCCACCCCCCCCAGCTTAATTTCTGATTCTTCTTCAATGTTATGCATAAAATGGGCTAGTTTTAAAAGACCATTCTCGCTCTTTTTGCATGTTTTAAACTAGGAACATCCCCCTCCCCCAGTTTATCGCAACCAGCAGTAAGACACAGCTATAGTGCAAGGTCTAGCTAGACGTTTTACTCATATGACCTTCATCTTTGCAAGGATCTATTGTTACATTCCATTTATTTTTGTCAATATTGACATCTGACCATGGACACAAAATGATCTTTTTTTCCTGCCTATACTCTCCTGTCCAACTTTGCATTAAGAAACCAATTGAAAAGCCTAATGCATGGAAAGTGAATCTTTTGTATTCACTATAATGCCCAATTTTTCCTTTGGAGTTACCAAAGCTGTCCAAACAAGAGCTAGATTTTCCCTTTCAGGAGAGAAGAATGGAAACTTTAAATGAAATCAGAAGGTTACTTGACCTGTTCGAAACTCCGAGGTAAAACTGATGTGGAATTATAACATAAAGCCATGTGAGGCTGTTATATAAACCACTGCACATTATGCAATCTCATATTTTCAATAGATCTAAAAACCAAAAAAAAAAAAAAAAAAACAAAAAAAGGCTCAGAACCTTGGAATTACTATGCCAGCTGCTAAACTATCGTATTTCATGTTGTTGCCAGGATGTGAACCTGAATATTGTTTTATTTCAATTTACTCGCAGTGAAAGATTATGAACAATCAGTCAAAAGGCCTTTCAAATAACCATGAGAAGTGTTGCTGCTGGCAATGGATTTTTCACCCAGCACTTTGCAGAAGGTACTCGACCTTCCGCTCACTCCGATATATCTATTTCCACCCCAAAAGCATATCTCAGACACTTGAACTTCTTGGGGTGTTTTTACACGCATCAGGTCCTAAAAGTGGCATATGGTGTTTGATATTTGGAGTGATTCCACCTAAGAGGCTACAACCCCTCTCTGCAGACATCTTGCCAACCTCTGGCGGAAGATACAGTAAAACAGAGAAGGAGAAAAAAAAAGCTGTTTCCCCCCCAGCTTCAGCAGCTCTAAACCCACAGCTCCACCACCAAACATGCAATAGAGATGAATTTGGTACTTTTGCTCCAGGTTAACCTGGAGAGTGCCAAGTAAAGCACCGTGTTAGGGATCAAATTCTGGAACAGAATTAAAAGGAACAGCTTTTACTGCATTCAGTCTTCTTCTGGCCCCAGGATGCTCTGCAATAGGTGTCTGCAAAAAAGGAGGCTGCACTGTCTGTGGCTTTATAAAAGAAGGTTAAAAAAAAAAAAAAAAAAAAAGAAGGAAAAAGAGGTTTTGCTGCAAATTTATCAGCAAAACAATTTCATAGAATCATAGAATCATAAAACAACCAGGTTGGAAGAGACCCATCAAATCATCAAGTCCAACCATTCCTATCAAAATATTTCATTCCTATCAAATATTTCATTTCAGTTTGTCTCTCTGCTGCGTTTGTTCAACAAGGCAGAGTCAGGGAGGTCTGAGGCATTGCTCATACTCCGCTAGAGAAGGGATCGCGCTACTTAAGTTCACTGCAAGTCCAGGTCCAGACTGAGTTACACCTTGATTCCAGAGACACACAGTCATACAGCCAAATAAACACATTTTTCCTGTAGTTTTAGCATGTAGGATTTGCTTTGAAGACAGTGAATCCTGCGTTAATATTATCACTATATATTCATTGCAAGCTCATACATTTCCCAGCATTATACAAATGGGAACACGAGCCCTTCTACCCAAAATTGTACATATTCTGAACAGGTTAAGTGAGTGCAATATAAACCTACAAATACTTTGGCAACTTTTTGTTAAAAATAGGTTGCAAAAAAAAAAAGCATATTTAATAATCTTAAGAAATAACTTTTCATTGCACAAGAATTAAAGGAATGGGTGATACTGTCTCTGCTTAGAAGGGTGTTTGCTCTTTAAGCTGAATGACTTTTTGTCTTTCGCCCCCATTTCTTTTAGATGAAAATGTTTTTCTCCCCCAGTTCTGCGCATTAGGTTGACAATGCACAGAATTGCCAGACAGTTTTGTCGCTTATGCCGTAGACTTTACTCTTCCTTTGAACCTCGCTCGGGCAAAAGAAGTTTTTCTTAATAAGTAGTTGTTCATCCTTTGATATGCACATCTGGATGTGCCTCTTATCTGCAACATGGTAATGCTGCTTCCTGAAGATAATGATAAAAGAACAACTGCAAATAACCAAAAAAAAAAAAAGGGACCAAAATGCCTTCAGATTTCTTTTAAAAAAATTATTCCAGTGGGAAAAAAAAGTGGAAAACTCACTGCCCTTATTTCTTTGGCCTTTTATAGCAGAAAAAAAAATCCCAAAGAAACAACCAAAGCAACCCCAAAAAGCAGAACAAAGAAAAGGGCTGAAAGATTTACATATGGGAATCAATGGCATTAGAAGGGTAGCCAAGCATGTCTCTCAAAAGTCTCGTGGGGCTCAAGCAAGCCCTTGCTTTGCTCTCAATTTGCTACCTATAACAAATCATAACACAAATATGAATTATTACCAATCCAATAACATATTTCCGGATGCAGCTGATGAACTGGTAAGGAGGGAAAAACTTCTATGTCTGGGACCAAGTTTTTTTTCCAAGCTGCACTGTCTTTTCTATCACGGAACTTGCAATATTTTCTTTAAGTTTCAGAGTAAAACTGCTTAGCTTCCCTTTAATGCCTCCATCAGTTCTCCAATCAGTCTCTAATCTCAATTCCTTCATCTATTTTCGCCTCTCAGCTGAGAAAAACGGTTGGTGAGGGCAGGATCATGCCCAGTGCACACAATACACCCTTGAAATGCCTGATCTGAGGCCCCAGTGCTTTCCTGCGTAAGGTGTGATTTGCCTTTTCACCCACTGCCTAACACCAAATGCTCCGAATAAGAAGTTTCCCAGTCCCAAAGTTAAGCCAAATCCACAGAAATCTCTCCCCGTGAGACGCAGCTGAAGCAATTCCCTTATCTCGGTGAATATTTCACAGCTGCTTTCCCCAGGAGAGATCAGGAAATAGCAAATCAAACTTTTTTTTTGGTCGCTACACTCAGTCATTTGCTCTGTCTGCTGCATATCCCCATATACGACGGATAAACCCAGCGATGAATAAATACGATGTATAAACCCAGTGAGGAATAAAAGCTGAACAGCAAAACTCTGTTCCCCGTGAAACTGCTCTGCAGCCACCAGGACGGGGACGGAGGTGCCGTTCCATGCCCTGAATACTCCAAAGATTGTGGCGCTGGACCCTTCTTAGCCTTACAGATAACGTTCATGAATTGATCCCTCATTAGTATGCAGCAGGCATGGGAAAATGATAAACTCCTATTAACACTGTCATGGCAACTGAAAAAATGACTGCTTTGGAGGAACAAGGTCCACAACAGAAGAAAAGCAAAGGCCTCTTTCCTTTCTTCTGTTTGACATCTGTTGTTTAACATACGAAATTGTATTATAGTGACACACACTAGCACAGGCAGAGTTAAAGGTTTGTCAGTGATTGTTATCATTATCGGCTCCTACTTTCAGGGCTTACGTGGCTCATCGCTGAAATTTCGGCTCGGGGCTGCGACCTGTCATACAGGATTTCAGCCCAGAAGCAAAATTTATTGTACAGATTTAGTCTGGATTATGAGTAGGCAGAGAAGAAAAAAAAAAGAGAAGTGGCCGTTAATTAATTCTCCTTCGCGGCAAAACCTCAGAAAATATACTGTACACTCTTTTGAAGAAAGTTTACTTAAATACAAGGAATTTAGAAGCCTAAAATTTATTTTGAAAAATCCCATCAATTTTTAGGATGACATAGGTACCTAAATCAAGCAGACATATCATATTTGTTAATTATTAAAACATCGTTAAAGTGTAATTTATGTATCTGACAGGAATTACTGTTTTGTTATAATCTACCCAGTTTGCTTCCAGAATAAGCTCTGAGCCATTTCCTACTGAGCTTGTGGTTCCTAATGTGGGTTTTTACCACATGTAGATAATACCTCGTGTTGTACCTGACTTTGTAGCTCTGGTGACCTTGGGGCTTGATTTTTCTTGTTTTTAAACTGAGGACAATTACCTACAGTTATAAGATATTTCATCTTTCACCCCGGGAAGCAAGATAAGTGCTAAGTATTGTCACGGAGTCCAAATTGATTGGTCAGAGTTTCAAAAGGCTAATAATGAGTCTCCCTTCCTCGTTAACTGAATCAAACCGAGGGAAATCCATAGGCTGTGATGGTCATACTCATGAGGGGCTGTGGGAGGTGTGTCCTGCCCACCCACCCCTGGCTCTAGAGCCTTCCCACGAGCAGATTTAACTCCATCAAGTTGGCATAAAAGCAACTCCTGTAAGACCAACGGGGGCAATAAAGAGAGCTCAGATCCAAGTCTGTACAGTGCAAGCCCAGACCTTGGAATCTGCAACCACGGTTCAACAACAACAACAAAATATTAAACCTGTTATTAATGCCAGGTTAGCTTTGCTTGCATCAATTTCCAATCCGACTTGCAGGGGACTGTGATGAGCTGCTGGTTGTCCCAGTGTGTGCTGGAGTGGTCCTACTGGGACCTTCTTGAATCATAGAATCATAGAATAACCAGCTTGGAAGAGACCCATCGGATCATTGAGTCCAACCATTCCTATCAAACACTAAACCATGTCCCTCAGGACCTCATCTACCTGTGCCTTAAACACCTCCAGGGAAAGTGAATCAACCACCTCCCTGGGCAGCCTATTCCAATGCCCAGTGACCCTTTCTGTGAAAAACCTCCCTCTCTCATCCAGCTAATCAAGCACATTCATCTTACCTACGTTGCTTCTCACTGCTCTTAGGCTGCTGCAGATTTTGTGGCACTAGGACATCTCCTTTTTATCCAACAAACTGTCACGGGACACTGCATCAGACAAGGGTTTGATATGTTTAGCAGGTGTCTGCACAAGCTGAAAATTATTTACAATCCTGTACCTTAAACAACTGCGACTCTGCTATCTTTTGAAAAGAAAACTGGAAAAAACCCAATAAATTTTGCTTATTATGAAATCTGAGCGAAATGAATCACCTCGTATCATTGAAATTTGGTGATTAGCATGCCAAAGGGCCATGTTCGCCTGAATACCATCTGCATCTTTCAGAGGCCTACAAGAAACGCATTTTTTATTTTTTTTAATGTGCACCTGCATCTATTAATTGCTTTCCCACAAGAGCTCCCTCTCCTTAAGACCAAAGCTGTGCCGTGCGCAGATAAATGCACGCAGAGGTGATCTAATTTAATTTCCTCTCATTAACAGCCTCCCTCCATGGCAACATATCAACTGCCACAATAAGGGCACCTGAGTATCCTTATAGACGTCTCCTTATAGACGAAAAGCACCTCAAGCTTTATTAAATGAAACAAAAAAGAGAATTTTTAAATGTCCGTCAAGCAGTTTGGTGAGAGTTACTCCATCAGGGCAATATTTCAAGCAGAAGAGATGGGCTTGTAGGTAGTTGTAGGAAAAACCTAAGGGGTTTAGCTTTTTATAGCTGCTGCTAGGTCTTCATGATTCCTACAAAACTTAGAATCATAGAACCATAGAACAACCAGGTTGGAAGGGACCCATCGGATCATCGAGTCCAACCATTCCTATCAAACACTAAACCATGTCCCTAGGGACCTCATCTACCCGTCCCTTAAACACCTCCAGGGAAGATGACTCAACCACCTCCCTGGGCAGCCTCTGACACTGACCAATGACCCTTTCTGTGAAAAACTTCCTCCTAATCTCTAGCTTAAATCTCCCCTGGTGGAGCTTGAGGCCATTCCCTCTTGTCCTGTCCCCTGTCCCTTGGGAGAAGAGCCCAGCTCCCTCCTCTCCACAACCTCCTCTCAGGGAGTTGTAGAGAGCAATGAGGTCTCCCCTCAGCCTCCTCTTCTCCAGGATAAACACCCCCAGCTCTCTCAGATGCTCCTCATAAGGCCTGTTCTCCAGTCCCTTCACCAGCTTCGTTGCTCTTCTCTGGACTCGCTCCAGAGCCTCAACATCCTTCTTGTGCTGAGGGGCCCAGAACTGAACACAGGATTCAAGGAGCGGCCTCACCAGTGCTGAGAACAGAGGGAGAAGAACCTCCCTGGCCCTGCTGGTCACACTATTTCTGATCCTAGCCAGGATGCCACTGGCCTTCTTGGCCCCCTGGGCACACTGCTGGCTCATGGTCAGTCGCTGTCAACCAACACCCCCAGGTCCCACTCCTCCTGGCAGTTTTCCAGCCAGGCTTCTCCCAGTCTGTAGCTCTGCTCAGGGTTGTTGTGCCCCAAGTGCAGGACCTGCCATTTGGCTGTGTTAAACCTCATCCCATTAGACTCAGCCCATGGATCCAGCCTGTTTAGGTCTCTTTGCAGAGCCTCTCTACCCTCCAGCAGATCGAAACTTCCACCCAGCTTAGTGTCGTCTGCAAACTTGCTAAGGGAGCACTCGATGCCTTCATCCAGCTCGTTGATGAAGACGTTTAACAGGGCTGGGCCCAGCACTGAGCCCTGGGGAACCCCACTTGTCACTGGCCTCCAGCTGGACTTAACACCATTTACTACTACTCTCTGGGCCCGGCCATCCAGCCTGTTTTCTACCCAGCAGAGTGTGCGCCTGTCCAGAGGCAGAATTCCGTAGCAGAATGTTGGGAGAAACTGTGTCAAAGGCAAACTTGAAATAAAGGGAGTAGAAGGGCTGCAGCCTTTTAGAGAGTGGAGGGTAGGAGGCAGCCACAGGCCCCAGGCAGGGCCAGAGGTGTGAGGCCAGCACTGCCATCCTCCCATTACTCTCACCCAGTTGTTAACTACAATGCTGACCTATTTAAACGCTAATATTATTTAGCATGAAACAATCATTCAGGTTGGAGTCCTGGATTTTCTGAGGGGGGGGGGAAGGAAAAAAACTTGAAAAACTTTGCCTCACTCTTCCCCAGGCCTCATTGCCTCACTCTTCCCCAGGCCTCACTCATATGTATTTCGGGAAGGATCTGCTGACAGGTTTGGGTTTTTTTTTAAGCTCTCTACATTTTCAGCTAGATCCTTGTTAAATATAAAAAAAAAAAAAAAAAAAAAAAAAGTTTTGCATTTCCCTATTCTTGTGTCCTTTATCCCAGTGCAATTTTGCAGGTTTCCTTTGTCTTGCATCCTGTAACACTCCTGCATTGTCCTCATTATTTTTCAAGGGTAATTTGTAAATAGAAAACCCATCACAAGCGGATAAAGTGCAAGCCCCAAGTTGAGTTTCATTGTGTTGCCCAATTTGTGAAGAAAAGGGGAAGGAGTAAGGTCACAAAGCAAACTTTTGTGTCTGACCAGTTCGGAGATAGCAGCCTCTTTACAGACTCTGTGTTGAATCTCACACCACAAAACTTGTCATTGTTCAGCTCCCAGGGGCTGGGCCAGGCAGACAACAATCAACACTTCAAGAAATCATCCCCTGACATTATAAAATCTGCATTGAAATTCTGCGCTCGGTTTATACCACTTGAGCTAAGACAATTCACAAAAAGGAGATTAAAATCTTCTACTGTCCAGAGAAGAGAATAAAACCAGAAGCCTTTGAGGCAGCAAAACCAAGTTGGATGAAGAGCTGAACAAAACTCACAACTTCCTCCTTGCACCAGTGACATCCTAGATCTACAAGTTCCTTTCTCAAAGCAACTTAATTCCCTTCAACCTCCCAACAACAGAAAAAAAAGAAACCCTGAAAGTGTTAATACAGCCCCTTAATCCCCAATAGCAGCTGAATGAGAGAGATGCTGCTTTGCAGGACATGATTCCTGCTTTTGCAGGACATTCCAGGTGGAAATCATAGTCATGGTTTCTAGGAGAGAGAAAAGAGATTTGGAGACTGCGCATCTGCGTGTAGTGTTTGATGGGAATGGTTGGACTCGATGATCCAATGGGTCCCTTCCAACCTGGTTGTTCTACGATTCTATGATCTTTGCTCATCGCAGCTCCCAGCTGGGCAGGAAGGAGCAGAAAGTACCGGTCACTTTTATCCTGGTGCAGCCTTCCTTGTAGGTCTTCCCTGGAGCTACAGACTTTCAATGCCAAGACTCACAGAGCAGTTGTCCAAAAATAATAAAAGATCTCATCAGGGAAAGGAAAGTAGAAATGACCTGGAGATTTCTCTCCTTGTCCCCCACTCTTCCAGTTTTATGTAGTTTGAATTAGAACATTTTGCAGCCCCTTCCTCCCTCCCCATTATGTCTACGTAGTTTCAAAATGAAACTTCCAACCTACCCTGAAGGTCTGAAAATTCAGAGCACCATCCCAAAGCCTTCTGAAGACAATCTGTCACTGCTGTCAGGCTTTAATAACTCCGGCGAGCTCTGGTTTAGCCTGTGTATAACCTGCTCTCACATTTCTGCATGCTCCGAAACGCAATGAGAGAAAGCTACTTGCTCTGGATCTAAAACACGTTATGAAACTTAAATAAAACAACAAACCCAATCATCGCAGGCTTTTGTTTTCAAATGAGATTTTCTGTCCCAGTGCTGCAGAGTCAGGAGGTCGAGAGATTTGGGAAAAACACACTTATCTACACTGAATACAATCCCCGAGCTTGTGAAGACTTGTGTATTGCGAGTTCCCATGAATTTTTGTTTTTGAATTACTCATTACTTCCTTTAAAAAGTTTGTGAAGGAGACAGAACCCCAGTGACATTTTTTCTGGGACAAGTGAAGCGACATAAGTTGTGCAGCAAAATGAATTTTCCTTGACATGATAATTTTCTGAAAGACGCTAATATGTAAATGTGAAATACACTAACATGTAAACATTGTTGGACTTGAAGATCCGATTGGTCTCTTCCAACCTGGTGATTCTATGATTCTGTAAAGCAAATTTAACTTTTATTCCTTTGGAAGATGATTTGGGACATTGAGCCCTGGTGACAGTGGGAACAGAGCTATGCACTGCTGATACGGTTCTTCGAGATAAAAAAATTGAACACAATTTGAGATGAAATTTCAATACTAGAAACAGTACCAGACGTTACTTTATAGCACTGCACAAATTAACAGAAGAATTGGCTGTACTGGGTTTCTGTCCTGAGAAATGATGGCACAAAAGGCATTTTTGTGCCGTGCACTTCTGCTTCCTGGGCTTGATTTAGACACAGAAGGTGATATTCTCAGTTTTTGTGGGTTTCCATGTGTGGCAGCACAGTTAGTCCCGATTAATGGTGGCCCAGGATAACCTCCATCTTTCAGAACATATTTAAATCCGATCTGATTATTCCAGTAACCAGGATACAATTTCACCTCCTTTCTCCTTGGAGAATATATTTTGAACAACTTTCATAAGCTCTAGAATAGTTTATGAAGTTATAGCAACTGGTACAACAACTCTGCCTCGAAGACGAGACAGAGAGGAAAGCAGATGCTCAAGTGAAGTCAACAGAAAGGGGAAGAAAATCTATTTTGCCTTTCTTTGTAGCAGGTTTATGTCAAGGACATAAATTACTGTTTGCCAGGGGCAAACACCAGGGTTTATTCACAGTTACAACCATTCTGGGGCCTGAATAAATGAACAAATGCTCTGCAGTAAGCCCTTGGCACAATTTTCACTGGTGTTGTTGTACTGGTGTGTTTAAATTGTTAAACTCCAGTAATAAAAAATGCCAACTGGTCATGCCAGTTTTACAGGTAATACCTAAAAAAAAAAAAAAAAATTCTCATATTTGCATTCCCATTGTTAAGTTTCGTGCATTAGCAGAGCTGTTTCCCAGCCTGTAACTACCTTTGAATTACGTATTGCTCCGGAGGCGCTTGGGGTTGGATAGTAACTGTGTCTTGTATTACAGGCACTCAGAATGAAAAAAATTAAACAGGCTGGTAACTCATGGTGATGAAAGATGTTAAACTGGCAGCTTGAGATGGAACGTGCACTGTGTACCTAGAAATAACAAGGGTCCCCGAGGTCAGTCTGACTCGTCCTGTCCCAGGGAGGTCTCCGCTAGTAAGAAAGTTTAATGCTCCAGAAAATCCTTAATAATCATAGAATCATAGAATCACCAGGTTGGAAGAGACCCATCGGATCATCAAGTCCAACCATTCCTATCAAACACTAACCCATGTCCCTCAGGACCTCATCTCATCTATAGTGATGCCTATAGGTACAGTGACTGAGGATCTGGCAGTACATTAGGACCTCCGTTTGCCTTCCTAGGATTCCCCACGAGCATCAGAGATGCTTCTGTGCGTGTCACGTATAAAGCTGTGTGGTTAATTACACTTATATTACACTGTAATAATTTGCTGTGAGGTCTTCCTTACAGCAGAGGCAAACCACCAGGTTCAGTCTCACAGTAATGAGAATGTTCCTGCTACAATTCAGTGGAAATGTTTCTGTACGTGAGTCATTTTAAAACACACGAGGAATTTAAGGAGCCTTAGGTCAGCTGAATAATCTGAGACGATAGGAGGACTTAATGCACAGTAACTCGCATCACATCATAAAAACCGAAGAGGACCAAACCCACCCTGTTAATTAACTGATTTCAACACCGAAGTTTTCCCCTGCCCTCATATTAATAGAGACCTTGAGGTCTGTAATGGCTGTGATAAGATATTTGGTTACATTGATGTAATGTACTTTTTCTTATCAATATGCAAACAAGACCCTAATCTATTTACCTCTTTCACATTTTATTTGGGGGGTGGGGGAGGAGGAGCGTTGTCTTTTAAGGTTGCTTTGGGATCTGATGAAACCAGGTTGGCTTCTAAAGCAAATAATTGTTATGGGCAAAGAGGACTGGTTTATTTTTTTAGTAGCGTTTTCCAGGTTTTACTGAACAATTTTTAGAACAGACGGCACTTAGACATAGGATTTACCTTCTGCAGAAAGGGTTTGGGTAGGTCAAGCAATCTTGTCAAAATAAGGCACAGTAGTGCACAGACATAATGTATGACATATGTCAGACAATGTATTTAGTGTTTGATAGGAACGGTTGGACTCGATGATCCAGTGGGTCTCTTCCAACCTGGTTGTTCCATGATTCTATGATGAGGCTAAGTACATAATAATCTTTAATTTTTCAAGGGGAGAAGTCATGTTGGAAGATGCTGGGAGGGTTAATGCCAGGGAGCCAATGACATCCAGACAACTGTAATCAATTCACTTCAGGAAAAGTACAGTGGTTTGGAGTGCAGGGAACACTGATCTGGGCAGTAACAGCTACTTTCTCAGTGCCATCCAGCCCTCCTTTCGCTGTGTTTCTCAGTTATGTTCTGCGCACGACAGTAAATCACACACGTGGCTGAGCAGCTGTTTCACAGTAGGGACAATATCACTGAGAGATACCATGAGAATAAAGCTATTCTCTTAACAAGAAATGACAAAAACAGTAATTGCAATATAATCCTTCTAGATTCCCACGTTACCCTTTAAATATGTTTCATTACATGCAGCTCAGTAGAGATAAATAGTCTAAAAGAGATTGGTAGCTCTTTGCCATGTGATGCAATCTCAGCAGACTTCTACTTCGTCCCTTCTCCTTCATTTGGATTTGGTATTATTCTCATAGAATCATAGAATCACCAGGTTGGAACAGACCCGCCGGATCATCGAGTCCAATTTTACCCAATTTTTCCTTAATTCTTTGCAGATGTAGACAGTAACAGAAATTGTAAGCAAGGAGAAAAATAAGGACTGAAGAAAGAATATCCTGCGGTTGCTTATAGTGGAATTATATATGGATATCAGGGGAAGAATATATTTCCAGTAAACTCACTGGCTCCAAATATAGCGGTTGGCTACAAAAAAATTAATTTGAGAAAGTGTAATTAAATCCACGGACATTTTGCAAGCGGAACAAAGGTTGAAGAGTTAAGAATTTTTCCAGAAAAACATTAGCTATATACAAGTGAAATGACACTGGCAGCTCCTGCACACACAGATCATTCCCAGGTTTGGAAGAGCTCATTCTGAATGGACATTTAGACACATGAGAATACAGGCACTGAAATTCATCAGGTATATAATTCCTCCTCATCAAAGAATCATAGAATCATAGAACAATCAGGTTGGAAGAGACCCATCAGATCATCGAGTCCAACCGTTCCCGAGCTTTGGAAAAAAAAAAAAAAAAAAGCTTTGGTTTGCTTCCAGCAAAGGACAGGGAAAGCACTTTAGCAAATCTTTGCTGACACCTGCAAACACACACGTCCTCTGCACACCTCTGATACAGTGCTTGATCATAAGAGAATATTAAATAACACAATTTCTACATGAATTGCCATTCACTGTGTTTAAATAGGAGATTTGTCCTATATCCCGTGTCACTGGAGCCCCAGATCACTTTGGTGGCCACTGGTCTTGCACAAATACAAGATGTGAATGTTTCTGCCTTGCCACCAAGAAATTATTTTCGAGCATAATGCTTCGGAGTGTTTATAGTTCAAGCACTAACAAAATATTAAGAGGTACACATTTCGATACAGTGTGTGGGAAACACCTGGCCACAGAAACAGTTTGGTAAAAATTGCTGTCAACCCTTCTGTTTGTCAAAAGGGGTATATTTATCCTCTGACTTTTCGTCATGACCTTTGCATTCTGAAATGAATTAAAGGTTTATGTGCAGGAATGCAGAGAGCAGGAAATCAGGAAATAGCATGGGAAATGGCTTTCCTGTCCCATTTCTCTGCTTTACGTACTGTAACGTCATCGAGTGCAGAGATTCTGTCAGTTTATGTTGGCATCTTTAACTTGGGGCGTGCATGTCACACTGCATTGCTCTCTGCTTCTGGACTATCAAGAGGACCTATTAAAGGATATGGCGTTGATTTAATTTCAGTACAAGACAGCAAGAAATGTGTTTAGATTTCAATGGTGATTTGTTTCTGGGGTTAACTGGAAAACGAGACATGTTTGAGCCAGTTAGACTCATAGAATAATAGAACAACCAGGTTGGAAGAGACCCATCGGATCAGGGAGTCCAACCATGGAACCCAACCCATCATGGAGTCCAACCATGGAACTACGATTAACTCTCACTTTGAACCACCTGCCCTTGCATACATTTTGAAAAGTAAAAGCAGAAAGATCATGTCTATTCAGGAAGCTGATGATTCATCTCACATTTCCATTTTCACAAACTAATTCATCTAAAGGACTATTCAGTTTGGCAGTAGAGTTCATTAACTAAGAAAGTAATTTGCATTTCATAAACAATATTCCTTAAGACTTCAACAAAGAACCAGGCGGGCAAAGTGTATGACCTATTTTCATAGAATCACCAGGTTGAAAGAGACCCATCAGATCATTGAGTCCAACCATTCCTATCAAAAAAAATTTGGTGCTTAACAGTTTCACTGAAATGTATTGAAATACTGAGTCGGGTGGAATTGCTCAATCTGGTTCTTGGTGATAGCAACAATAAATTGCCTGAATTATTTTGAAGTTGCAGCATTGAACGAGAGGACACACATTTAAAACAAAAACAACAACAACAAAAAAGGAAACTAAGCAGGTTTTACAGTGGTTGGATACTTTCCACGAAAAGTTATCATTGAAATTTTCTGAAAGTACTTGGTAACTGATGACTAGGAAAAGAAAGGACCTCTGAATACCTTAACAATCATATTTCTTTCACTCAAGTACCTAGATATAAGCATCAACATCCAACTTCAAATTAGCGACACTTTGGCTTGGTGGTCGTTTGAATTAAGTAACATCTGGAGAAGTCAATGGGGAAAGCTCTGAAAGCAACAGAACTCACTCAGCACTTTATAACACCAATTTCTCAAAGACATCTCTGAGACCTTGAATCGGTGTCACCTTTTCCACTGAATTTGAGAAGAATTGCTGTATGTAGGGCAGGAACAGAGGTCTTATGCTCAGTTTCCTTACAATATCTCACCTTAAAAAAAAAAAGGACCAAATACTACACTTAAAGACGATCACAAAACTTCTATAAATACCCTGTGCAGCTGAGTTTTTCCTCTGTTAATATTTTGTAAACAATATCTCAATCTACCTACATCATTCAGGTCCCTCCTCCCCAAAACAGTTTTTTCTCTCTCTGCTCTATATATCCCGTATCTGGATGGAAAAAAACAATCGATGCCAGTTTTCAATATTTTGGATTTTATGCCTTTGTTTTAAACAAATCAGCCGACACGGCTAAACCCTGCAAGTTGTAATTCAGCTGTTTAAATAGGGGATTTGGAAGTGGATGGTTGTTTACAGGAAGCTCCGAAATAGGACTGTATATTTTTATGCGGTAATTAGCGATTGTTTAATATACCAACTGGGAAGGCAAAGAGCAGCATAAACACATAATTGTTACCAGGCAGGGAGAAGCAGAGCATTAAGAGATAGCATAAATAGTCAAACCTGACCTCCAAAGGTCAAAAGAGAACTAAACAATTTTGTCACAGCACTTGCTTATTTAAGTCAATGCAAGTCCAATTTCCTCTCTGCCGTATTTTGCCTGGAATTTTATACTGTCCCATATTATTCTTATAACATACAGAATCAGTTTGTCCTACATACATTTACACGTTGTATGTGACTCCTAAGCAAGACCAATCGATGACTATTTTAAATCCAATGCAATAGAAAATGCTGAACTAAAAAGGTCCACGTTATATTAATTTTAACAATGATTTACTGAGGTCAATGACAATAAAAATGAGAGTTGGTTATAGAGGTGTTTTGCAACCTAGTTGATTTTTTTTAACTCCCTTGATGCTGCCACATACACGATTGCCCTGATGCCAAGTCGTGATAAAATGTAAAATTTAATCTCTGAAACAAACAATTTTCACTCAATTCATTCATGTTTTCATCCCAGTGCCCCATTGAAAAAGAATCTCCGCTCTATTTCAATGCAAGTTTAGGATTTCACTGTGGGGGAACCACACGGAAGACGGGATTATTTGGTTACACTTTAAATCATGTTCACTTTTAGAGCTTGTTCCTCATAACCAATACAGCATTTTATCCTCATATTCTTTCTTTTTTTTTTTTTTTTTTCTTTTTTTTAAAAGTTTCCTTGGAATGATTATAAAAATCACTTAAATCCTGAAGGGGAACTATGCCTCAGTGACAAAACAAATTTGCCACAAATCATTTTACAAAAGAACAGCAGGACTTTAGACCAAACTCGGGAACTGTTCCTATTCATCATTCATTTGTTTTGGAAACTCCACCCTCCTCCTGCCATGTTCAATATCTAATTGGCATTCTGACACTTCAGATAACTAAACATCTGCTGCATGGATGCTTCTTAGAAGTCTTTTGTTCTGTAAGTTGGAGTTCAAGGGATACGACTCACCGATACACTAGATTCATGCCATTGTTAGGGCAACTACTCTTCTTGAATGGAAAGAGAAGAGGCAAATAAAAGCATTTTGCACAACTACTTCCCCCTACCCTTCTGATAAGCTTCCTAAGGGGTGAGTGTATTAAAATTCAGATGTCAGAGTACTGCTGCTTCTTAGCTATTTCCGCAGTTTAGGAAGTCGGGGACTTCACAACCTTCCTGTTAACAGCTGTTGACAAAAAGCTTAATTTCTGCTGCAGTGACAAGCAGGTTCCATCACCCAGGAAAGCTGAAGGTGGATTTTGGTTGCTTTTTAAAAAAATATAGAAGTTCAATGAATGTAAGGGAACAGGGCAAGTATCTACCTTTCAGTGCTGTTGTGAGACTTTAGGAATTAATGTTTTGAAAGCAGTTAGGAACACTCAGATAGAAAGTTATTGTGGACCTTTAAAGTGATATTATTATTGGATTAAGAAATAAATTATATATAAAATGCCCTGAGCAAGATTTGCATGTTTCTGCTGCTACGTGTTCTTCAGCCCTAAAGGTTTTATTACACGATGCATTCAGCCAATATTGCGAATACATTATTTGTGTTGCAGCAGCTTCCAGAGTGTTCGCAACGGTTTCTGTGTGCTCAGCCCTCTTCAGCCTCCATCAATGAGGAAAAGCCACCGATGTCATGTCCTCATGGAAGGACAAGACAAGCAAAGAGTAGGAGAGCAGGAAGGCACAAGTAGGTACCTGAGCTAGGATGTGTTTTGGTCAACAGTCAAGGACAAAACCCACACTAACAGGTCCTCCTCCTGCTTCACAGCTTAATTGTAGCTGAACGCGTGTCTCTTGCCCAGCAGACATTTCCCTGTTCGTAACTACAGAAAGGACATTCCCTTCCCAGGTATGGCCTCTGCTTCCTGAAACAGGTTTGTAAATGCCTAAAGGATCCAGGGAAAAATACCGTAAGACTGAGCAGAGGTGCAAACATCAGACAGAGGGTAGGGGATGGGACCCCTCTCCGCTCCAGGGACAACACCAGGCTGAGCAGCCTCCCAGGTGCTACAGTCATCCCCTACCTGGCCAGATTTCCAAGCCTTGCTTGATGCATTTTGTTTCCCTCTGGAAGTCTAGCATTCTCTGCAATCAAGTTGCTGTAAACTCTGTGAGGCAGGTTACAGAGGAGAGAGCTCTGCTGAATGCCCCTAAAAAGCCATTGTGCCCACTGCTGCTGCATGAAAAAGACTTGCTGAATGCACTGCATAGGAAACAACTCATGGCATTGTCCTCCTGCACACACAATCACTCAAATGATGCATGTAAATAAGAGATTTTATAGGCACATTCACTTTGCAAATCCTTCCCATCTATTCCACAAGAGCTGCACTGTAAACATTAACAGGCTGATCGTAAGCCTGAATTTAGCAGAAAGGCTTCCAGTAACACATGAGTGGGACTGAATCAGACAGACTGATTTCTGTATTTCAGATTCCCCTCCGGTTACCAAACTCAGACTTTGACCCTTGCAAGCTTACAATGCATATGGTATCTCTGCTGTAACATCTAAATACACCAGCCAAGTAGCAGAGGAAGGAAGTAAAATTGTGTTATGCCTCTGTCTGGGCAGAGAAAGGGATAGAAGTTAAAAAAAGCATAACTAGTTATTTAAATTAATGTCTCTGTAGATGCTGACACAGATAGAACAGTTAGTTCACAGAAAAGTCACATTTGCTATTTCCTCGTCCTATTTTTGATGAAGGACTGGGTAGTTATAAGAAGCTAAACCAGACAGGTCTAAGTGGAAGAACCACCTCTACCTCCCAATAACTATGGCCAGAAGAGATCTTGTCCCTTCAGTGTTGGTTCATATTCAGTGTGAACGAAACCAAACTGCCAGGATGGAGTTAGCATATGGCTTTGGGAAATCGGGATCTACTTCCTTGCTTTCCTAAACAAAACCTTTCTTGACCTTGGCCAAGCGACTTAGTAACTGGACCTTCAATACACACAGTCTGGTGCTGCATAACACAAAATGTTTACAACTACATCCCACTTGAATTGATTTTCTCAAGGAACATCCTAGTACATGACTCAGCTAATTAGATTCTCCGAGTAATTTTACTAAAGCCGTCTAACTGGAAGAAGTCTAGGCCTAGGTCTAGTTGGCCATCTGGACACCTCCACGGCCACAATTAGTGGCAGTTCATTGCCAAATGACTAGGAAATGAACTACATGAGAAACTACATTTGGGAAATCACTGATGTGGACCAGCGTTTGTCATTTGAGTAGCCTCATAAAGCACATTGTAGGTGATAAGCTTCCTTTCTGGTGCCTGGAAAACGCACTGTAGGGTAGCAAGTCCTTTTAAGGCCATTTCTGCGCCTACTGTTGAGATTTCAAACGCTGTGGCACCTTCAGATACATGTGTCTTTAGCTGAATCAAAGTACTCAAAGCAGAAACAGATCCAAGAGGCGGCAGTGTTGCCCTGAAAAACCTGACACAACATTCCTGCTTCTCCACAGAAGCTTCTGCCTACAATTTTCCTGGCTAAGTCTCTCTTGTAAAGCCATTGAGAGTGTGCCAAGTGAAGAAGGGTTGAGAGATGGAGCATTTTGCCTGCTGTATCTCCAGCTCTTTGCTCTCTGGCTAGTAAGACCAGGACTGTACTGGACTTCCAAATCAGTGCAAGAGCTCTCGCATACGTTTTTGCATTGCTTGGCCTGAAGGGTCTCTTGAAGCATTTTTCTTTTCTTTCCTGCCCCCTCCCAAGCCTGCTCTCGCGTCCTCCTGCCAGATCACTTTCTGCACATGGCTGTTGGGGCCCTCTGTCAATCTGTCCAACCCACTTTCTCTCTTCTCCCCCCCTGCCTTTTTTCTTCTTGCAAAGAAGAGAGATGAACATCTATGTCAATGAATCCCTGACCTACATAAGCTGACCCTGAAGCGGTCAGAGATAATACACAAGAGTAAATGAGGTCAAAAATGGAAAAAAAAGCCCTCACACGGTGCATTTCCTAGCGAGGTTTAGACACATGATGACTTCCTGAGAACCACTTGGTGCATGGTTAAGTTTCAAGCTCCCTGTGTCCATTAAAGCCCTTCACCTAAATTTTTGGCAAGGGTTATTGCTAGACAGGGGAACCCTAAAGAAAGGCCGATAAGTGAAGATTTCCTCCTGCTGCCCTTCCTTCCCCGCTCCGTGGTGCCGGCACGCTTCAGCGCATGTGACAAACTAGGTTCTGCTGGGGACAATGCGATGACCCTGGTGGCTCTTGGCGCAGGGCTCACCCCTCCAAGGGCACCGCTGAGCTGCTGGGAGGACATCCCCACTGTGGGAAACCGGGAAAACCTCAACAACTCAGAGACGTCAACGTCCAGCAAGGGAAAGCTTCCTCCTCTCGTTTAGCAGGAGCAATTTAAAAAAGGATAAATATGCATCTATGGAGAAACATGAAGTGTCAGTCCGTGATTTTAAGCCCTTCATATACCTGGCAACAAAGGTCAATGGTTGGACTCGATGATCCGATGGGTCCCTTCCAACCTGGGGGTTCTATGATTCTATGATTCTATATGCAAAACACGCTAAAGCATTTAATTGGAATTGGACAGCCTGCAGCTTTCTCATCTACAAAAAGGGTGATTCTATGATTCTATGATTTCTCACATACAAAAAGAAGAGAAGATAAAAAAAAGACTTTCACAAAAGAGGCTTGAGAAGTCTTACCTGTCGCTGAGAAAGCGACAGCGTCAGAGTCGTATATATTCATCCTCAGCATGAAACAGGCTTCTTTACTGATGGTAACATCACATCCAGGTGTTCGGCCTCAACCCCACTTCAACTATTGTTTATTGCCATTGCATGGATTAATCCCTGCTGTCAGTCCAGTCCGCGAGATGCTCTCGGAGAGAAAGGTCTGCATAGCATCACCAGTGTCAGATCCTGCTTTGATACACTTTATCTTCCCTTATCCCTTCAAACTCACCATGACTACTCTGCCTGACATGCTAAAAATGCTTTAGAATTGGTGCATATAGGCTAAACTCTGGTTTCAGGGGAAAAAAAAAACCTGCCCACCCCCACTTTTTCTTCTTTTTTTTTTTTTCCTCTTTTTTGACAGAAATCATTGTTGATCTGATAAGAAGTTTGTGGAGTATCCAGTTACGCACTGAGAATCCCCAGAGCTGGTGATTCATTAGTAGTTATCCTAGTGTTACAGGAAGTAAACAGCTTTTAGATGTGCATTTTGCATCCAATTATGTCACAGCCCATTGGCCTTCTCAAAGGTGTGTTGTTTTTCAGGGTAATACATTAAAGATAACAGATTTTACAACAACAGCTGGGGGGAAAAAAAAAACCAACAAAATAGATAAGTCATAGAAGGTTTGTAAAAGAAGTCAGAGATCTATGGTTGGACTCGATGATCCGATGGGTCTCTTCCAACCTGGTTGTTCTATGATCTATGCTACCCAGAGAAGATGACTGAGTGTTATTTGGGAGGATGTGAAACTCTGCCCAGCAAAAAGGTCACTGTCAATGCACTCTGAGTTTTGTGGCTCACGTTATACTTCCAGAAAGATCCTGAATTCATTTAGTTTTGTACTTCCCGCTGAACAGTTGTTTTCTGTTAATGCTCAATGGCTTCATTCTGTCCTTAAGATGCATTAAAGCAAACTCTCCTGGATCTATATGGCAGCACCAGAGGACAGAGCTGACCCCAGTGGGATTTCTCTGCTTAGCAGTTTCAGTTTACTGCTAGGGGTCAGGAGCTGAATTGCTGTGTATCCAAAGCTGAAGGTTTTGGTTTTTTTTAACATAAATTATGTGTCGTTTCAGCTGACTTGAGTTTGCCAAGATTCGGGAAGCGTTTTCTGTAAGAGGCTGGGTGCCAAAGCATTGCTCCGACTGCTACCCAGGGAGGCAAGGATGGCAAGGACAACGACTCAGACTGTCACCAGCACCAAGCAGGGAAGAGTTTAGGAGCATTGAATGCAGGTCACTAAATCACAAGCCTGGAAGGAGCTAGAGGGATAAGCCAAGGACAGCGATTCCTCCTGGGACGTGAGCCAGCGAGATGGCAGCCAGGGTGGCATGGCCTTCCAAGCAAGAGCTGGCACCGTCTGCAGTTGCCATGATCTTCACTTATTTTCGGAGATATTAAAAAGAGGATGGCAGAGCAGTGTGGACACAAACAAGGACATTCCTGTGAATGCGCTCCCGGATGTATTTAAGCAGGGGATGACTGATCCCATTAGTCTGCTAAATCCCAGACTCAAGGGTGCAGAGAGAAGCATTCTTAAAAAACAGATGGGTTTTTTTTTTTTAGTTCTCCTTTTAAAAGTTAAACTAATAGCCTAAGTTACATTTAGGTAAATCATGATTTGATAGTGAATAAAAGTCAGAGGTTTCATTAAAGCATTAAAGCGTTTTTCCACACCTCCCAGAATTCTGTCACCTGTTCACCAGGAAAATTTGTTCAGTGTCTGTCCTCTCCTGCTCTTCCACCAATGCTTGGTAGGAATGGTTGGACTCGATGGTCTTTTCCAACCTGGTTATTCTATGATTCAATTTCAGCCGTAGAATCATAGAACAACCAGGCTGGAAGAGACCCATCAGATCATCGAGTCCAACCATTCCTATCAAACACTAACCCATGTCCCTCAGGACCTCATCTAACTGTACCTTAAACACCTCCAGGGAAGGGGAATCAACCGCCTGCCTGGGAAGCCTATTCCAAGATCTACATTTATAGAATCATAGAATAACCAGGTTGGAATTGTATATTTAAAGAATATATGGGTTCCCCCCCCCCCAATTTGTTAACATTTCATTAATGCAGTATGAATTAATTTGTTTGAACTCAGAGCTAGAGTCATAGAATCGTAGAATCACCAGGTTGGAAGAGAACCTGGTGATTCTATGATTCAATTTCAGCCATAGAATCATAGAACAACCAGGTTGGAAGAGACCCACCGGATCGAGTCCAACCATTCCTATCAAATCATTCCTATCACTTATTCAGTTGTCTGATGAATTTAAAAGTAAAAGGTATATGTGCAACAGCTACTGAAGTAGGAGGCTATGTCCTACATGTAACAAGTGCAGGAAGCTTCTTCAATGCTATTTTCATTCTCTGGAAGTGTTTGATTTAAAGATATCTTCTCGTCTAAAGCATGTGCTGAATTAAGATAGATTGAAAACGGAATTAACTAGAAACTTTTAAAGGTAAGAGGGTTCAGCAGCAGTGTTAGAAATGCTAGCGAGGAGAGGGATTCCAAATGTAGGTAGGATACCTACCTGACTTTGGAACAGGAAGATGTGATTGCGTTTCTTGGAAACTACAAAAAGAAGGCATTTTGGAGAGCTTTGAAAAAGAAATGCCAAAGCCCTGCTGGCAATGGCAAAACAAAATTTGAGTTTCAAATAGAAAAGGGATGAGCTGTAAAATAACAGCGATGTTAACAATCCAACTGATTCAGTTCCTCGGTTAATCTATTATATTCTTCCAATGGAATTTGTTTTGCTTGAAAAGGATTATATGAAATCATAACCTTCATTAACTGTGAGTGATTCATCTTTTTTTTTTTTTTTTTTGTAACCAGATGTTTAGTTACAGCTGATAAAGCATGAAAACCTGCATTCCTCTCGGCTTGCTCTGCATGGGTGTGTTGGGTAATGATGACAATTATAAAGGTACAACATTGCTCTTCTTTGCTGACATAGCAGTGACTGATCTGCTTATCAGATTCAGCTGGGAACTGGAATGCTAGAAGAAGGGGAAATATGACTGTATCTGATCTGAGCCTAATTGATCCTGAGAGTATTTAAAGCTCAGAAAAGACTGAAAAGAAATGGAATGCAAACAGATTTGAAGAGAAGCCACACTGCCCTTCTGTGGGGCAAAGGAGGCAAATCTTGCCAGGAGATGTGATTATTATCTAGCCTGAACATAAGGTAAAAATGCAGTTACTGTTGCTCCCAGAATCTGCAAGAGTTCTATTCCTTACGCAGAGCTGGAGCCCTCAGACAAGAGATGAGCTTCCCTGGTAGAGGAAGCTCTCTCAGCCGTTCCTCATAAGGCCTGTTCTCCAGCGCCTTCACCAGCCTCATTGCTCTTCTCTGGACTCACTCCAGAGCCTCAACATGCTTCTTGTGCTGAGGGGCCCACAACTGAACACAGGATTCAAGGAGCGGCCTCACCAGTGCCGAGTCCAGAGGGGGAATCACCTCCCAGGTCCCTCTCCTCCTGGCAGTTTTCCAGCCAGACTTCTCCCAGTCTGTAGCTCTGCATAGGGTTGTTGTGTCCCAAGTGCAGGAGGCGGCATTTGGCCGTGTTAAACCTCATGCCATTAGACTCAGCCCATGGATCCAGCCTGTTTAGGTCCCTTTGCAGAGCCTCCCGACCCTCCAGCAGATCGACACTTGCACACAGCTTAGTGTCATCTGCAAACTTGCTAAGGGTACCCTCAATGCCCTCATCCAGGTCATTGATGAAGACAACGAACAGGGCTGGACCCAGCACTGAGCCCTGGGGAATGCCTTGTCCTGTCTTAATAGAAACTGACTGTGGGACTGATTTCATGTGGAAGTGGTCACTTGAGTCCTGGTCAGTGTGTCTGGCTGCAAATCACAGTTTCAGCACTTAGTGACAGGTTTGCAGGTAGAAGGATTAGCAGCACTAGGTGCAGTTTTATGTGCAGCCAGATAGCCAGAGCTGCAGTGCCACAATTAACAGATTTGCCCTTATTGAGATACCAGATGTATCTTGTAGGATTCGGGTACAGTATTGCCCTGCTCCAAAGCCTTTGAAATCAGAAAACGTCATGAGCTATTTTAGCATTTGCCAAAAGCGGCAGTGTAATCGGGGCCGTGCCTGAAAAATAATGGGAATTGTCAACAGTTAATAAAACTGCTTTAAGAGGTAGGATTGATCTCTTTTCAAAGGCAATGTCGCACCTGCAAAAGCTTGTCTATAGCAGTATGTATCACCACATTGTACAACTGTTATTGCAGTGGAAGCATCTGTTTGCCCCTCTGAAGTTGCAATCCAGCTGATGGGAGGGCAGGTGAGCCCAGACCTCCTGTTTCCTGTAGTTTCATATGATTTTATGGCTGAGAGTGGCACAGCAGAGGACAAACAATGTTCCTGTGGTAACATATCTATGGCTGCTTAATAAAAATAATGCAAATATTTGCTAAAGCAGAGCCCCATACTCATTTATCTCTCCCAGGAGAGTGCCCTAGCCCCTAGTTAGGAAAGTTATATGCATTCTTGTTCTCGTTTTAAACTCTGATCATTGCATGAAAAGTGGAATCATAGAATCATAGAATAACCAGGTTGGAAGAGACCCACCGGATCATGGAGTCCAACCGTTCCCACCAATCTCTAAACCATGTCCCTCAGCACCTTGACCACCCGTCCCTTAAACCCCTCCAGGGAAGATGACTCAACCCCCTCCCTGGGCAGCCTCTGCCAGTGCCCAATGACACTTTTCGTGAAGAATTTTTTTCCTAATGTCCAGCCTAAACCTCCCCTGGTGGAGCTTGAGGCCATTCCCTCTCGTCCTGTCCCTCAACAGGAAAGACTGAGAACTCCCTCCTGACTAAGATAAGCCATTCACCCAGGCTGAAAAAGGGACAGAGGAGAGGTGTCCTACACCTGGGTGACTCCTCCAACTGCAGATACCATAACTGGGCAGGACGGACAGACACCACTGGACAGACCGAGACCCTGGCTCTGAAACCAGTGCTGGAAATAGAACATGCCAAGGCCTCTCTGCGTGACCCGACTGGAGGATTAGTAAACTAAGCAAAAACCAGAGAGGAGGCCCTCATATTCTCCATCTCTTCCTTCTTTGTGGGACAAGGATCAGAAGGTTTTTGCACAAGAAACGATACTTGGAAAGAACAATAGCTGAAGCTGCTTTGGATGGCACTGGTCTCTCCTACCCTTTCAACATCTAAACAGGAGTAACATGATACACTCAAACCCTCTCATTGCAGGAGACATTTAATGAACCCAAGGACTAAGTAAGCGACTTAATTTCTTTTTTCCTGCTTTCTTTTCTCCTCCTCCTGCCCGAGCTGGGCTGCATTTCTTATGCGACGCTCCTATGAATGACAGCATCCAGAAGGCAGAGGGGAGGATTTCCACAACACCCGAGCTGGCATTGTGCTGCACCTTATTATCATTCTCTAACCCTGCACATATGGTCATCTTCCATTCTTCTAACTGGTTCCAGGGCCCTGGAATTCGGCATGACCCCTGAGGGCTATTCTAATGCAATCAGTAGGAATACTATATCCAGGGCCAGTCCAGAATCAAAGGCCTGGCCAAAGCCCAGGATAAATTACAGCTGTTATAAAGAAATCACCTTTTCACCTTGGCCCTCATATTCTTTCAGTTTACAGTCATAACTCAGCACGGGCAGCAACATTTGTCATTAATAAACCTGGTCGGATAAACAAGACTGATGGATTAACAAGTCACATGGAAAGAAATCCGAGAAAGTGAAAAGCTTTAGACAGAAGGTAAGAATAAGCAGAATTTTTTTTTCTGAGGTAAGAGGAATATTGATGGATTTTTATATCTAGTTTTCCGCACATTATCTTCACTTGTAACATGGTTGGACTCGATGATCCGATGGGTCTCTTCCAACCTGGTTGTTCTATGATTCTATGAGCTGATGTGACTGACAGCTCTAAGTCCAGTAGGTGGCAAGAGCTGCTGGAGAGAAGACAGACGTCGTCTACATGATTTTGGAATTCAGGGATGACCCTGTGATCTACAAGCCTGACATTAACAGACACCCTGCTTTTACTAAAGAGGCTTCTTGCCAATATTTATCTTTTATCCTACTTGGACACCACTGTTTTCCTTCACACAAAAGCCTTTTGTGATTTTAAGTTGTGAAGAAAGCACATCTGACTTAAAAAAAAACCCAAACCCATAACCAATTAAGACGCTAATTTCAAACTGAATTAAATAAATACCTTGTACATCAGTCATTTGGTTAAGAATATTAAATGCAAGTTGCTCCCAAATGTGCAACTCTGACAGTATAATTTTTTGTGAACGGAACAAACACACCATTGAGAAAATGGCATGTCAGGACGCGAAGGGTTAAAAAAAGAGCTGTTGAAACTTGTGAGAAAGAGGAAGAGCAGATTATATTCCCGAGCTCTCTTGGGGAAGCCTCTGAGGGCATTATTTTTCTTTATTAATCTCTTTGATTTATAGCATCTCAATATGATGTTTTTGGTTAAAATTTCAGTTAAAAAAAGGAAGATCGAACGCTCTGAAATGTATTTAGTATATTACGTATTTAGCATTTAGTATATTATGGTTGGACTCGATGATCCGATGGGTCTCTTCCAACCTGGTTGTTCTATGATTAAGCTTATGTAGAGGTATTTATACATATACAAGAGGATATGACAGTAAAAAAAAAAATGAAAACAATATTGAATTTATGTGTAAAGAAAAAAATGTGGAACAGATGAACTGTACAGTAAGAACAAATCTCTGTGATGATCAAAAATCCTGCCCAGTGGCACTTGGGGGACAGCGAGGAACAAGAGTTCTCTTGGCTGTAAGAAAGTGACGTCCAGAAGGTGTTCAGAGATGCTTGGGTTGAAATTCAAACTGATTGAGAAGTCCTGTAATCTCTCTATTTCTGTTTCTGACACAATTTGTTTTAATTAGTCCTAATTTGCCACCGTGGGGAGCGTTGCCCACGCGGAAGAGAGAGGGTGGGCAGGGGGGAAGTGGGAATGGATCTGCGAACATGCCACCTGAGAGGCTCAAAACAATATCCTGGGGAAAAAAATAATTTATTAGGGTTTCGATGGGTGGTTTTTTTTTTTTTTTTTTTTTTTTTTTTAACTATTTGGCCTTAAACTGTCTTCATCTGGCCATCAGCTGTTTACTCTGCAATCATCCCCACCCAGCAGCAGAGCCAGCAGCTGCACAGCACCTTTTGTGTTTTCAATTTAAAGCCTTTGGGTTGATAGTTCACATTAACATGGAGAGAAATATACAACTCGCGAGTTTGAAAAGCAGTTTTTTTTTTTTTTTTTTTTACTCATAAAAACCTTTGATAGTTTAGCCATCTGGTCAGAGTGAAAGAAGCTCATAAAAGAGGCCCAAATAGGGTCAAAGGTCTCTTGCTACGTGGGTCAAGGGGGCCGAGGAGGGTTTGCTGTAGTGGACTTTACTAAAAACTTGTCAGTGAGGATCTTTGACAAATTATGGCACATTCCATGGCTTTTTGGGAAAGTATTTGATTACAGTGTGCAGGAATGTTGTTGATATTTGTGAGCTTTAAGGGGAAAGGCAGTTAAGTCAGAAGCCGTAAAGCTCTTTTAGGAATCATCTTCTGCATGAATATGCACAAGGGAGATTTTTATTTTAGTCTCCTTTATATATATTTTTTTTTTCCCTGAGTATAAAAAGATTCAGGGGAAAACAAACCAGAAACCTTTCCACTGCAGAAAGCACAAAGGCTTTGACCTTTGATTCAGGTCATTTATTCTTTTAAATGGTCACAAATTATAAAACATCCAATTACTCTTTTTTTTTCCTTCTTCCAGCTTTGGGTAAATGACAAAGCAATAAACAAAATAGGGGGTAGGAATTCAACATTTACCTTATTTTTCTGATTTGTTCACATTAACCTAGTTAACTACTCTATTTTTATTTGTAAGAGGTTGTTACGAAAGGTAACAGGATTTGAGCAGATTGAAAGCAATTTTCTTGTAAAGGTTCAGAAGAAAGCAAAGGAAATAACATTATTTTTATGAGGTGTTTCATGGCACAGCATTATAATAAGCCATAGTACAGTAGTCATGGCTTAAAGGACAAGGCTACATCACTAAAAAATAAATAAAATAATTGTGTTGAAAGTTTTGGGTTTTTTTTTAGTTTCATCCCGGGGAATAAAATTCGCAGAGATGAGAATTGGTTTAAGTGATGCGCTTAAAATATACAATACCAACACATTCCTTAATAGAAATCCACCTAGTTCAGCTTAATCCAGCTTCCAATTGTGCGAACGCTATGGCCCCGGAAAATCGGATGCATATTCATCGCACTTGGAGAAAAAAAACCTGCAGAGTTTTCTGGAGACTGACCTCAACCAAGGGAGAAAAATATTGCAACTTATTAAAAAATCATAAAAAGCTCAGGTGGCTGGAGTGACAGTTTGAAAAGCGTTTTGCAACTTTCTTGATTTAAAGGTATTTTGGTTTTAAGGTTGGACAGGGCAGTTTGGAGCTACTGTGAGGGCTGAGGAGCTCAGTGTTGCAAAATATCTGGTTTTTTTTTTTTCCTTTGGATGCACACAAAGCAGCAACTGTGCCGCTTCCTTGTGACATCTGAAATTAGACTCTGACCTTACAACAGTGAAACATCATATCTACCAGCGCAAAAACCAAAAAAAAAAAAAAAGCAGGATTACACCAAAGCAAATAAAGATATGCATCAGTTAGTCGTCACCTGACTGTTTTTTAACAAACATAAATCAAGTTTAATAAGCTGGATTAGGCGAGTTTTCTTTTAAAAGGACTCTGATTCCTGTACATACTGTTGACCCTGAAATGTCTGCGTGTCACACAAACACACCAATTTCTCCGCCTCATACATATATCTCCTACCTCCTGGCTGGAATTTATTTTACACGGAGATTTCTCAGGGGATGTAAATCAGCAAAGCCTCATTGATTTCAACAGATCCTGCCTGCTGGAGGCAGAACCCATGCATCAGCAGAGGTTCTGGCCGACGGTGTTTATACTGCCTCTAAATAAATAAATAAGAAGCATTAAGAGGTGATTATGCTTAGAGAGCAGATCTGCTCTCAGGCAGGTTACAGAGTGACAGTTAAATAGAAATCGGGGCTTGTTAACTACACTTTAACAGACTTTATAATAAATAGGCTTGTCCATTAGTTGGAACGATCATAGAATCGTAGAACAACCAGGTTGGAAGGGACCTAGTCCTTTCTCAATTTCAGAAAGGAATAAAAAAAGGTGGGAGGGCAAAGGCCCACACTGCCCAAGGCGTGAAATAGTCTTGACCTGGTCCATAAGGAGAAAAAAAAAAAAAAAAAAAAAAAAAAGAAGCAGAGTCCCTCAAGAGAAGAGAGCAGTTGTGCATTCAATACAGTATTTTGTCCTGATTGACAAGCTTGTTGATATCTTTTCCTTCTCCAGGAAGGAAGAACCTCGTCTCGGAGACCTGCTGGGAGCTATGGGCTGGGGAAGACATTGCCTGTCATAGAATCATAGAATCACAGAATCATAGAATAACCACGTTGGAAGAGACCCACCAGATTATCGAGTCCAACCATTCCTATCAAATCATGTCCTTAAGGTAATGATCATTTGCTGACTGTAGGTATTGAATTGCTCCAGGAGAAAATGACGCTTCTTAAATCTGGAGAAGGTAACTAGTAAACGCTCTTCTGATTCATGTGTCTAATCCCTAAATCCTACTAAACTCTTTGCCTCAGTCATATCCTACTGCAGTAAATTCCACAGGTTAATCATATACCAAATCCAAGATTATTTTCTTGTATCCATTTTTGTTGACGTGTAAAAGGACATTTTCAATTTGACTGCCATTTACGCTTAATCACCAGGCAAGCATGTAATTAACCACACAGTTTTATACGTGACATGCACAGAAGCATCTCTGATGCTCGTGGGGAATCCTAGGAAGACAAACGGAGGTCCTAATGTACTGTCAAACCCGCAGTCACTATACCTATAGGCATGATTATAGATGAGATGAGGTCCTGAGGTACATGGGTTAGTGTTTGATAGGAATGGTTGGACTCGATGACCCAGTGGGTCTCTTCCAACCTGGTGATTCTATGACTAGTATTGGATGGAACACAATCCTCAGGACAAGCTTGGTGTCTGGCTATGAAAACACAGATTCACTGCTATTTCACCAAGAGGGCAAAGCTGATTTCTATCACTGAAATTCCTTAGAGATCCATTCAGACAATGTGGGACATTAGTTGCCCTTTGACAACAAGGTCCAGGAAGCCTGTATATGCCAGTAGCTACTTTTAATATTAACTTTACCCTAGGACCTATAGGGACAAGCAGTTGCAGTCTGACTGTGGAGCATATGGGAGACAGTGGCTGATGAAGCTGAAATTTATCATCGGAATGATCCCCGAGTGCTTTGCAAAGCAAGAGAATGATTAAGTATGAAGGTAGCGCTAAGCAAGGTTTAAAGATTAAGGAAGAACAAGCTCAGATGAGAGGTATTCAAACTCAGACAATGATGTGAAAGCAGTGGACAGTACTCTTGGTAAGAAGTTAAAGGTTAGAAATACAAGGTTTTACAACAGAGGAGCATCTCTTGGACTAGGGAAGCATTTATGCAGTCAGCAATAGACCAAACCAACCCTCAGGCACACAGGGTTAAATCACAAAGTTGTTATCAGTCATTGCAGTGTAAGGGAAGTTGAACTCAGCATATTTCACTTGTTCTCATCTTCTGTTTGTTTTGTTTTATTGGCATATGCTGATTTTACTATGTTGTAACACAGAAACGTAACAAAGAACATGCAGACATGTATATGTTGCTAGTCAGAAAACTGATGAACAGTACTTTATATTTCTTCAGCAAGACCTGGGGAAGACCTAATCGCAGTGATTCTCATGGCATTTTCTTTCATATTGCTAATTCATGGCCCTAAAGTTGCCTTGAATGAGAACTCTCATAGACACTCTCTATTTGGAAAGGCAGAAATCCCCACGTTTGCCCTGGTCAAATAGCAGATTTCAACTGGGCCAAGATGTGTGTTAAAAATTATACACTTTTACAATGCTTGTCCTAGTCAAGACCCAGTCCTCAGCACACATTGCATTTCTCTGCTTGTGACTATCCTTTGCTATAAAAAAAAAAAAATCCAAACCAACCTAAATAGCCTGACATGTCAATCCAGGGTGAAAGTTAGACTGTCTTTCATTACATTATAGATAGCTTTAATTTTACATCTCAGGCTAAGAGACTTCTCTGCTAAAATAGGAAACACACACAAGAAGTGACTAAGGTTTGAGTCATCCACTTGAAATATTTCTTCCCAAGAGCAGCCTGATACCGAAGATATTCCTGAATATCTCAACTGCAGAATAGGCAAAAGTTTGACACAACCAGTCCTGTGACAAATTGCTACGTTTTTAAAACAACCTCTAATTCATGTTACTCAGGTATCAACCAGTTTTGTACTTAACTGGTGGATAATGTTGGGCATCTGCTTAAAAATACTTGATATTCATAATAACACATAGTAACATGACAGATGCGAGCAATTGTTTAGCTGCTATTATCATCCAATTTACACGTCTTGTTTTGTTTTGTTGCCTTTTTAATCAGGATTTTAGATTATCGCCTTTCCAGGGCGACAAACAAAAGGGGGTGCTGTGATGCAGTTATCAATCTCCATTAATTACATCAGCAATGTGGTGAAATCATCTATTCTGTCATCTCTGGAATATTGCTTGGCTGTAGGTTTGGCTCCCTCAATCCGATTTGTAGATACTTATTCTTGCACTCGTGACCTCCTGATTGGATTATTGGAATTCTTTGCTGACAGGTCTCCCTGATAAGGCCTTGCACAGGGTTCCATTAATCCAAATGCAGTAGTGAAGAAATTCTGTTAAACAGCTGTTCTCTTCTTGTGATGTCTACAGCCCTTTACTAGCCTGACGGGACGGGGTTTTGAGCAGCTGTGTCTTAGAATCACCAGGTTGGAAAAAGACCTCTTGGATCACCAAGTCCAATCATTCCTACCTGCCCCTAAACCATGTCCCTGAGAAGCTTGTCTACCCATCTTTTAAACACCTCCAGGGATGGTGACTCAAAAAACCTTCCTGGGCAGCTTGTTCCAGTGCCAAATCATAGAATCATAGAACAACCAGGTTGGAAGAGACCCATCGGATAATCAAGTCCAACCATTCCTATCAAACACTAAACCATGTCCCTCAGGACCTCGTCTACCCATCCATTAAACACCCCCTCCCTGGGCAGCCTATTCCAATGCCCAATGACCCTTTCCATGAAAAACTTCCTCCTAATTTCTAGCCTAAATCTCCCTTGGTGGAGCTTGAGGCCATTCCCTCTTGTCCTGTCCCTTGGGAGAAGAGCCCAGCTCCCTCCTCTCCACAACCTCCTTTCAAGTAGTCGTAGAGAGCAATGAGGTCTCCCCTCAGCCTCCTCTTCTCCAGGATAAACAGATTTAGACCTCCCCAGTTGTATTTTTGGTACCTATTGGGCTGGAGAACCTGATAAGCCGAACTACTTCATGCCTTTGTGTAAGACAAAGAGGAGAAGCTGGAGGTCACCCACACTCTAGGTGTCCACAGCCAATGCTCACACACAATCTGTGCAAATATTTTTAAAATACCAGAGGCCACAATACGCGCGGGAGGGACTAAGGGACCCTCAGGAATCTGCCTTGTAAATCCTAAGGCTTATTCAGTATTTATCAAAATTTCAGAGCTGTTTTGCCAAGGGTTTGTGAGAGATGAAATTTAGATAACTACTGAAAATTAGGAGTGGATAATGAAGTTCACATGAGGAATTTGTTGCCGCTGTTCAATAGTGTCATCTGGCACAGAGTTCAAGGGTCCTGGCCGACTGGTATTTAAAGAAACTAACATTTCACTCTAAATTTCAGCTGAGTATGTTTCACACCACAGAAAAGAAAGCTTGTGTCAGCCAAGTGTAATGCAACCCAGATCACGCTACTGTTGGGTTTGAGGCTGTGCCAAGAAAGCTTGGGAGCTTCCGAAACATCGATTCTGATGGACTCTATTCATAAACAAAGCACAAACACTACGGTATTCACAGCCTGCAGAGCTGAACCAATTACTCCTCACTGCTGCCAACTGGGTAGGATGGTCTCTTATTACTGTTTCAAGCTCCTCATCTCAGTCTAGCTGCTGCATCCCCTGGTGCCTCTGCAAACCTCCTGTCACTGAATCATAGAACCACCAGGTTGGAAGAGACCCATCGGATCATCGAGTCCAACCATTCCTATCAAACACTAAACCATGTCCCTCAGCACCTCATCCACCCGTCCCTTAAACACCTCCAGGGAAGGTGAATCAACCACCTCCATAGGCAGCCTATTCCAATGCCCAGTGACCCTTTCTGTGAAAAACTTCCTCCTAATCTCTAGCCTAAATCTCCCCTGGTGGAGCTTGAGGCCATTCCCTCTTGTCCTGTCCCCTGTCCCTTGGCAGAAGAGCCCAGCTCCCTCCTCTCCACAACCTCCCCTCAGGTAGTTGGAGAGATCAATGAGGTCTCAGCCTCCTCTTCTCCAGGCTAAACACCCCTAGCTCTCTCAGACTTTCCTCATAAGGCCTGTTCTCCAGCCCCTTCACCAGCTTCGTTGCTCTTCTCTGGACTCGCTCCAGAGCCTCAACATCCTTCTTGTGCTGAGGGGCCCACAACTGAACACAGGATTCAAGGAGCGGCCTCACCAGTGTCGAGTCCAGAGGGAGAATCACCTCCCTGGACCTGCTGGTCACACCATTTCTGATCCAAGCCAGGATCCCACTGGCCTTCTTGGCCACCTGGGCCACTGCCGCCTCGTGTTCAGTTGCTGTCACCAACACCCCCAGGTCCTTCTCCTCCAGGCAGCTTTCTAGACAGACTTCTCCCAGTCTGTAGCTGCTCAGGGTTGTTGTGCCCCAAGTTCAGGACCTGCCATTTGGCCTTGTTAAACCTCATCCCATTGGTCTCAGCCCACGGATCCAGCCTGTTCAGATCCCTTTGGAGCCTCTCGACCCTCCAGCAGATCGAAACTTCCACCCAGCTTAGTGTCATCCGCAAACTTGCTAAGGGAGCACTGAAAGGGCTGTGGGCACCAGTGTCCCCACTGGATAACCAGCTGCTCTGTGGCCAGTTTCCAGAGAACGAGGATAAAGATGGATGTGCTGACATCCATATCACTGTGCATATTGTGGCCTCTTTTTTTTTTGACAATGAAGATGCTCCCAGGCAGCAGATTATGAATGCCATGCTTCGTTAAGTTTTAAACAATAAAAATGAATGACCCATCTCCAGCGAGTGTCATATTTCTAGAAGGGAGGATAACCTGTGTGGTTGGGAACATGTCCTAAATCTCTCTGCACCATTAACCTTTGGAAGTTGGAATAGTTCTAAGGTTTGAGAAGCAATTAATATCTCACAGGCAACAATATCCTTGAATGGATGAGCCAGGATTTCAGTTACACCTGAGCAGAAAGTAATACCTCACCTACCAACCTCTCACAAAGAAAGGAAAAAAAACCTAATTTGAAAGTGCAGTGAGAGGTCATAAAAATTGTGGATTACTTTAGTTAGTCATTTGTAACAGGTAAATGCATGAGTATAACTTCCTGGAGTGAGGGGAAAGGTCTTTATGATTTTTCCAGGGTTATGAATACATAAATAACAATAGTCACTTAAGAAGGACAGAAGCTTTGGGATTAACCTTTCCACACATTTCTAAGTAACCTGTTGACCCAGTAAAGGATTTTTTTCTTGTTTGCTCTCCACATCAATCATATCTACAGGAGATGTAAACATTTCACCATCTAGTTTAAAATGAAAACTAGAAAATAATCACTCGACCTTTACAATTAGTTGTTTGCACTCATGCTGCCTTTCGGTAAATGCTTTACTACAAGGATTCTTGTGTAAGAAATGAACACATCATGTATTTCTCCTATTTCAGACCTAAGTCCGTTCTCCCCAGTGGGTGTACAATGACCTTCCTCACTGTTTGAGGTGCAAGAGATCCTCTTCCCACCATGGCATCTCTGCCAGGATGGGTTTAAACTACTGGGCTTTTCAAGGTGGGATTAGTGCTCTGAGAGGTGCACACTCCTTGATGCCAACATTCAAAAATGACTGCACACATGCTTCCCCATAGAATCATAGAATCATAGAACAACCAGGTTGGAAGGGACCCATCGGATCATCGAGTCCAACCCTTCCTATCAAACACTAACTCATGCCCCTCAGCACCTCGTCTACCCATCCCTTAAACACCTCCAGGGAAGGTGAATCAACCACCACCCTGGGCAGCCTATTCCAATGCCCAATGACCCTCTGTGTGAAAAACTTCCTCCTAATCTCTAGCCTAAATCTCCCCTGGCGGAGCTTGAGGCCATCCCCTCTTGTCCTGTCCCCTGTCACTTGGGTGAAGAGCCCAGCTCCCTCCACTCCACAACCTCCTTTCAGGTAGTTGGAGAGAGTAATGAGGTCTCCCCTCAGCCTCCTCTTCTCCAGGCTAAACACCCCCAGGTCTCTCAGCCGCTCCTCATAGGGTCTGTTCTCCAGCCCCTTCACTAGCTTCAAACATGAAGAGCATCTCCTTGTCTCCAGTCCAGGTCTGGCCACGGGCAGCCTGTACAGTAAGGTCATTAATAACAGACTGAACATTAACCAGTGTGAAACCACGGATGTAAAATTAAATATGTTCTAGTAGCCTTTGCCAGTGAGAAGTTCAAGCCATGATATAGAAGACAGAATTTTTTTCTTTAAAATTCTCCAGTTTGCCTGGGGAGAAGCCCCTGTGATTCAGGCTACGTGACTGCACGCCAACGACTGGAGTTTAAAGATAACTTGCAAAGCTTTCCCACACAAGTTTTCCAGCATAAAAATAAAATTCTTTGCGCAAAGTGGTCAAATCGGATAACTAATCCAACATCTCATGAAGACAGCCACCGATTTCCACTGGCACTGGCCTGGGCCTTTGTCGCCTACCAAATATTGAGTAAGAAGCAATTAAACTGTCTCTGTTTAGACAGTGTCTTACCCAGGAGAGTTTTGTCATGGTTGACTTGTAAACACAGCGATATTTTATAAATTGTGAGTCAGACTGAGGGACACAAAAAGCTCTTTACTGCTGCTTTAGAGAAGCCTTCATCATCTAGCGAATAACCAGTGAACAGGGTCTGTTGATCTGAAGATTGACTCCAGATCAGTGGCTCCATCATAGTCACAAAGAATATATCAATCTTCTAATAACATGTCAAATTACAGGCATTTACAATCAGTCAGGTTTATCATAGAATCATAGAACAACCAGGTTGGAAGAGACCCATCAGATCATCGAGTCCAACCATTCCTATCAAACGCTAAACCATATCCCTCAGGACCTGATCCACCTGTCCCTTAAACACCTCCAGGGAAGGGGAATCAACCACCTCCCTGGGCAGCCTATTCCAATGCCCAGTGTGTGAAAAACTTCCTCCTAATCTCCAGCCTAAATCTCCCCTGGTGGAGCTTGAGGCCATTCCCTCTTGTCCTGTCCCCTGTCACTTGGCAGAAGAGCCCAGCTCCCTCCTCTCTACAACCTCCTTTCAGGTAGTAGGAGAGAGTAATGAGAGAGTAATGTTATCAAACAGAGTCAGCAGAGTATTTGGGATATAATAAAGCATCAACCACCGAATTATACCTTTAAGTTGTGCACGCATTTTCCATTAATGCATACGGAAATAAATAGATTAAACCCTAAGCTTCATTTATCTAATCAGCAGCGCTGCCACCGCTACTTGCAAGTAAACGCACATCCAAATTCAAAGGCACCAGAACTAGTATTTCAGAAATGTAAAAATCAAAGTTTGCAAGTGAGCAAAGACATTCGCAATGTTTAGCTTAATTGTTTTTTATCAAAATAATAAAACATGGTGTGTGACTAAGTGTGGGCTTGGCAAACAGCAAACCACATCTCTTCAGAGCCCTCCTAGAGAGTAATGTCGCTATTTGAAGAAGAGAAACAAATATAAATAGACATAAATCAGATTATTTTTTCTGTAAAGGCTGCATAGTAGATACTATCAGTTCTCTTTCCTTCACTCCAGCAGCTCTCTTTGAAGCAGTCTGGGACCCCTTTGCAATCGTTAGTGGCTTTTCAGCCCTATGATGCTCTAGAGAAGCAGAAGCAGCAGCACCTTCCTCAGGGGGAGGCGGCTGCAGAGCATCCAGGGCTGGGAGAGTTGCCCAAGGTCAAACCAGAAATCTGTGGCCCAGACAACATGCTGATACTTGCCCCTTTTAAATAAAATCGAGCACATCTCTAGTCAAGCTAACCTCTGCCATAGCCCAACCAGCTAAGCCAAGTGACCTGTTCTTGGGGAAACTCTAGATGTCTCCTTCACATCTGCCAGCAAAGCAAATGGGGCTGTGATGGGGAAAAAAATATTTTAATGCTGATTTTATACTCTCTTGAAGATGGAGAAAGCGTGGCCAGAGAAGGTTTTCCTGCTTCCTTCCCTGGTGGAACCCTCTCACGCTCTACGTAAGGCAAAATTATTTGTCTGTCTGTTCTAATAAAGAGCCTCCTTTCATTATTTTAGTGGCTATAGGGATTTCTCATCCTCCCAATTTAAATTAGGTACTTCATAAAATCATAGAACAACCAGGTTGGAAGAGACCCATCGGATCATCGAGTCCAACCATTCCTATCAAACACTAAACCAAGTCCCTAAAGACCTCATCCACCTATGCCTTAAACACCTCCAGGGAAGGTGAATCAACCTCCCTCCCTGGGCAGCCTGTTCCAATGCCCAATGACCCTCTGTGTGAAAAACTTCCTCCTAAAAGAAACTACTTTTTCTAGTATACGGAGTTATGGAGTCATGGCTAACACCCCTTTGATTTACTGTCCCCACAGAAGCTGAACAGGCCCAGAGCTTTCCACCTATCAGAGTCCTCGCTGCTCTATTAACAGCCATAGAAAAGGATGAGAATTTACCTTCGGCTGCCAAGCCGCAAACTGTGAAAGGAGCAGATAGGCTTCCTGTGCAGCCACCCCCGCGCGGGGGCAATACCCTAGATTTTAAGATTTCAGTTCCCTGTGCAGTGATTCACATCTGGTGCTTGAGCTCAGCAGTGGTGCCCACACAGAACCTCTCCTCCTTCCCCTCAGCTTTCCCTTGTGGTGGACACTACAAGGTGTATTTCAGCTTCTCTTGAAAGAAGTCATGATTAAAATCTTTTTTTTTTTTTTTTTTTTTTTAAGAAACAAGCCTCCCACCACCACACACCTTTTCCTCTTGACTGAGATTTGTGAAAAAGCGCAAGAGTTGGCAATGCTGAAACCAAGCAGTGCCTCTAGGTTAACAAAACATCGGAATTCCCAAGCATTCAGGATTTACATTCAGCTCCATCAAAGCATGGAATTCATAGAATCACAGAACAACCAGGTTGGAAGGGACCCATCGGATCATCGAGTCCAACCGTTCCTATCAAACACTAAACCATGTCCCCCAGGACCTTGTCTACCCATCCCTTAAACATCTCCAGGGAAGGTGAATCAACCACCTCCCTGGGCAGCCTATTCCAATGACCTTTTCCGTGAAAAACTTCCTCCTAATCTCTAGCCTAAATCTCCCCTGGTAGAGCTTGAGGCCATTCCCTCTTGTCCTGTCCCCTGTCCCTTGGGAGAAGAGCCCAGCTCCCTCCTCTCCACAACCTCCTTTCAGGGAGTTGGAGAGAGCAATGAGGTCTCCTCTCAGCCTCCTCTTCTCCAGGATAAACACTCCCAGCTCTCTCAGCCGTTGCTCATAAGGCCTGTTCTCCAGCCCCTTCACCAGCCTCGTTGCTCTTCTCTGGACTCACTCCAGAGCCTCAACATCCTTCTTGTGCTGAGGGGCCCACAACTGAACACAGGATTCAAGGAGCGGCCTCACCAGTGCTGAGTACAGAGGGAGAATAACCTCCCTGGCCCTGCTGGTCACACCATTTCTGATCCAAGCCAGGATGTCATTGGCCTTCTTGGCCACCTGGGCACACTGCTGGCTCATGTTCAGTCACTGTTGACCAACACCCCCAGGTCCCTCTCCTCCTGGGCTTCCAGCCAGGCTTCTCCCAGTCTGTAGCTCTGCATAGGGTTGTTCAGTCTGCTCCATCAAGTCACAAACTAATGCTTTCTCTTAGATATAAGTCAAGGAGGTCGATAAAACGAAATAAAAAGGCTAACGAGCTAGAAAGTCAACACAGTGTGTGAGGGAAAAACCTAAACTCCTTGCCTGGAGAATTCAAACCTGGATTCTTTGCTAATAAAGCAGATGCTTTTATTAATGTCCAGAGAACAGCTGAAGTGGGGCAATAATTGGCCGGGGCTGACCTTGGACTAATTTGAACAAACCGAATTCAAAGGAAACTTGTTCTTTCACGAAGAACCTCTACCATGATTCACCTCTATTCATGTTCTTCTACCCCAAGCAAAACTTTTTTTTTTTAATAACAAAATCTACGCTACGAAAGGATTTGAGGTTTTGATGTTGTCGAATTGTTTACCTCTAAAAACAAACTCTTGAGGTTTTGATGTTGTCGAATTGTCTACCTCTAAAAACAAACTCTTGAGGTTTTGATGTTGTCGGATTGTTTACCTCTAAAACCAAACTTTTAGGGTTTGCTTCCCCCCTCCCCAAGAATATACACATTGGCAAAAGTTCCCACAAGTAAAATGACGGAATTGTCTTCACGTGGCAACAGTGCCAGAGCTTTCTGCTAATGAGTTGCAGATCTGGATCATAATTGAACATCCAGATTGCCACTTACAAAAGAAGGATGTGGTCAAGAAGAACAAATAGCACCACAGAGCCAAAACATATGAGTTAAAAATAAGTTTGCAGAGGGGAGAGTACAGTAAGGGGTATAAATATCAGTCTAATTGCTGAAGACATGATGCATGAAAGGACCAATGGATGTGGCCAAGGCTGCATCCTTTGTCCCACTCCACACTAATATCAACTTTAATTGTACAATCCCTGAGAAATGCGGTTTTTGAGCTTCTTCCCCCGCCTTTAAAAGGCAAAGGGTTTACAATTTCCATTCTCTCAAGTCACAGCGTCCGCACAAACACAAACAAAGAAGATGGGGAGAGGGGAAAAAAAAAAAAAAGAAAAATGACACAAGTAAAAGAAATGAAGCCATAATGTCTGTGTTTCATGTTAACAGGCTCAACTGTCCTGCTGGGTTGTCCATAATACTCTATCACAAGCACTGCCAGGGGCCCACGCTGGGTGGCTAATTAAAACAATTACAAAGACAAAGAAGGTATCAATAGCATTCCAAGCAGCAAACAAAGAGATAAAGTAGTGAAGATTTAAATCATCAAGGGTTGATCTCTCCAGGATGGTTTTGATGTGGGGTACCAAGTCCCCACCACCCTCTCTCTCTCCCCTCTCCAGCCCAGGGAGCTGCTGCTTCACTTTTGTTTTATTTCCTTACAAAAGGTGTGGGAATGGTTTGTTCTCTCAAAGTAGTTTCAAAAAAAAAAAAAAAAAATTGGGGTGGGGTGAGGGCTTCACTCTTTGGAAATTCCTGCCTTGTAAACGTGGGATGGTTTCGAATATTCGGTTTTTACAAGATGATTTATTTAAAGCTCGCTAAACAGATTATAGTTTTTACCCATTAAACCCAGTTCTTTTTCTCCCGACAATTTACAGGCAGAAAATAGAAACGCTTCAAGTTTTAATTCCAGGTTTTCAAAGGCAGGGGAGAACAAACATATATCACATATAACATATATCAGGGAATCAATAGAAGGAGAAGAGGTGGCTGCATGAATGAGGCAAGTTTCTTGGATTCTGTTAAAGATTTTCCCCAAAGTTTTGATCAGGACAATTCCACCGAGCAGTCTGGGCATGGAAAAAAAATGGTGAGCAACCTCCCTAAGTGTTTGTGAGCCAAGGGGGAGTAATACTTTAGCCAAACATTCTTACCTTGATGGAGGAGGGTAAACAGTGACAGTTGTTTTTCTCATAGGCTGGAATCAAGGCAGCTAGAGAAAAGGGCTGGTTCATTTCATACAATCTCCATGCCCCAGCACAACATGTTGCTGTGCAGAGAACACCTTTTCAACAAAAAAAAGATTTTAAAGGCTTTTGTTGTCCTGCTTCACTTATCAACATGATAGTTTACTCACTTAAAACTACACAGCAACAGTAGTTTTGATACAGGCAAAAAGTTATGGGAGTTCACAGGAGTTTTCATTTGCTAAATTAATCAGAGGAGAGCAAAGAGCAGAGCTGGGTGTGTCAGCCCTCTAAATGCATCCTGACTTCCACTCAGCTGTTCTTTTAATCATCAGGATAAAGAGCCAAAAACCTCCCAATTAGCCAACAAGAAACCTTGAGGGGCAGCTTTTTTTTTTTTTTTTTTTTTTTTCTGATTGCTTCCTCTGATGGGAGCAAAGTGATTGGGGAGGCAACAGCTAGAGAGAGATCAGCAGCTGAAATAAATAAGCAAATAAATAAACCATTAACTTGTAAAACTAAGCCACATGTTTCTTAAGGAGGGTGCCTACCAAAATTATTTTAACGAGCTTGGAATAAAAAACTTAGAATCATAGAACAACCAGGTCAGAAGGGACCCATCGGATCATCGAGTCCAACCATCAAGTCCAACTTGCATTGAAGTGTCTATAAAAATGTGCATTTTCCCTCCAAACAACTACTGCAACTGTTACTATGAAGGAACAATCACGATATTTTTTTTTTTTAAATTAAAGGCTAGGGACTAAACCACATTTTTCTTAAAGAGGGTGTCTTCCAAAATGATTTTAATGAGCTTGGAATAAAAATTCACATTGAAGTGTCTATAAAAATGTGCATTTTCCCTCCAAACAACTACTGCAACTGTTACTATGAAGGAACAATCACAATATATTTTTTTTTTTTAAATTAAAGGCTATGGATGGTAAAAGAGCCTTTGATTTTAATGGATCCTGACAAATCTGTAGACAGCCTGAAAACCCACAATTCTTTATGAAAGAAGATTGTAAATCTGATTTTTCACTCCATTTGTGTACATTTCATAGAATCATAGAATCATAGAACAACCAGGTTGGAAGAGACCCATCGGATCATCGAGTCCAACCATTTCCCTATGTGCAGTTCTGCACTGATGTTGAAAGATCCCCAAACCAGGCAAAAAGGGTCCAGAATGTTGCTTTGTAGCTTATTAAACACATAGTTACATGGGGATGATTATTGGTTGAACATGCCAAAACGTGCTGGAGGTAAAAGAGACCCAGGCTCGGAATTAGGCAGCCGGGAGAGCTCTCACAATTTATTCTGAGAGAATTGAACGACACATAAAGCATATTTGATTTTTTTTTTAACAAATCCAAACTCAGTATAACATTCTCAACAGGTTTCTAGAATTGATCGTTGCTATTATTCTTTCATAACAAAAGCTCCGTGAAACCTCTAATTTCTGTTGGGAGATTTCATGCTAATTTAGCAGTAACTTCTCCGTGAGTGGGACATGAATAACCTCAGGATTTCATAAATGAATGACTCTCCAACATCGGAGCGATTAAGCTGACACGAAGCATTTTTGACTACCAGCTCCTTTGCCAAGCAGAAGAAACACATAACTCTTTAACACAGAAACATAAGCAAACAATGAATTTAAAACCTCCAAAGTTTTTCTCACCGAACTGAGCCTAATTGGTTATCTGGAATCTAAGCCCTGACCAAACTAGCACTGTTTAGATTTTCCGGCAATCGTTTTGCACAGCTCCAAAGCCACCTCCTTCCAGATTTATACGAGGATTAGAATCATAGAATCAACAACCAGGTTGGAAGGGACCCATCGGATCTTCTAGTCCAACCATTAGGACACAAGGCTGTTTACTTGAGAAGTTTGGAAACAGAAGATGATCTCAGCAATATCTGTTGGTTTGGTGTCTCAGGGTGTCTGAGGAGGGAGAGCAGACAATGTTCTTCCTTATGTTATAGTGGGTGCCTCGTAGCCACCGTGGTCCCAACCCATGGATATAAAAGCCGCTGACATCCCTACTTGTGTCTTTTGTATCTGCCTCTGGTGACCACCTATAAATCCCACCACCTTAAGCACCGCTCCCATGTCATCGCGCTGGCTCCTGATATTGATCTATTTATTCTGTCGTTGATATCATGAACAAGGGGAAGCAGATTAGGTTTAGGAGTAAACGTCAGGTCACTGAATCAAAGCAGAGCAGACAGAAAAAGAAAGGAGGATTTGCTGGCCACACGTATGTTGTATATTAAAGCTCTTGCTCCCAGAGTGAAATCTTCCTTTATATGTTCCCCTATGTTTTCCTCACTTTGCCTGTTATATAAAGCCTCTGTTGGCCCTTTGAGTTGTAACATGGGAATAATGAATTCGTTTTCTTAGCCGTGAGCTGTAGATATTAGCAAAATTACACCACACAGCTTTCTGAAGAGGCTCCATCCACTCCATTTTCTGAGGAAAACCAAAACTGGTCCCTGAATTTTATTAAGCAGTGTAACTGCTTTTAACGCATCAGGAAGAAAGACAAGGACTTCAAGCCCTGTTTGTATAATAATAGACACACCGTGGTTCCTATGTGAGGCTAACTCTTAAAACATGTGTCTTTTGTCTCTGGTCACCAGCAGTAGCTATATAATCCCTGACCCACTATGGTTCTTGGTGACACTTGCCTTGGCCACTAAGTTCTTGCCAAGCTTTTCATCATACCCACAGAAAAGAGGTTAAATGCAGATAACTGCTAACGTCGGTTCATACAACCATTTGTAAAAAGTCCTTAGTCAAGCACCTGGGTCTGGTTTGTAAAAAATAGCTGTATCCAGAGAAGATTTTAATCTGCTTCTGCATGTCCCAGGCAGAGGTGCAGTCACCTGCTGCTCACTGCTTGTACAAACTGTGGTGAAGGAGATTCCTTCCCTACAAAAAACTCAAATTTCCTGCCACTTGTTCACAGAATCATAGAACAACCAGGTTAGAAGAGACCCATCGGATCATCGAGTCCAACCATTCCTATCAAACATCAAATCAAGGAAGAACAAGGAAGGAAGGAAGAACACTATATACAACTGTGGAAACAGCCAATATAGATATGTATATTTGACAACTCAAATGGTTTAATCTCATAGCCAAAGCAGACTGATTCCACGAAGGAATTCAAACATTTTAAATGCTCAGATTTTGGAGAACATCTTGAAAGTTTTCTGAAAGTTTTGGGAGTTTCAGGACACAAAAGTAAAACAGGATTCTACAGTTGCGTTTTTATTACTGCTAAGATTGCTTTTGGCTCTATAGCAGCATCCTTGACCCCTTCATAAATTTAGGACAGATACGCTGATGTTCGTTTTACGAGAACCGCAAGTGAGCTGTGTTGGAGAGATCATAAGTCCAAGTATATATTGCATATTCGGCTGTCTTTTCATAGAAAGTAGAACTTTCGTCTTTAATTGCAATTTTCTTGTCCACCCATGGTCAAGTGATATAACTCAGTGATCTTATAGTGCCCTTCCAGTACCTGAAAGGAGCCTCCAAGAAAGCTGGAGAGGGACTGTTCACAGGGCAAGGGGGAATGGGTATAAACTGGAGAGGGGCAGGTTTAGTTTAGGAAGAATTTCTTCACCGTGAGAGTAGTGAGACACTGGAACAGGTTATCAGTGGACCAGGTTACCAAGGGAGGTTGTGGCTGCCCCATCCCTGGAGGTTTTTAAGGTCAGGGTGGACGTGACCTTGGGCAGCCTGATCCTAGTAGGATGTCCCTGCCTAGGGCAGGGGAGTTGGGAATAGATGATCTTCAAGGTCCCTTCCAACCCTAAATATTCTATGATTCCATTCTAAACTCTTTGTCACAGACCAAGACATTTGTAATGTTTCTGGGCTTTCAGCTACAGGTGAACCACTGCTGGCCTCTGCAAAGCAGTCAGAGGTTGAATAAATAAAGACAATAAGTTGTTTTCAGTGCTTTCCACCTGCTGCACTTAGTGCTCCATGTTCAGCACAGACTTAAAGGAGGAGGATCAGATCTGGACTAACATCCAAAATTATTTTTTTCTTTCAGTTCCAGAGCTCTGGGTGTATTATTGACAGAGTCTCAAGTTTTCCGACTGTGTAACTGCTGCTATTTGTTGTTCCTCAGGGCAACAAGAGTTTAGCAGTGACTGCCTCGGCATTAATTGCTTTGAATCATTTCAGAAGTCAACCCATTGCCTAACAGAGTGTGACAAACAAATGCAAAGTTGCTAAAAAACAGAAGACGTAGAGCTGCTATGTTTTAAACAATTATAATGGACATCAAATTAAAGAAATCCCTGAGAAATAATTCCTTCTGCCTTTAATAACAGTTTCAGAGTTAGAGACCTTTTATATTTAATCAACCTGCTTAAAATTCTTGCCTCCAGCAGGAAAGAATCTCAATCAGAGGGGGACAAACATTCATTAAGCCTCATACAATAAACCTGCTCTGCAGCTGAAGTGCTATTAATATCATTTTACAGAAAGAGGAAATGGAAGAATAGTGAGATGGGAGTAACTTGCTTGGGGTCACAAAAAGGTTCACGAAACCATGGTAGAGTAGTAAACCTTGAATCGGAGACCTCTACTCTAACACAAAGCCCACATGCTCTCTCTTGGCTTTCCCACATCGCCTGCTATTTACTATTCATTACTCGTTTTTGTTTATTTTTTAAGCGATAAAGTTTATAAATGGTGAATACATTCTTTCCATCATCTAAGCATTTAACACTCGTGCACTTTAAAGCTTTGCTCCACAACATAAACCTAATTATTTTCATACTCACTTATTTTCCTAATTAATGAGCACAATTAAACAGAAGGCCAGACTCTCTCTCTTCCTCAGTGAAGGGAACTCTGAGAACCTGACAGCTTGTCCTGTCCTGGCAAATCTGTGCCAAGATAACTTGCTATGAATCTTCATCAGGTGAAAAGAGACAAAACTTGAGCTATGTAGATATAGGATAAAGGTTTTGTCAGTGTGGCTTGTATCACCTAAGCTTCTAGTATGCAATTTCTGGTTGTCCTGCTTGCTGCTGGGAATAAACTTTACAGGACTAACAGATGTCCCTCGCAAAAGCCACTGGTTGACTTGTACACCTATTAAAAACATTTTACTGGTGAGGCAGTAAAACGTAGACCAGATCCCAGTCAATTAAGCATCTGTAGAATTATGAGAAAAAAATGTTTCTATCAGAGAGGTTGAAACAGCTCATGGAATGGAAAAAAACTCCAAAACAGCAAATTAACAGATCTGATAGATTTCATCACAGATTTTTTACTTCAGTAAAAGATATGTTAATACTGGCAAGCAATACTTATATTTTGGTTGGACTCGATGATCTGATGGGTCTCTTCCAACCTGGTGATTCTATGATTTTACTTATATGAATAAGGTAGAAGTATGAACTTGTTCTTACTGTGTGATATAGACTGGGCAGGTGACAGCATTTTAGTACAAAGATAAAAAAAATGACATCCTCCAGTGATCTTTAAATTAAATCTGTAGCATCCATCTTACTGACATCCGTATAGCTGGGGGTTGGTGCCAGAATTGTCTTTTCTTTTAAGCAAGTGTTTGGACACTGCAAAGGGTAGAATTGAACACAGAATTTCTGCTCTAAGTTGTGCTGCGTATCCTCTGAGCACCTGGCAATAACTAAACAGTTAAACTGGGCAACATAGTCTATCTTTTAACTCCTTTGTCTGTATTTATAGCTGTTAAATTAATATCATATATCCATAAACCAAATCATTATCATTTTCTTAAAGTTTTGTTAGGTGCTACAGTTTTACTTAGGAGGAAGTTTTTCACACAGAGGGTCATTGGGCATTGGAACAGGCTGCCCAGGGAGGTGGTTGACTCACCTTCCCTGGAGGTGTTTAAGGTGCAGGTGGATGAGGTGCTGAGGGACATGGGTTAGTGTTTGATAGGAATGCTCGGACTCAACGACCCGATGGGTCTCTTCCAACTTGGTTGTTCTATGATTCTATGGAATTCATGAAAAAAGAAGGGGATTAAAAAAAAAAAAAAAGCAGTGAAAAACACTGCTTAATGCAACCACACAATAAAATAATCTTTCAGCTGGGGGCCTCCCATGGCTGCTGCTTCAAGCAGCTCACGCACTAGAGGGATGGGGAGCAGAGCTCGGCTTCGTTCCCCAACACCGTGAGCCACGGGTCGCTCGCCTCCTCTTCTTGCCCTTCCCATTTCTGTAGCTTAGCTGTCCCTGCAGAAGGAAATGGAAACTAAAAGGACTTTTAGTTGACTTAATTAATGCCTGTAACACTAGCCAATTGACATCAGCACCTTGTCTGTCACTCACTGTAGGAGGAGGGGGGGGATGTGTTAAAAATAACAGCCTATTTCCTTCTCCAGCCTCAGCTCTGCTGCAAATCAGCAGGAAAAAAGCCAAGGCCAAGGCAGTTAGTGACATCTTAAGGCTACTAACAGAACTGGCTGGTAGCTTATCACACGCATTTTGTATTGTACAACAGGAGAATGAGCATATTTCTAATCCTCAGCAGAAGTCTTGCAGTCAGAGACTCCTGAGCATCACTTGGTTGATACGCTGGTTACCCAGTATTGATACGTTCCGCTTACAAAGAAAGTTCAACTTATTTTAAAATTTAAAAGATAAATAAATAGCAATAAGAAAATAATTACATTTCAGGTAACAGTCATTTTAAAAAAAAGAAACTAAGTGAGCACAGATGAAGGAAGGGAACCTCTAACACTTTAGAGGGAATATTTGCAAAGCTCAACTTCACCCTCAGAGGTTTAATTTCACTGCCTATCAACGCAGAGAGAGGAATTCTCCCCATAGATGAGTCAAAGCTGACACTGCTCTGACTCAGCCCTGGAGAAAACTGTTTCCCTTCACTGATACAGAGCAGGGAGGGTGTGATTAGCCTAGTTAGGGGATGGTCACCTTTTGTGACTATCCACATCAGCCTAGATTGCAAAGTTATAAATGGATTTTTAAAACAAAACTGTTTGGAAATGATTCTTTCTTTTACCTTTTATTTGAGAGCTGCTAAAAGAGTAGTAGGTGCTTTACAAATAGAACAAGGCCACTTCTGTCACCCTAAAGGAGTAATTCTGCAAACTTCCCACACACATGAGCACTCACCAGTATCAGCCACAACTAATAGTCGGAGGATATTTCCTTCCCGAGCTGCCCTCATACAGAGCTCAAGCACTGAGCCTAGAGGCTCACCGAGGTGGTTCCAAACATTACCTCTCCTGGCTGTCTCCTTCTCTCTTTTGCTGTTACTTCCAGAGCAGAAAACTTGCCCCAGTTCTCTTGGCTTGCAGCACAGCACAATAGCTTTAACCACCAACAATGCTATTTTGTTTAAAAAGATGACTCGATGACCCGGTGGGTCTTTTCCAACCTGGTGATTCTATGATTCAGAGCAGCTGTGGGGCTGCCAAATGCTCCATACGACTAAATCCAACTATCAGCACAGAGCCTTGAGAGGTAAGAAAAACTCCAGCAGCAAGCACCAGCGTCCTTTATGGGCATTTTCTCAGTGACTGCTGTGTGCAGTAAGGAAGGGCTAGACTAGAATATGCACCTAAAGATGTGATTGCAAGAGTAATAGGAGCAGATATATATATATATATATAGAATCATAGAACAACCAGGTTGGAAGAGACCCATCGGATCATCGAGTCCAACCATTCCTATCAAACACTAAACCATGTACCCCAGGACCTCATCTACCTGTGCCTTAAACACCTCCAGGGAAGGGGAATCAACCGCCTCCCTGGGCAGCCTGTTCCAATGCCCAGTGACCCTTTCCGTGAAAAACTTCCTCCTAATCTCTAGCCTAAATCTCCCCTGGTGGAGCTTGAGGCCATTCCCTCTTGTCCTGTCCCCTGTCCCTTGGGAGAAGAGCCCAGCTCCCTCCTCTCCACAACCTCCCCTCAGGTAGTTGGAGAGAGCAATGAGGTCTCCCCTCAGCCTCCTCTTCTCTAGGCTAAACACCCCCAGCTCTCTCAGCCACTCCTCGTAGGGCCTGTTCTCCAGCCCCTTCACCAGCTTCATTGCTCATCATCATTCATATACATCTATAGAAGGAAGGTGCATGTTCTCCAGCCTGTTGGTCAAAGTGAGCTCACTAGGATGAGAAGCAGCTGGCTGCTCCTGCAGGCATTATGCAGCCTGTCTTTCAGCTGAGGGTTGTATGAAAAGAAAAAGTCCTGACTACTCTGGAATCACCAATATAAAGTTCCTGATCTGACTCCTGTGGGAATAGTTATGATTGCAAACGAGGAGGGGGTCTTCAAAAGTCCCTGTTTCTGTATAATGTATAACAAGGCTACGCCTCAGCAAAACAAGCAGTCAAACCCTGTGGAGAATTCTAGCATTAAATTACTTCCTCTGGTCTTGGAGGACCATAATTTATGTGCGATACAGCTGAGAGAATTCAAAGAGCGAGCTGTCCTGGGGGATGTTTCATTTCACAGCCTGTGAGTTCACGCACAGGCAGAACAAGCTGCTTGAAAAAAAAAAAAAAAAGAGGTTCCCCTTGCTGAATAAAACAGGCTCAACACCTGCTGGCTGAGCACAGCTTTGCTTGTGGCTAAGCGCAGGGAAACTCTCTTTGCTGGTTTATGTTTTATGGTTATGTACAGCATTGTCTCCAACCCAGCCTTTTAAAAGCTTGATAGATCTTTTAGTGTTTGATAGGAATGGTTGGACTCGATGATCCGATGGGTCTCTTCCAACCTGGTTGTTCTATGATTCAATTGAGATATCGCTTGCTTTATATGCCGCTTATTTAAAGAATTTTAGATGCAAACGAGTGGCTACATCCTGACCACAGTTTTGCTCAAAAAAATGTGTGTTACGCTTGGATAGATCTTCCAAGGAAAATATAATGTTTCATACCGCTCAGTGAGAGACACCTCTACCTCCTGTGGCATAGATGTCGTCTCGGGAACTAGAGTTTATAGGCTCTATAATCACTGACACTGAGCCTCACAGTTACGAGAGAGCAGGTACTAAATCTCTGAGTACAGGAGAATATCAACCCTCCTAGGAAAATATGAGTTCCTTAATATTTACGAGGTTTTATTCCTTGTTTGACTGATAATCTCCCATGAGAACTGGTGACTTGGTGCAGCAGCCTGAGTTTCTCCACTGGCATCATGAACGTGCATCTCTAAGAGCTGTGAGAGTGCAGACTGCAATAGCATTTTTGTGCTTGATACACAAAGTTTCTTCTTTAAATTACCGAGACGGTTCCTCCTATAAGTTTACCAAACAAATGACACAACCCGGCATTCGATCTGGCTAAGCCCAGGCCAGGTTTTGTCAATCAAGCCTGCTGGGACCTCTGGCACACAAATGACAAATCACAGTGTTAGCACAACTATTGACACACATTTTTAATACATAACTGCTGTTGTTATATATAATCAGAGCTGATAGGGTTCAGCATAAAAGGGTATTTTAAAGTGCCAATAAAACCACTTAGCTTTTACAACACACTGCGTTTACTCTTCCCCCCAAAAAGCTTTTCTTTTGAACTAAGCAATTTATATATTGGGTCAGTGTTATAAAGTAGGTATTTATAGCAGATTTCAATAGAGTGGAAGCTTGAATAAAGGCAACATGCCTTCAAATGCAGCTCGGAGGCAACTTTGCCTTGATAAGATTATCAGCTGTTTGTACATAGAAGGTGATGCGGTCACTGAGGGGGTCTCATTCTCTTTCTGTAACTGTAATCCAAATTATTTGCTTTTCTAAATCATATATACTTAATTTTTTTTTTTTTTAGACTCGGTCAATGTCAACCGAACAACTTGTTCGATTAGAAGCAGAAATAAAGCATTTAGCTGATAGCACTGCACTGCCTGCTTAATTAAATCTTTTTTTCTTTCCAAAACCACAATAAATGCATCACCAAACTAGTGATAAAAGCAGCTGTAAGCTGTATTATCACTGTAAGATGATCACATACCCAGATGGTTGGCCATAACTTGTGCTTTGTTGCGCCTCAGGGCTGCATTTATCTTGGAAATCAGTTTGGTATTGATGGCATAACTCATCAGCGATGCTAACTAGCTCCGTACTGCCAAACTGCTCTCAATTACCACAGCGATACCTTCTTCTGGCAGACAAGCAAGCTCCAAGAAGCAGGACAGGGGTCACGTAAAATTAGCGAACACCCAGGTTTTTACCAAGTGGGAACACAGAAAATTTTAGACGACGTTTAAATGGAGCAACTTTAAAGCTGAAAGGAATAAGGATTAGGTTATAGAATAGAATCATAGAACAACCAGGTTGGAAGAGACCCATCGGATCTTCTAGTACAACCATTCCTATCAAACACTAAACCAAGTCCCTCAAAACCTCATTCTCTTCAAATAAATTGTGCTTGGTAACTGTTTCTTAATAATAACAATGCAGAAGAGGAAAATACTTACGTTTATGTCAGTCTGTTCATCTAAACACAAACTAAAACAATGAATCTTTGTGATTTAAAGACGTTAACAGCTTTATAATAAGGACAGTTACACAACAGAAAACCTCTGGATAAACAGGATTTTCTATATGAATTATTAATGCTTTACTGGTGAGTGTGTTTCTCTCTGCTGGGGTTTTAATACTTGCTGTTAGTTAACATAGTAAATAAAAAGAATTGTGTGTGGGGCCTCGTTTTTTCTCCAAATACAAAGTATTTCTGTTTAACAAATGCAAAAATTGAATGTATAGAAAAGAATGCGCAGATGCCTGGCAGATAACAGAAATTTGCACATGCAAATTGACCAACTACGCATGCGTTAGTGGCTTGGGAACCAAATCTTTGAAACCTAACCCACAGGAAACTGGCATGTCAGAAAGGTAGAAGAATAAGTAATGGAAACTCCTTTTTTTTTCTGTTTTGCTTTGTATTAGAGACAGTTGGGTTCTAACGTAAAACCTGGAGAAGTCAATGGAAGGATTTCTGCAAATTTCAGAGGCCACAGGGATAATGTATTCAGAGCTTAATACAGACAGAACTTTTTATTTCTGCCCCTGGATTTTATAGATCATAGCTTTTCACCTAAACTGAACTGATAGTTGAATTTATTATTAAAGCCTTATCCACATGGGAAGGAAAAGAGGATTAATTCAAGTTTGAATACCTTGCTTCAACTGCCCTGGACTGGCTGGTGTTCAGTAACTCTGCAAAGAGCCAGCTGAGGTTTTGTGTCTCCAAGTCCCCGTCTCTGCGTGAGGGATTTCCATCCGAAAAAACGCACTGAGCCCTCGTGCCGGCATCGCCCACTCCTCAGCGCTGCCAAGTCCTGCCCAGCAGCTGGTTTCTCCCACGACTTCACTGACTTACTATTACGGTGTCCGGAGGGGGCCAGGCTCAAAAGAATCCTGCAGGTTGAGTCCTTTCATAGCATTTTGGGATTCAGTGCTGTAGCTGGTTAGGTGAATTTCTGGATCTGCTGGAAGTTTGGCTTTGTACGTCCTGAAGAAATAAAAAAGAGGGCAGCAAATTCAGCAGGGGAAGGAGCGGGTACGTATCTCTTCTTGTTAAACATCCTTCGTGCTCTTTTCTTAACTTTCTATTGGAAAAAATCTATGATTAGTGGGAAGGGGGACACTGTTGTTAATTCAAGGTCCTGCCCTGAAGGACTGAAGGATGCACAAAAGGCAGGTGGGCTTGAGCCTGAGCTGGATACCATTTTACTATGGTCAATGCAGTAGTCATTGCCCCAAAGGGAGCCTGGGATTTATCGCAGAGGATTTATAAAGATATTGAAGGTTAAAAAAAATAAAAAAGAAGAAAAAATATGATAAGTTTTAGATGACTTTTATCAGACAGGAATGTTGTGCCATCGGAGTGGGATTTAAGCGCAATTTAAACAAAAGCATTCTCCTTCAGCAAAGGACTTGCTGTTGAGGGAGAAGTACAAGGTCTACCCCTCTTACTTTCCCTGTCTGCAACATTTTGGCTTTAGCTCAACACCCAGAGGCAGAAAAGTGCTGCTTACTCCTTCACAATGGCACCAAGCACGGTTAACCAGCTCCACAATAGGTTGGAGACATCTATCCAGTTCCTACTCAGCTTTTTGCAGAGTGTGCCAGCCCCTTGCAGCAGCCTTTGCTCAGGATGAGCACCTTTTCTACTATTTCTTCGTCACCAAGTAGCCATAATTCTTTACCATCCTATTTTCCATTGCGACAGACAGGCTTTCCTTCCTCAGTCTCTCATTTCTCAACGGCTTCTGTGTTGAGCATTTTCCTTTTTTGCCTCTTATTTTTCCTTCCTTTAAAGATCTGGTAAATAGGGAAGAGTGGGTAACTGGCATTCTCGAGTGTTTGGACACTCGAGGGCTATGCAGGAGAAAATGAGCAGTAAGTGTCTGTGGCTCAGTTTCCATGGCAACACAGAGTGAAAAAAAAAAAGAGAAAAAGGCACCTCCTCCTAGCTGTTGAGATGGTTTTGGACAGGAGGAATTCCTCCTCCACCTTTTCACCCATGGGCTGTGGATGAACAGCAAATGGACCACCAGCACTCACAGAGATGCTTCAAGGTGGTTCAGTTTGAGATTACAGCTCCTCTACAACCTATTTTAGCATGAAACAGAGAGGTAGCCTTACTCACTGACCACAGTTTCAGAGCACTTTGTGCACGTCTGGGAAATAGATGGCAAGATCGGCTACTGGGGCCAGAGCAGCGGTTTCATCTGTAACTCTGCAAACAGTTCCTGTGGTCAAGGAGTTGTCACAGACTCACGCAGCCCAACAGCTCAAAACCACTTAACTATTGCTATGGAAGGAGTTCTGGAGTGCATCAGAAATTAAATAAGATGATAATGAAGTAACTTGAGTTACTTGTGGATAATCTTTTACTCCAGTAGTTTTCTATGGCAAAGAGCTCGCTCCATCCTCAGTGAGGGGTTGACTCACCTTCCCTGGAGGTGTTTAAGGTGCAGGTGGATGAGGTGCTGAGGGACATGGGTTAGGGATTGGTAGGAATGGTTGGACTCGATGATCCGGTGGGTCTCTTCCAACCTGGTGATTCTATGATTCTATGAGTGCTTTTTTCTCTGCACATTCAGTTGGCATGTGAATACATCACAGCCAGTGATTGGGAGAGTGAGTCTGGAGCTCTTCAGACAATGAAGCCAATAAAGATGCTAACTGTGACCCAATGGGAACGTGTAAGGATAGGACGAGCCTCAAGGAAAAGGCAAAAAGGAGCAAAGTGGCAATGGCAAAGCATGGGGGCTAGCTCTGCAGGGCCCTCGTGGCTGCTGCAATTCAGTCATTCTACACTGACGGTGACAGGCACATCACTGCTGCCCTCAACTATGCAATCCTTAATATCTCTTTGCTGCCTAATCTGTTTTTGAGATGGATTTGAAGCCTGCACTGAACCTCACCACACCAAGATCTCAGCCACCTCATAAAAGGGATGGGGCAGTTGGCATAACGGCTTGGGAACCAGGCTTCTGCAATCTTCATTAGCTTTATCTTCATACCACGTTAGTGGTCATTATAAGGTCTGTCAAAACCCAGACTGCAGCTTCATCCATCACAGAATCACCAGGTTGGAAGGGATCATTGAGTCCAACCATTCCTATCAAACACTAACCCATGTCCCTGAGCACCTCATCTACCCGTCCCTTAAACCCCTCCAGGGAAGGTGAATCAACCGCCTCCCTGGGCAGCCTATTCCAATGCCCAATGACCCTCTGTGTGAAAAAGCCAAGAGACCCAGGGCCAGCACAGCTCCCAAGAGGCACAAGGATGCTGGTCCCAGCAGGAGCTGCGGCTCCTGTCCCACGTGACAGGGAATTTCTCTCTGACATCACAGGGAATCTGTGAGTCTCCTACCACAGACACCACCTGGCCTGCCATGAGGTTTTAGCTGCAAATGTGAACTTGGTTTTCCAGAGAACTTCTCTGCTGTAGCTTCACCAAAAGACTGGATTTACCCTGGTGGCTCCAGTGCTTTGAACTTTACTCTGGAATCCAAATGAAGGACAAACGGGAGCCGCTGACACTGTACTGAACTTTTAAGGCTGATACGCTAATTCAGCAACTTATTAATGCTAGACCTTTGAGGAAAGTTTTCACTCTCTGTCCGCTCCAGAGTTTTGTCAAAGAGTAACCATTTTAATTTTACCACAATTGCCCCTGGAGGAGCTGGTGAAAGTTATATGAGCTGTACATTTATTTGACTGTTTTTACCTCCCTTTTTCCCCGATCATCAGTCTGTCAAGGCTATCAAGATTTACATTTAAATGTAAAACTGGACTGTCCACCAAATAGCCTTTGAAGCTATTAGCTGTGAAAGATAATCAATTGGGAATGGGCCCCTGCAGAGCACTTTCCAAGCAGAGTCATCACCAAAAAGCAATTTTGCTGGCAGGCTTTTTTTTTTTTTTTTTTTAAAAAAAAAAAAAAAGAAAAAAATCCCATGAACATCCCTATCCAATTAAAGTTATATCAATTGCCAATCTACATGATTTTACAACAGAAGCAAACTTCAGTATTGTTTAGGCAAACTGATACACATGAAAATTGCTGAACTTTTTAGAAGGGCTTAACAAGCAAGGATTGACAACATATACTTACGGAAGAGGAATGAGCCAATATGCCTGGAGATGAGGGCATATTATTTAAGATTATCAGCCTCACATCAGACTGGTAAAAAATTTAAAACAAGGTATATTTCTACCAGCTCTTCAGCTTTACAACGTTAACATGGCATTTTACATTGTTGATTTGCTATAACTATGTCACTACTTATAGGCCCTTTACTTTATTAAAGAGGCTTGTTTCACAAAGCACTTTAATCTATTAATTATGACTGCTATGCATTATGCAGCTTAGCTTTATGCATTCCTGTTCTTTCAAATTTTCCTTTAGGCCATCATGAGATGGAACTATCTCCACTATCTCTCTAGGTATTCGCATCTCGCTCATCACTGAGGTATCCAAGTTATTCTGATCCTCACAATATACTTCTGAGGTGCAAGTTGCCTTTCCCAGGTGAGGAATTCAAGCAGCTCTGCTCTAGTGACAAATATATATTTCTAATATAAGAATTAAACATGACCAAGAAGAGCAGGTGGAAACACGCTGCAGAAGCAGGAAGTTGTGAACTATGTTAAGAAAAGGTTGGAGATGGATATATTCTTTCTTTCAGCCACTGACATTTACAAGGTGGAAATACACCCAATGCTGGGAATGCAGCCAACCTGTGTCACTGCCGCTGCTCTGCCTCACCCGGCCCAGGGATTCCCGGTTTTCCTAAGGTTCCATTGTGTGATCCAAAGGAAAGCATTAGAAAATTGTCTCAACAGCTCTAACTGACAGAGATATCCAGCGTAAGTCTGCTTTGTAGGACCAGCTTTTGTTTCCAAATGCTGCCTATACAGATAACACAAAGATTTTAACACTTTCCTTCATTTTGAATTATAGATCTGAAACTCACACTGAAAATGCTGGAGTTGTCCAAACTTTGCTTTAGGTCTCTGTTGCGTCAAGTTTGATAAATCAAAATGTTCATGGCATAACATGCTGTTTCACCTAGGAGGACGAGAAGGCATAAATGCATCCTTGTTTCCTTAAAAAGGCAAAAAGGATTATTTCCAAGATAATTTTCAGCTCTGACCTACAAAATCAACTAATTCTTAACATTAACCAAGAGAGCTTTTGCTTTCAGACTTTAAAAGCAAGTTTATATAAAGATCTGAAACTGGAAACTTAGAGCTATTCCTGCACTGACTTCTATCTGTAATAATACATAATTTTTGTTTCTTACAGATACAAACCCAACTCCTGAAGTTTATGGAATAAATTATCTGATAATACAGGTCACAGAATTCAGTAGCATCATTGTTCACGACTCTGAACATACACATTACTTGTTACTCTAATGGTGTATAGCATGAAAAAAACCCCTTTCCTTTGTCATGGTCCCTTTTACTTCCCTACAACATTGCAAAGTCTCTAAAAGATGAAAGACAGCCATGTAACCAAATACTATGTTTTATGAGTCCTTCTCCATCTCTAGCAAGTGGAATAAAGACAAAGGCAGAACTGGATACCTGAGAGAGAAGAGAAAGCTTTTCCTGCGACAGACTTTTAATTCACAATGATACCTGAGACATCATTTCCTCAGGTCTCTATAGAAACCTTTATCACCTTATGAAAGGTCATTGGAGTAAGTGACAGGAGACATCAGTTTCTCCTTAAAATTTAAATAACAAGGCTAAAGATTTTCCAACTAGAGATGTAAAAGGCCATTAGAGTATCAGTCAATATTCCTGAAATTATAGGCTAGAAGACTTTCCATTGAGGATACAGCAAATATTTTCACTGACATCAGGGCAACGCACTGCAAAAAGGATGATCTCCTGTATTTTTTACTTTAAATACAAATAAATGAATAAATAACCAGAAATACAGAATAAATGTGTCTTAAAAAGGAGCCTTTCTCCAGTTGTTTATAACCTAGAGAAAAAAATGTTTGGGTATGCTTCTAATATTTTTGAAGTTCAATTTAAAACCCTACAACAGAAGGTACTTTCCAGTGGAATCAGATCATAACAGCAATATATTGCTCTGCCAAAGTGATTAAGAAATATTCTGATCATAATATTTTAATTGCAAAACCCATGTGTTGTTCAATATAAGCTTGGTTTTCCTCTGGATTCCAAAGGGCTTACTTCAGAGCTAAGTTATGCTTACTTTTAGGTCTTGTCTCACATGAGGACTCGATGCTCTTCACTCATCCAGGAGTGCTGCCTGGTGCATGTCCAGTAACCCGTTCTGTGTACAGGACGGATTGATGCTGGGTTTGAGAACCAATCTGAATCTGCCATTTGGATGCAAATGAGTTAAAGTGTTTATCAAAATGGCATAAAAGATATTAGCAGCATTGACAGAGGCCTCAATCCACAGTGCTGCTGGTTTATTGTTAAAACTCAACACAGCATCTTTCTGGGGACAGGAGGAAACGTACACAGATAACTGCCAGAGGTGTAGGAGACAAATTTGCCTTTGGAGGTTTTTTTTTTAACCTGCTGCATGTTTCTATGTCACAAAAACAGAGTGAAAAGCACATTCTAGTAGGCCTGGCTACTTGGGTCTGGCCTTAAAAAGCAGTGTCACGGAGTAACAACAGCAAGATCAGAAGAGGTTGGGTAGGATGCAAGAGCAGGGCATACACGCCATGCACCACTGCTCCCGGAGCTCAATTTCTTGCTCGGTTTCACCTCATTTCTTTAAGCAGTCATAGAGATTTCTATTTACAGCAGAGGGAGGACTGTAACAACTTGTAACTCACAAGTGGAACACCACATGCAAGTTGTGTGAAGTGCAGAGAGCAAAGCCTGCAGGGAATGTGTTGAGGGAAGGTAACCCTGGACTATTCAGCTTTACCTTTTCCTCTCAACGCAGTGTAAACATCATCCTTTTTGTAACAAGTGAGCGGAGTTACAGCTGAGTTGGGGTCTCCTCTCCCTGTGCCAGACACACTGTGGGGCTCAGTGCTTACCTTGGAGATCCCGACTATCTTCTCCTGGGAAGAGACAACCTGCTATGGAGCTCTGAGGCTGTGGCAGAACTCTAGGAAGCTGTAAGATTTATTTACCGTGTGCTTAAAAGCAAGCGAGCTCTACAAGAGACACTTGTTACAAATTACCACGCTCTCTCCAGGGGTAGTTCTGTTGATAACATGAAGAATACATTAAATGAATATCAGAGATTAAAACAATCTGCTTTTCTGCCAGCTCAAAACCACAAAGACTGTTACTGTCATACACAGAAATAAAGCCGGAATATTTCAACAGATAATTGTGGGAAAAAATGTCCTTGTATTGGCCTTGGTTATCAGCTTTTTTTTTTTTTTTCCTTAGGGTGGAGGAAAGATGTCTCTAGATTGTTCACTTAAGCATAATGCAATCAGCTAAACAAAGCTGAAGAAGCAGCCCTAAGCTTTGTTTATTCACTCACACCATTTTGTTATCTTTCCTGTTGATCTCAGAGGCACACACAGGACCAGAACGAAGGTTAGTCTTTACAATATGACAAATAAACCGGTTTCCTATTTTAGAAGGTAAGCAAGCTTCTTTGTGAAACTGAAATGCAGATAACAGAGCTGCGTGACACGAGATTGGGAACATGAGATGCCCAATCCTGCTGCTGCATCCTTGGGCCCAGGTCTGTCGGCCAAGTGCAAACACAGATAAATTGCAATTCAAACAATCAGCTTTGATAAAATCTCTCGTTTCGTATCATTCCTGTAGTGCACTACGATTCTGCAGCTGCAAGCTACGCACACATTAAAATTAATTATCAGGAAGTGAAAAAACGATCAGTTTAACATAAATTGTGAGACTACGTTCTGGCCGTAAATCTGCTTCGTGGGATCTTAGCAGTAGAAAACTTTGGACATTTTTTAAATTTGTTGCTTTTACCTTAAAGGAAAGTAAGATTTTTTTTTTTTTTGCAAGCTTTGATTAACTTCTTAGAAAAGTGGATTTTTAAATGTGTTCATCTGCAAAAGAGTTAAAAGCAGGGAATTATTAAACAGGAAACAGGTCAGCAAACAGACCAGATCAAACATCATTGTCTGGATCTCTACCACCACCTATAGACGACACCAAATACTTCATACTCATAAAACTGCAACGAGTATAGAATAACTAATGTAATTTTTAGTTGCCAAACTGTAAGACATTTGCTGTAATACATATCCTGCCATACAAACTCCTTAGGTGGGCGACTGTATGGAATGAAATAAATCTTTTCCTTTGACCCTTTCAGCTTGAAAAGAACAAAGTCAAAATGTAATCCAATTTTACCATACAAAGTGGGAGCATCACAATAAAACCAAAATGTAAGTAACGTTTGTAAAAAATATATTTGCAGTCGTTTTGTTCTTCAATACACGGGCACCTCTGATGGAGATCACTGTGCCATATACATTATTTGCCATAGTGTTCTCGCTAACAGTTATTACTGAGGGACAGACACGATTCTTCTTTTCTAAAAACAATCATCTGGTCTTCTGCATAACCATTTCCAGATTAAGCAGCAGGTCCTAGCTACACATACTAAGGAACAGCCCCCTTAAACTTTCCTAGGGCTGCAGTAGACCTAGTAGCAGAGATTTCTTACAGATGAACCATCAGCCGGGTGCAGTTCATGCACACACGGCATGTAACTGAAATAAATTTCACTTAAAAATATATGTCAGAATGGCTTTTTGTGTGCGCATGAAAGAATGAATCTGCTGTGAAGGTAACCACGATAAAGCTTTCTTATTTCAGCCAGCACAGTACATGAAACATATTCTGGGGAAGCTTGCTGCCTGCTGAAATTGTCAACAGTTGCTTCAATGCTCAGGTTTTTACAAAAAAACACGGCCTCCAATTTCAACAGAGGCACATAAATATGCACATCCTCTTTTCACATATAAGATGTATGTTCCCATACACAGACAAGTCAAATGTGGAAATGGAAGGTATTTGGCTTTGCAGGGCAAATCCTGCATTCACTTATGTCCCATATATTTCTGCTGAATTCAGCACTGCCTCAGAGGCTGAAGTTTGTTTAGTAATAGTAGTTTGCAACTAATCTGGTATGGAGTCTGCTGGACACAGTAAAGCTGTATGGGCTCCGTTCTGAATGATAGAATAGGTCTGCTTCGGCGCTTCTGTGTGAGAGGAGGAAGAAAAGATAGGAGCAGGGGGAGCTGAAGTAGACACGGTTATACTCTGACCTCCATCACTAACCACAGTCACTTCTGCTGCTCCATCTTGTATCAAAGCATTGAGGCCTTCTAAGTCCGAGCAGCTGATTCCAGAGCTGGTGATGAAAGCCTGGTTTGCCGAAGCATCATGAGCACTGACAGGAGCAGCAGGAATCAGAGTCTGATGTAAAGCGCCTCCATCGCTTTGGTCATGGGTTGTAAGAAGAACTGCTGGTTGCCCCACAGGCCCCGCTTCGCTTTGAGATATGGGAGGCGGAGGTGGTGCCAACAAACTGACCTGGCCAAGCAGCTGCAAGCGGCTGTTGGCCGAGAGGTCTTCCTGATCCTGTCCAACTAATGCAGGAGGCACAACATTCACTGACGCAGCTTGAATGATACTGTTAGTCTGAGGGACCTGGTGACCCACGATGATCTTGACCCTTCCCTCATTGTACGGAGAAACCTGAGCAGCCTGGAGTGGAACCTGGAGGTGACTGACAGTAATCGGGGCACTGGCCTGCCGACTGGAATCCATTTGGAGCTGTAAAACAGCTAGTTCGTTATTTTTAGATCCATTATACATACTGTGCTGCTTCTTATGACTCCTCAGAGAATCTTCTCGCACAAAAGAAGCGTCACAGAGGTCACATTTAAACGCTTTCTTTGCATCCAACTTGGCGACTTGCCTGGAGCCACCCTGCTTTGGCCTATCTCCTTCCTTCTCCACAGTTTGCTTCTTGGTCTTGACTTTGTCACCATGAACTTTCCTCACATGAGTTGTCAGGTTGCTCCGCTGCTTGGTATCAAAGCTGCAGAATTCACATTTGAAAGGACGGTCTTTGCAGTGAATTCGCTCGTGCACTTTCAGAGCTGCCTTGTTAGAGCAGGAGTAGTTACACTCTGAGCACTTCACTGGCTGCTCGGGCTGATGAGTTCGTATGTGGTGCCGAAGGCTTGTTTTGTTTCCACATTGAAATTCACACTCTGGACACTTGAGAGTATTTTCCATGCTGTGCTTGATACGAATGTGCGACTTCAAGTTTCCTTTCATGGCACATCGGACCTCACAGAACTCACACTTGTAAGGTTTCTCACCAGAATGCACACGCATGTGCCTCTTCAGGTCTGAGTTGATTTTAAATTTAGCAGGACACATCTGACACTGGAAAGGAGCATCTCCTGTCAACAAAAAGCACGGTTCAAATTAGAGACGGAGACACTGACGTCCACTGGGGAGACCAATGCTATAATGGCCTTTGTACAGCCGACCTGTTCTAAATACCGGTAAATCCCCAGAATACTTTCAAGACGTAGAAAACTTTGATGGGACAGAGTTACTAATCTGGAGAATACCTGTCCATGTGCACAAGTTCACAGATATGCACATTCTTATATTAGATGGAGAAAATGCAATACCATGTTCTCTGACTAGTGTGTATACTAACAGGTAAGTTCTCATGACAACTCAAACTATTTTGAGTGACTATCACACCATCTTATATAGCAACAGAAAGAGGGAAACTTGTAAAACAAGTGCCTGGCGGTCCCGCCTGTTCCATGACAGGAGATTTGTGAAGTATAAAAGATTCCTTTCTGCTAGAGACAGATTGGTTTTACCCTTCCCTCCTTCACAATGCACTAGGGATTTCTCTCTTTCATCTACTCAAAATAAATCCCATCTCGCACACATCTGAACTAATGCTGTTCAGTACTTGAATTCAGAATCAGATGTAGGATAGTTTCAAAGCTAATCTAGTAACCACTGAACCATAACCACCTTGCAGCTAAAATGCACAAAACTAATCAAATGTATAAAAGACAACACAGAAACTAATCCAGTAGCCTGGATTAGGTGAGAAACAACATACAAGGACAACTGTAGAGTAAATCTCTTCTGAGAACAATCTATAAAAGCAACCTGATTAAAATGAAACTCGGGCAAATAATGCTAATATAAAATGATACAATGTTTATAAGCCTAGAGGCTAAAATTTTCTATCCATGCAGTAAAACCCATATGGACAGAATATGGTTCCAGCTGCTCATACTACGCTTCATGTCTGTCCATCAGTTTGTACGTGGAAGGTATCACAAAGAAAGGTCGAGAAAAGATGTAACTTAAGTTGCTAATTACTTGCTAACTTACTGATGCAAGAAAAAAATTCCATTATGCAGTTGGGGTTTGCACTGATGTAACTAATTCAATTAGAAAGTAATTTCTGTGTATCTAATACAGCAGACCAGGTTTGAAAGACACAGATAGGAACCTAGGTGTTCTTAAGCAATCAATAAATTAGATCCTTCAGCTCTACTGGTTTAAGAATATCTAACAGGCAGTTTCCAAATTAATAAAGAAAATGTACACGGAGTCAAATCTATCTTCTGACTGCTTCCAGGTATTTTTAGGAGAGTCGTGTTGCCCTCCTAGACTCTGTGCACAGGAAATTCACAGGAGATGGGTGCCTAGGTGCTTTTAAGAATTTAAACAGATCCTTTCTGACATCTTGATGCCTGTATACTTTTTAAACCCTTGCCTGTGGCCTTCTAAACTTTATAGATCTGAATTTCAATCTAAGCTTACCTGTGTGGGATCTGAGGTGTACAGTGAGCTGGCTAGAGTTGCGGCTGGCGTAAGGACAGATCTGGCATTTGAAAGGACGTTCGTTGGAGTGGATGCGCTGGTGCTTGTTGAGGCTGCTGCTGTCAGCAGCGGCGTAGTCGCAATGCTTACACTTGTAAGGCTTCACCCCGGTATGAGAACGCATGTGCATCTTTAGCTTATCTTTACGACTAAAACATTTGTTACAAACTTCACATTTATGGGGCTTGTCTCCTGGAACAAACAGAAAAAGCATCAACACGTCAAGATTTTTTTTGCACTAGGTTTATGCCCTGCTAGCACACTGCACCCTAATAAACACCGTCTGCACCTCAGAAATTTAACTGTGCCTTAAATCGATGTTCATGCTCCATAACTATGAGAGTTACTGCTCACAGTGTGATGTGGTTTACTCAAAAAGGGTAATTCTCTAGGCACAGAGAACTGCAACACTAGAACACACAGACATGTATGTACACTCTGTAATTTGTCTATAGGTACGTTATTTTGTAAGAAAATACGTTCTAGCAAAATGCCAAAAGGATGAAACAGGAAAAAAAAAAAAAAAGAAAATATGGCAACTATATAAACCTGTGTGTGTTCGCAGATGACGTTCCATATCCTTCATACCATAGGAAGTCTTGAACTGGCAACCTGAAAATGGTAAGATTAATATTAAATTCAAGTAAAATCTAACAGAAAAATAAAATCATACTACCATATCCTGGGCATTATGTTTCTTTTTAAGGATATTTTCCTTGTAATTCAGTATTAAGAGAAAACAAGTTCCCCCATCTTGTTTACTCATATCTAGTTAAAATAGTGACTAGCTTACCTATGCACTTCAGTTTTCTAATGCTTTCCCTAGGAGGCAATTCACTCTGCACATTACTGCTTTCTTTAATTCTCTGGAATCTCTGCACAGGATTTGAGATGCTCTTTACAGTACACAGGGGATGCTGGGGACCTAATTAATTTCACATACGGCTTCGAGTTAGTGCAACTGGGAGCTACGGTAACAGCTCACAGTTCAGGAATTGCGTCCAAGTCGAAAGTGCTACAGTTTTAGAACACAGAAATGAACGGTAAGCACTTGAAAAGTTTACTATCTCTCATGTACAACAACGGTAGTTAGTGAAAAGGCAACGAGACTCTGCTCTTACCTTGCTACAGGTGTGGGCATAGGTGAGAGTCTATATGCAAAGCTGCTACAGCATCACCACAGTATAGAACCAAAGTATAAGAATATGTGAAATCAACAGCAAAACTACTACTGACATCAGTGGTAGCACCTCACATCTTTAGTCAGCAGGCTTCCTTCCAGCTTCTCCACCTGGAAGAGCTACCACGCGTATCCTTATACGAAACCTACCAATTCAGAATGAAAAGGAAGAGGATACAGTTCACATCTTACCTGGATAGCAGCAGTCTAGTTTCTTCTGTGCAAGCGAGGAAGTGGATTTTCTTGAACGTGCTTTTGGTGGTGGAGAGGCAACAGCAGCTGCTGGAGGTGCACTGCTTTCACTGGGCAGGTATGTCTGATATCCATGCTCAAACACAAACTCTGGGGCAGAAACTGAACACATAAAATAGTTCAATTTGAGGACATCAGCTCCTCCAATCAGAAATATCCAATTATTTTCTAGTTTCATTGATTACTTCCCTATTCTGGTTTTTTTTACAGCAAAATTCTTATTCCTGGCTTCCTATCCACTTGGAGGAGGGGTAAAGAAAAAAGGCTTTTCTCTTCCCTGCTACCAGTGAAAATTCTGTCAAGACCTGATGAGTTAAACTTATCAAGACCCTGTGTAAGCCCACTCGCCTGCTTCTGAATCCTATCTGACTGCACCATCCAGTTTCTTCAGAAGTTCAGTTTCTTCTGATGACTGTCCAGGTCTTACATTAATAAAAGTATGTTTGTTTTTCAACACTGGCTGTGCTGCATCTCAAAGGAGAAAAAAAAAATGAATTATTTATATGGCAAATGTTGTCAAAAAGGCATCATGTAAACAATTAAAAAAAACCCAATCTACTAAAACAGTTCGGCCTCCTGCAACTATACTGGTTTTAGCTGTTACTCTCAAGAATAACAAGTGAAACTATGTCAGCCAAAGTAGCAGCTTTTAAATCAATTAAACGACGCTATAGTCCAAAAGGGCAGGAGGATCTAACTGCCCTCATTTTAAAGATGAGTAAATACAAAGCAGAAAAATGACTCATCCAAGACCCACAGTGAGTTGAAGAATCATAATACAAAAATTCCTGGAAGTAAGCCCTGAATTCAGTTTCTTTCGCTGTTCTTCCACATCCTCTACTCTAACACGTCTATCCAAATTAAACTCAAATGATTTGGATTTTACTAAGGTCCTACAACAACTTAAGATTGAAACTACTGTATAGAAATGCAAACCTTCACACATTGAAAAAAAATCTACTTCTATTTAAACATCTGCAGAATCAAGACCTCACTTCAGCCTTTGCATAAGCAGAAATCTTGAGTAATATTTTTCCTGTCAATTAGTTGTGGGAACAATGTTAAGGAATGCAGTGTTCTAACATAAAAGGGCCTGGATTGGCACCTAACAGCAATTCTGAGTCTGTTTTTCATCAAGAGCACATTTTAAAAATAAAATGCACGGTAATTTGATTATTTTTCATAAGTACAGACAATTCTAATTAAAATGCGCAAGTTGGTTATACAACATATTAGTCTTAAACAATTCTCTAGATGAATTTGCTGAATGAGAGGCAAGTTAAGTAAACTGCTGCCACATCAAAACGAGGAAGGCAGAGCACAGCTTATTAATTCCTTTGCTTACAGGTACATGATGACCGATGCAAAACCAGTTATTTTAGCCAAGTGGGATGGGGACACGTGAGCAGAGGGCTATGTAACATCGTCACTTTGCACAAGCTGAGCGCTTCCCAGCTCTTGGTAGGCAACACCAAAATACCTGTGATGGTTTGGGTCTCTGAAGCAATCGTCCTGGTTGTGGTTTGAGTCTGGGTGGATGGCACCGTTTCTTCTGACACAAACTGAACTGTACTGGTGGCTCCAGCTGTTGCACTTGCGAGCTGGCAACCGCTTTGCTTGTGTCCAACAAAGGCATCGAGGTTATTGAACTGCTGCTTGCAGATGCCGCAAATGTGGATGTCAGGGGTAAGCTCCACCAACACAGTGGTGCCACCAGGAACTGTGGAAACGAGAGCACAGTCAAGAGTGTGGAAGTATAGCCTGAGACACTGGAGTGGGCCAAACTCACTCAAGCACAGAGAAATCCTGACAACTACAGGCTCCAGCTGCGGAGACGACCCTTCAGACTGGGGCAGCCTGGCCCTGCCTAGAGCAGTGACACCCCCGGGCAGGTCAGCACGGCGCTGCTGGCAGAATCATAGAACTGGTTGAGTTGGAAGGGGCCTTAAAGACCATCCAGTTCCAACCCCCCTGCCATGGGCAAGGACATCTCCCACCAGACCAGGTTGCTCAAGGCTCCATCCAACCTGGCCTTGAACACCTCCAGGGATGGGGCAGCCACAACTTCCCTGGGCAACCTGGGCCAGGGCCTCCTCACCCTCATTGTGGAGAATTTCTTCACTCCGCCTAATCTAAACCTTCCCCCTTCTAACATTATGAATCATAGAAAGAATCACAGAATTGTGTGGTTGAAGACCTTCTATGCGCTGAGAGAATTGGGATTGTTCAGCCTGGAGAAGGCTCCGTGGAGAGTGGCTCCCAGTACCTGAAAAAAAGGCTAGAGGAAAGCTGGGAAGACACTTATTAACAAGGTCACACAGTGATGGGACAAGGGGAAATGGATTTAAATTGGAGTGGGGGGGGAAAGTTCAGGAATAAATGCTTCATGACAAGGGTAGTGCTGAACTGGCCCAGGTTACCCAGGGAAGTCACAGAATCATAGAACCACCAGGTTGGAAGAGAACCAGCGGATCATCTAGTCCAACCATTTCCATCAATCACTAACCAATGTCCCTCAGCACCTTGTCCATCTGCACCTTAAACACTTCCAGGGAAGATGAATCAACCACCTCCCTGGGCAGCCTCTGCCAGTGCCCAGTGACCCTTTCTGTGAAGAATTTTTTCCTAATGTCCAGCCTGACCCTCCCCTGGTGGAGCTTGAGGCCATTCCCTCTCGTCCTGTCCCTTGGGAGAAGAGCCCAGCTCCCTCCCCTCCACAACCTCCTTTCAGGGAGTTATAGAATCATAGAACAACCAGATTGGAAGAGACCCATCGGATCATCGAGTCCAACCATTCCTATCAAACACTAGAGAGCAATGAGGTCCCCTCTCAGCCTCCTCTTCTCCAGGATAAACACCCCCAGCTCTCTCAGCCGCTCCTCACAGGGCCTGTTCTCCAGCCCCTTCCCCAGCCTCGTGGCTCTTCTCTGGACTCACTCCAGAGCCTCAACATCCTTCTTGTGCTGAGGGGCCCAGAACTGAACACAGGACTCAAGGAGCGGGCCTCACCAGTGCAGAGAACAGAGGGAAACTGCTCTTTACGGCCCCTTCTTACACAAACCCGCTCTACGACCCGGGAGCCCAACCACCCCTCCTCCAGCCGCCTCCGAACCCCCTCCCGGGAGGGCGACTCCAGAGCCTCCCGGGGCAGCCATCCCAGCGCCCCAGACCCCTCTGTGGGCAGACCCCGCGCCCCTCTCCCCGCAGCCTCCGGACCGGGGGCGCCCCCTCCGCCCACCCCGGGCCCGTGGCGGCCCCAGGCAGGTTCCGGGGCTCGGCTCGTTGCGCTACTCATGTTTCGGGGCCCCGCAGCGCGCATGGCGGCCACTTACACTGCACGGGGCCGGGGAAGGGCGGCGCCGCCCCCCCGCCGACGGGGTTCATGGCGGCCGCGGGCCCCGCCGCTCCCTCCGCCCGCCGAGCGAGCCGGGGCGGATGTGGAGGAGCCGAGCATGCTCAGTGGCGCCCGACATGCCGCCCCGGGGGCTGCTGAGCCGCCATCACTAGCGTTGGGCCCGAGAGGAGCTTGGAGAGGGGCGAGCCCCAGCGCTTCGGCTGCAGGGATGGAGGCTCCACCGCCTCCCGCCGCAGCATAACCCTTGGCGTGAAGTGACTTTACCGGATTTCTAGTCTTAAACCTGCCGTGGCACAGCTTGAAGCACAGAATTACCAGGTTGGAAGAGACCCACCGGATCATAGAGTCCAACCATTCCTATCAAACACTAACCCGTGTCCCTCAGGACCTCATCTACCTGTGCCTTAAACACCTTCAGGGAAGGTGGATCGACCACCTCCCTGGGCAGCCTGTTCCAATGCCCAATGACCCTTTCTGTGAAAAACTTCCTCCTAATCTCCAGCCTAAATCTCCTCTGGTGGAGCTTGAGGCCATTCCCTCTCGGCCTGTCCCTTGGGAGAAGAGCCCAACTCCCTCCTCTCCACAACCTCCTCTCAGGTAGTTGTAGAGAGCAATGAGGTCTCCCCTCAGCCTCCTCTTCTTTAAAACCAGAGAGAGAAAGGCAGATGCGTGAGAAGAGCCAGCAGCTTACAATGCAGGCACTTGGGGTTCAAGTCCTTGGCCGTTTATATCTTAAGGGAATCTTAACTGTCAAATCACTCCCTCTGGGTTTTGCTTTGCTTTTGTTTTACAGATATGGTTAGAAAATGAAGGAAACACAATCAACAGGCACTTAAGTAGACTTCAGTGCAATGCAGAGCTTGAAATATTTAAAAGACTATCTCGTGCCTCTGGGATAACAGCTACCTACAGATGCCAATTACAAGGAAGAACTGAAATATGGCACTTCCCAATATAATACTGTAAGGACCCGTCTGTAAAAACATTGAACTTAGAGTTATATCACCTCTTTGCATAACACATTTGTAGTGAAAGGTTCTCATGAGCACATAAGTGTGGGTAGAACATGGCTTGCAGAGATTCTGGTTATCAAGTGCACATTTACAGTCAAAGCTCTTTGAAGCTGGCACTGCTTTGTGTTTCAACACTACTTAGCCTGATAAAGGCTCGATTCTGGCTTTGGCATGAACGCTCAAAACATCATTATTATCTTATTAATAACTAATAGCACTTACAGATCAAGACTTTATGGAATGATGCTCTGGACAGAGTTTTCACCTTAGTGGGTGAGGATTGATGTCTGAGAGTATAACATCGTACCGAGCACTTGAGTCATCGAGTAGAGCTCTGCTGAGATCACACTTGACACTATTTCCAGCCTTGAAGGCATAAATCAGTATGCATGTGTAATCCTCGTCACCCTTAACCTGACTGAAATGAAAATACCGCAGTGCTTCAGGCTCCCTACGAGTGCAGTGCAAGCAAACAAGGCCCAGAAAAGACAAATGTCAATCATGAGAGAGAAAGGAGAAAAAAAATAAGAAAAAAAAAATCAGTCAGAAGCATAAAAAAAAGTCAAGCCTCATCAGAACCTCAGAGACAGGCATTTCCAGGCACTTTGTTGGACAGCTGTGGCCTCAGTGCTTTCCTGGAGAATGACATTTACGTATGACAAGAAATGTCTAGGCTCTTACCTTTATACAGAGCTTCCATCCACCCTCCCATCATCTGAGATCACACAGGGGCAACGTATCCTACCTTGAGAACAGAGAGGAAAAAAAACAACTCAAGCCTACTGAAGCACTTGGAAGACAGTTATCGGTTGAGCTAGGCAGAAGAACAAACCCTGACTTAGAGAAAGCCCTTTAAAATATTACACCATTTATTAATTCCTTTGCTTTCATACTGGGTGGAGGAGGATAGGTTTAAAAGAGGAAGAAAAAAAAAGCAAACCAGAAGTATGAAAGTATAAATGAAGGCAAACATACCAATAAGACATGAAAAAAACCCCGAGCAGTATTGCAGGAAAAGAACATGAACTTGGTTATAAGCTTGTGGTCACAGAAGAGGGAAAGCTTATCTCTCTTGAAGGCCCTGGTGCGAAAACATCACAAGCGAGATTGGAACGTGGCCTAGGGGTCGGAAAAAAAGAAATTTGAATTGTAATTAAAAATTTCAGACATTGAAGATGGAGACAAATGAATGGTGGATTTAAAGAAAAAAAAAAACCAGCCAATTTAAATAACTTGAAGATTCAAACCCCAGTTTTTTAGCGTTTTATAATTATATTGATGGATGACACACAGCAACACAAATGCACTGAGCTCAAATTAATTATGTTGAAATAATAGGTAATCTGTCTCTGTGTTGATAACATATAATTGTGATGATGCTTTTCAAATGTTTTAAAATAAGGTCATTTCAATTCACAGTGCAAGGTAGGGATTTCACTGTTTAGTGTATTTGCTATTTATACAATATTTCCAATATATTGCTTTCCTCTACAATAAATAAAGTCTAAATAATCAGTTAGTACCTAAAGATCTGTCCTTACTGCTGCACGCACTGTGAAATAACTCAATCTGAAAATATTATTCACTGAAATAACACATTGACAACTGTGATTAAACCTTAAATGAATGCTGTAACAAAATAGAAATGTATTTTTATGTTGAGAAGTCTAATTATTCATTGTCAGAGAGCGGCCCTAAATCCACACAGGGGAAATTTCCTGAGTTTTATGGAGTTAACTATGCTTCACAGTCTTTCCCACAGTGGAAAATACCCAGTTCTGATTAGAAAAGTTAGCTGTATTGTTTCAAGATTGAGTTCAGTTTCTCAGGGAATTTCTGATTATCTGCTGCTGCTTCTCAGTGTAAATTGTCTGGCAGCCCTTATCAGTGCAGCCTCCGTGCAAACAAGTGACCAGTTGTTATCAGGGGATGCTCTGTGTTTCTCTTTTTTACCCTGGGAGTTGGGAGGGCTTCAGATTTTTGGACTATCCCTAAACTGTTCTAAAACTGTTGGACTTTTAAAGCTTTGTAATCTTGTTTTTTGTTTGTTTTTAACCTGTTATCTAAAGCCGCTTTTCTCCTTGCAAACCATTTCTCTGCCCTACCTCCCCATCCTTCCTGCGCCTCTCATCTCTTTTTGCATTTCTGTTTCAATTTTTCTTTATTTCTAAAGGCAAATTGGCTGCTAGCACAATCTCAACAAACTTTTAAAACAAATTCACGCATTATTATGTTGATGAATATGTCACACCTTGAAAACAAATGTTAATCTGCAGAATATATTTCAGCACATTTTGTATAAATACAAACATACAGTAAAACTCCACTGGGATAAACATGATAACAAATAAATGCTGCATCTAAGATTGTACGGCTCCAGTCTAATATTTAGTCATTTTTATTATTATACTTGGGTTAAAAATGGAAAGCAACACCAGCAGAGGGACTCCCTTGGTACTCAGTGGAATTTTGCCTGCTCCCTAGCAGGGCATAGAGGTAATTTTATTCTAGAAGCTTTTGAATGCTTTACAAGTAATAGAAACCAAGTGGGAAAAGCATATTCCATATTTTAGCTCTGACATCCTCATAGAAAAGAATATATAAAAAAAAAATTAAAGATTCAAAATACTTGCCTGTGATTCAGTACCTAAAGACTTTCTGGTGTTTTTCAGAATCCCCTCGAGACCTATAAATGCTTCCGAGCTAGAAGTATGCATTGTAGCTGTAGTCACTTACGCCACTTTATCAAACTAACGAGCCATTGAGTGATGCTATTCCCAGGTTCGACTCTGCCGGGGAGGGAAAGTAGAAAACAAAACTGAAATTTAGACAGAATGAAATTCCTAAGAGCCAGGACAACTAGAATTTATTAATTCATACACTCCAAAGCTTACAAAAAAAAAATAAAATAATCTGCTTCCTTCAGTTTTTCTCTATAAATCTTCCCATCTTTCATGAATGCTGTGCATATAGAAGAGGCTGCAGAATTTCAGTATAAGCCAGGCCCATCAATTTGCCACAAAACCACTTTATCAGGTTTCCTCTTCACATAACTGTGGCTTGTGCAAAGGTCCATAAAAGAGGAATGTTCTACTGTCAGGTGACAGAAGGACTTCTGCTTATATCTTTGCTACGAGACATCAAACCTCTTCAACTTTTAAATTAAAAGATATCTTCAGCTAGATTAGCTGATGATAGATTAAAAAACCCAAATAATTTCTGCATTGTGTAATTATATATAGTTTATTAAATAATATTCTGGGCATTGGAGCTACAGCTCCTCACAACTGCAGGTTTTTCTTACAAGAGAAGTCCCATTCTGATTCTAATGGGATTATTGAAGTGAGGAAGAACCGAGTTGCTTTTTATGCTACTGTTGATTACTTTTAATATTGTTAGAATGATAAACAAATATATCAGACACTTTGTATGCAAGTTTTTAATTAAAAGTCAGCCATGACACAGAGAAGATGTAGGAGTCCAATTCTTATGTGTCAGAAGATGTGTGCAAAGAAGTCTCTTTGAGCTGTATAAACATATTGCTATTTTCCGGTATTATCCAAACTTCAACTCCTAAGCAGTTTCATTTTACAGTTAAATCTTTATCATGGTAATATTCCCCATGGTCACATGTGTTTCTTTTCCAGGAATCTAGTGACAAATTCATTCATATATTATCAGGCTTCAGGAGTTGGTGGCAGCATGTTCACTGAAAGCAAATTTTAGGTTTGTGTTGGAAACTTGAAATTTAAAATTAATTTTATTTAGTCAAGAATCAGAAACATAAGAGTGTTTTCATGAAGAAGGCAGAATATAAAATACATTAAAAACATTTGTTCCTAAAGAATTATAGAATAAAATGTAGCTCCACAAACTACTTTCTCTCTCTATATATACAGTGGAAAAAAAAAAGGTGTTCTTTTTATTAAAAGCTTGAGGATAGAAAAAAATGAAATATCTGTGGGATACAAAAAATTACTAATCCAGGTCTGTTGGCTAATCAACCTGGAAGGCCTTACAGAAATGATAAAACTGTGATGAAAACAAACCTTTCATAACTGAGATCTCCTTTTGAAGCAAATAAGCTTTCTGTTAATTTTTTCATGATTTAACACAAAACCTACAAAAACCTAAAAGCAGAGTAAGACTTTTTATGTTTTTTTCTTAGAAAATGATATGTGAAATGTTATCTCCAGCATCTTACCTTCTCTCCCTTTCTCCTTTAGGACCAGCATTGCTTTTATGACTTGCTGCAAAATCTGTACTTTTGAAGCGTTTCCATGAGTGTTAAGGACCAGAAGAGGGTGCTCTTTGGTTGTATTTGTAATTTTTTTTTTCTCTTTATACGCAACGACTGCTAGAATTGAGTCTACTTTGAAATCTCCTTCCGCACATTATTTCATTTTAGGCTCATTAGTGCAAAATTCCATTTTAAGGAGCATAGCCTAGCCCTGAAAACTTCAATGACAGCATAAAATCTTGCTCAGCTATATTAAGCAGAGCACCTAACAAGCTTAAATTCCAAAGGTCCTTTGTGCCTTTTGACTAGTTGCTACCTATATCTTACGATATAAAGGTAACTTCAGGTAATATAAATACTCTTCCCTAGGTTTTTCATCAAGTTCTTGTGAAAATGAGATGCATGTCTCGCAAGGCTATTTTTGCAGATGCTCACAAAGAAAGAAGCAAACAAATCTCTGGGAAACGAGCAGAGAAATAAAAACACATTGCACAGCAGATTAGTAATTTTTTCAATTTAGAGTAACTTGGCTATCATTATTTAATTAAAAATCTCCCCCTCCTTGGTGATTAATGTGTTTACTCACCTGCATTTCACATGAGGGGAAACTGAGGCAAAGGGGGAGTGAGGCTGGAGGCAAATGTCCTCCTGCAGCTCCAGTTGCTCCAAGATATTCCTATTTCCAGGTGCTTGTCATGGCTCCTTCTGCAGGGTAGTCAAACACTCCCTACTCTGTTTCAATTAGCCTGTTTGGGTAAATCAGCTTTGTACATTTAGTTGATTTTGGATGGAAGGGGCAGGGAATCATCCAGACCTTCTCTGCTGTGTGACTTGGAGGCTGTGGTGAGGCTGGTGTGGCTGCCCCACAGTAGCCTTTCCCACTCCCACGGCTGTTTCAAAGGGCATTTTTGCTCACCTCCTCACAGCTGCAGCTCAGATTGATACGACAAGGACTATCAGACACACCAGTTTCTCACCCCCTGTAGCAATTACCTAATAGTAGGGCCTCAAAGAGATTAGGGCCCAGCCCTGGCTTGTGGTGCCCACTTCCAGCCCCATTTCAATCACAGGGGAAGGAGATGACTTAACTCCTTCAGGATCTCACCCGCTCATCTAGCTTATTCTCTACATATTTGAATGGGCATGCAAGTCCAGGCAAAATGTATCCTATGCGATGGGTCAGCATGAAGTTTATAGAATAACCAGGTTGGAGAAGACCCACCGGATCGTTGAGTCCAACCATTCCTATCAAACACTAACCCATGTCCCTCAGCACCTCGTCCACCTGTCCCTTAAACCCCTCCAGGGAAGGTGACTCAACCCCATCCCTTAGCAGCCTGTTCCAGTGCCCAATGACCCTTTCTGTGAAATATTTTTTCCTAATGTCCAGCCTAAACCTCCCCTGGAGGAGCTTGAGACCATTTCCTCTTGTACTTGTGTTGCCCAGGACTGTCTTTTACTCCAGGCTGTTCTTTTGACTCTGCTGCTAAGAGCATTAGAGAGACCTACTCTAACCAAAATACAAGGCTGAACATCCCAAAAGAGAGTAGACGGGTCAGAGCAGTCGGGAAAGATCCACAGAGGCAGTTCTAAGGCCCAGGGTCAGAGAAAGAGTTACCCTCTATTTATGGAGGGTTAAGGTTTGGTATAGTCATATCTTCGAGTCACACTGAATTTCAAAAAGAACTTGCTATATACAGCTGTTACTTAAAATCTCTTCATCTTAAGTGTCTTCAAAGTTTGACTGTCATACATAACAGTAAACAGCCACTGGCAGCCTGAGGAGCAAGCTTAACTGTGTAATTGTTACTGACTTAGATTCAGCAAATTCTGTGGGGTACTTATCACAGCTATCAAGCAATGATTCATAAGCCACACAAACATCTAAGCATGAAACAGTCAGTTGTCTTTCACTTTTTAAGAAAAAAAAAACAACCAACCCCAAACCTGCATTTCTTTCTAGCTGATGTTCTTTGAATATCAGCAAAAGTTTGCATGAAACATTTCAGGCAGAAGTGATGGAAATTTTCCAGAATATATGGGATGAACCAGATTTGTGTGGGGTTCCCATGAGTATTGCTTCCTATTTACGTCTGGCAAAACCTGAACTTGCACATGTAGTGGTGCCTTTGCTTCTCCGCTTATGCTGCAGCTGTTCTGTGCAGTAGGTAAAACAAAAGGTTTTAATTAAAACTGACATTGCTGCACCTTGTGCCGCTAGTGACAGTCTTGTTGAAAAGTATCATGAGAAGTGTGGAAGCCCCTTGTACGATCCTGCCCTCCTGTTTGCATCCCAGCATTAATGTCCCTCTCAATCTGCCAAGTGAAAATGTCCCTTGAAATTTGTTTTTGATGGAAAGTGACTTTTTTTTTTGACCAAAAATTACTGTGCAAAGCACGCAAGAAATTATTTTTCGTTAATAATTTTGGCCAAAAGCTGGGGATAACAAAGGCCATTCAGCGCTTTTGAAACTATCCGCAAACAAAGACATTTTCCACCAGTTCCCAACAAAATGTTTCCAGCTTTTCAAGGAAAAATAAAACAGCTTCACAGATGTAACTTTTCCAATTAGAAATCAATTTTTCACAGAAAGCCATTCTGATTAGTTTTAATGAGAGGTAAACAATTGTAAATGACATCCTGTGCCTACAAATTATGCATTTGGGTTCAGAGCTGCCCTGCAGCCTCCATTTAGCACCAGAAGGACCTGGATCACAGTCTTGTTTTGTAGCACTTTGACATTTCCAGGATTCACAGGAGCCGGTTTACTGCAGGGCGATGCCCATTAACCCTGCCTAGCAGGGCACGTGAATTCTCAATTACATGATGCCGTGCGCCCCCTCCCCCTCCACTTTTTCATTTAAAGCTTTGCTTTTCTGTTATAAATGAATTAAAATATTTACAGGGAACCATTGCATGGTGGAACTCTGCAGAGTCACCCCAATGATTTTATGTCCTGTTATCGTGTCCTCTGCACTTCGGGCTTTGCCGCGCAAAAGGGAATCGAGTGAGGGACCCAGCAACCTTTAGCTGTAATACTAATCCATATGGACTTCATTAGATTATAATTTCCTAATGTATGTTGGAGATGAAGCTAAAGTGATCCTAAATTGTTGGGAAGAAGGCACGGCTTAAAAATACATTTTCTTCCCAACTCATTTTGTGCACTCAGCCAATAAAAAAAAATTATTTTCCTGATTACATTATTTCTAACTGTAAATATAATTATGAATGCATAAACCAAACCACTGAGGCATGCATTTAATTCTGAAACCTGAAGTCGTATTTCTATCAACATTTTATAGTGAAAAGTCAAATAGCAAAGCGTTTCCTACCGTTTGCTGAGAAATAGTAAAAGTTCTCTATCATGTGTTACTCTGATAATGATCATTTTTGTTTATTGCTGCTCAAAACTGTACTCAAAAAGTGACCAAATTCAGAGAAGACAAACACATCAAGAAAGATTTAATGAGCTTAAATTAGCTGAAAATATTCTGGGGAAGTCTGTATTGATTGATTTTCTTCAGTGTCCCATATGGACATGGTTTAGTGTTTGCTGGTAATGGTTGGACTCAATGATCCGATGGGTCTCTTCCAAGCTGGTTGTTCTATGATTCTATGATTCTATATTTACTAACTACACAATGGACACAGTGGTGAGTGGGCAAGGTCGAGCTGAAGCTTGGACACCATCCTGTGGTCACAGACAGTAGCAACATTTCTACATTTTTATTCTATAGATTCTTATGCTCTTCACTCTACAGGCAGAAACAAAAAGACAGTCCTAGCCCGGAGAAGCTTACAGCTGTAAGATTGAAATGCAGTGAACTGGCAGAGAAGAAAATGAATGAGATGACTGAAGAGAGACTTCACATCTGCTTTCACAATTCTGCTTAAAGAAAAAAAAAAAAAAAGAAAAATAAATTGAAGTTTCAACTGCCAAAAGTTCTACAAATCCACTATTCTTCCCTCCCAAGTCCCACCAGTTTGGAAAGAGTGTAGTAATCTGGAAGGCACATCAGGGAACATGGGAATTCCACAAACACTTGATCAGTCCTTAACCTAAAGACATTGTTTAGTCTGCAGCTGCCACACTGCTGCGGTGGAGGGAGCACCCGAATCATATACACGATTCTTGCATATTGTTCAGCAATTCCAGTGCATCTCTGGAATAAACAGCACAGGATAAAACTTCAGGCTGCTTTTTCACGTTATGGGCAAACCAAACAAAGCAGCTGCTCTTTGAACATCAACTGCATAACTGATAAAGAGGGGAAAAAAATATAGAAGGGCTGACCATCACCTATTATCACTTCATTACCTGCTATTTATGTTATGTGAGCATTTGGTGGCATCCAGCAGGATCCACGGCTGCACTGTACAAGGTGCTGAACAACTACAAGAGACAGTCTGTCTCCTAAAAACCTTGCAAAATAACTGTAAGATGGCAAACAACTAAGACCATATGGACATGTAAAGCAATAGTAGGAAGCAGGAATCAGCACAGCAGTTCAGCATGACATGGGTTTTGATCTGCTTAGGAGTTGAATGGATTCAGGCTACACTTGATAAGCTTATCTTGAAGTAAGACAGAAGTTCGGCTGCTGAAATTCCTACCGTTTCACTGTCATTATACAGCTGAAAGTCAAGAACTGTCAAATTACATGAATAATATCTATCCCTATTTAATACAGCGAACTGTTGACAATTGCCTCTCATCCTTCCCTTCAGTGCACGAGCCCCACGAAACAGTTAGGAACGATCAGACTGAATATAGGCAAATCCGTGGCCACATTACCATGCTCCAGACAAGAAACTCACTGTGTCTAAAATGGAGAAAAAGAGGAGATGGCAGTAAACACCGAAGAAAACAGACAGACAATTCTTCCTGGGCCACAGCAAGGAAAAATGTTGGAGATTGTGCTAACACTGTTGACGTTACAAATACTACAGGGCTGAGGATAATGCAGACTAGACTTTCCCCCCCTTCCCTGTTTAGAAACAATCACATTATATCTTCTTATAAGATATGAGAAAGATTGTTATCTTGCATAATGAAAACCAAATGACAGTCAGATAAACTTAGTAGCTGTTTATAAAGTCTTGTAGGGTATTCTCCATGGTATACAGATAAGGAAATCACATAATTGAAATGGCTACAAACAGCATTAAAAAGGCATAGAAGAAGAAAATAAGGAGATCAAATGCAGAAGGCAGACAAATTTCAGATTACTGATGGAAGCTCTCTTGTTAGGCAGCTTGATTTCTCGTGGGGGTTGAGCACCTCCTTCTCCCCTAGGCACGTGTTGGCTGAACTCACAGCCTCGTTCAGTCCTTCACTGACCTCTCCTGCCAACCTCACCCATCTTAGAGTACCTGAGGCTTGACAGTGCGGCTCCTGGAACAATCCCCAGCTTTGCCTTTTATTTTAAATTCTTTACCCTTTGATGTCTTCAAGGATATCTTTGCTTGAGCATCTTCAGAAAGAGTCAAGGGAAGATACTAGCTGCTGCTAGTATCTTCAGAAATGTGAAAACTTCAAATCCTTTCCTGTCCAAATAAGAAGCAATATATTTTCTTAGCTCTCTGAAGCATAGAAATACCAGGGAAACATTTTTAACTGTAGGTGGAACAGCAGCTTAAGAGTTTGGGCTTTGAAGGAGATTCAAACTGAGATTTGCAAGAGTTCTCAGACCTCACATTTGAGCACAAACCTAAGTCAGAGGACCTATATGTTATGTTCCAGTGCATTATCTCGGAGGAATCAGAATTCAGGTCAAAGTGGAAGTCCTTACACTGCCTTAATCTTCTCTCGTTAGAGAAGAAAAAAAAGAATTCAGCTGGACAAATGAGCTAGAATCAGAAAAATCTTGAACAAACATCTCAAGCATTAATCATTTATGGAGAAAGAAGAAGAAAATAATCAAAATAATTGAGCAATTGCAGACAAATGTCACAATGCCTTGTATTGCCAAACCCTCATCATTGGAAATGTATACGTCTGATTTCCAGGTTTATTAATGAAACAAAAAGGCATCTACAATAGATAAATAATACATCATATGGAATTCGCACAGTCTATTTATAATAGAGATCGGTGACACCTATCAACTCATATTAAATCACATCATGCATATTTTGCCTAGTCTGCACTTTGTCAATCTCTGCTTCCTATTTCATTGCTTTAGGAGTTACATTTAACGAAAAAGTAACGCACGGACTGGCTGAAAAAAGTAATTTAAAAAAATCTCTGAAAGAATGATTAAAAGAACAGCAAAGATCGGCCGTATTTGGATCCTTTAATGGTAACAGTGCCCTAGTACCTTTTACTTTTTGCAGACATTTAATGAATGAATTTTGATGCTGCAGTTGTACAGAAGGTTTTTAGCTTACACATCAGCAAATCAGAATTAAGTTCATACAATGAATCAAGGTCACAGAGTGAGTCAGGAGCAGGTTTTGGGACTAGAATTGCGGTATCCAACCTTCTGAGGTCTAAAACTGAAGCACAGAATCACAGAATCACCAGGTTGGAAGAGACCCACCGGAAGCATCTTCCATCCCTGACCTGTGTCATGCTAAATAAACACTTGGGACAAAGTGGGTTTTTTGAAAAAGAAGTTCTCGCAAACATCATCGTTAAAACACAACTTGGGTTTAGAAACATCCTTCAAAACCAGCATAAATAAGTTATTTTGCAGAAAAATTACTTACCATAACAAGAGATAGGAGTTTATAAATCAATTCAGAGATCTGTAAGGAAAAAGTTATTAGTTACGATATCAGAACGGGGTCTAAGGAAGCCGAAAACCCTAGGTTTTGCTTGCAGCTTTAAAAATATAATTAGTGATCTAACATAAATAGACGTCACTGGCTGTGGTAATGTCTGTGGCAAATAAATAACAGTCGAACACAATAAAAGTCCCTGTAATGTACTCTGTTGTAATATTGATGGCAGCATATGGCAAACATCTGACAGCTGTTAAACAGATGTGGCAATTAGCAAACCTTATGGTCATGCTGTTAAGATTATTATGCAACACGTTCTCCAGTAAAATTAGATGACTTCCTACTTTCTGTAGCTTTACACATGTGGAGTGCGAGTCTAATGTCCCATTTAGGCAATATCGTTAGCTGATGTCTCCTAACCCATATTTTTTTAGTTGATGCCTCATAGAAGATTTAGAGAAATCCAGAATTTAAACAAGAACAATATCAATTCAGCTGTGTAGCAGATACTTCAATTATAATAGCTAATGGACAAATTGAGAGATAAAAAGACTTTTCTATCATGTTGAAATTCAATGAACAGTTTTCAATTAGGCTCTGGGTATAAAAGGAAAAAAGAAAGATACTTTTCCTTGATGTTAACATTGCGGGAAAAGATGAGAGTAACTTCGCTTTTTCATTATACAGAAGAGGTGCACATAATGATGCATATTTAAATTATAAATCAGGTCACTATCTGCCAAATGAAAGCAATATCAATTAGAGCTAAGGTGGATCAGGCTTTAAAACTCCTTATATTTAATGACAAAAGTATGACTGTTACCCTCACCCAGCCAACAAAGGGATAATTTAAGGCAGTAAGAAATCAAAGAGTGATGTCACAAAAATAAGCCCTCACAGCTTTTTGGATAGTATTATTATAATTAATAGACTTCCAATGACTTTTTTTTTGCAGGTTATGGGCTTTCACAAAAGCATTTATTGCAGGCATAAAATATAAAACTCCAAAGAGTGGGTTTGACTGAGGTTGACTTGAGGGTCCTTAGCCTTTCTGCTACGGTAATTCCTGTAAAATAATAGTTTCATTTATAGGCTCAATTTATAACGTTGAATTTATGCCAGTTCATCCGATATCAATCATGATAATAGCATGATCTATTGTATGTCACTTGTGCTAATGCAAATTAAATATCATTACATTACAAAAAAAAGCCTTATGTTAAAATAACATTAAGCGTGTAACTTTAACCAAAAAAAAAATTAAGGATGAATTAGCAGTTTGGGGCGAGAACATATGCGGATAATAAATGGAAACCCATGCGTATCTCACATTTAAAATTATATACATGCTGAAAAAGGAAAAGCTAAGCAAAATATCAAATTAATTAAGGATTGAGTAGCAAGATTAACACTGATTTCTCCCCCTTCATTGTAGTTAAGGTTGAGCACCAAGCTCAACCAACCTTTATAATCTTTCTTTTTAAGCACCGTGGTTTTCAGTCTCTGTCTTTGAAACATTTTAGAAAACTTCAGATCTGCACATATTGTCCTTTGAATAAGTCCGTGTCATTATAAACGACATACACACTGTTGCATATATATGTTTGGGTGTAAAACTATCCAATTCACAAATCAATTGAAACTGTTTGTATGTACATCTAGATAAAATAGTTCTGGGATTAAAGTACACTTTTTTTTTTTTTGTTGAAAATTGTAAAAAATTGTTTTCTTCTTTTTGTTATTTTTCAGATGGAATATCACTGAAGTCTGTGTTCATTCTTACTGGTAAAAGTGGCAGGACATCCAACTTAGATCAAGGAAGACGTGTTTCTATGCACAATTACAGGAAATTTTCCCCATAAAATCTGAGAATATTTGAAATATTTGTAAAAAAGCCTTCGTGCTAAATATCTTCTACAGTTTTTAGGCAGATTAAGTGTTTACCAGCCTTGTGTCTGAGCGTTAGATGTCATTTGCACAGTTTAAAACACTCAGCATGGACTGTTTGTGTTTTCTACTTGAAATGAGGAGTGAGATGGCTTTGCCTGAAAATGCTGTTTGTGCATTCTCCTGGCCTTGGAAGTTTTGCAGATCCTATTACATTTCTCGGATATAGATTAAATGTGGGGATTTTATTTTTAAAAGACACTTGCAATGATAAAATATTGCCATCCTATTAGAGCAGGATCTGTGGCGCTCTGCACGGTGGTTCCAGTAAAGCTCCTGCAGACATTGTTTTTATTGCCCTGCGATGGTTGTACAAGCCTCCCTTTTATTGTAATGACTGAGCATTCTGCAATCATTAGCTTGCCCACCTGTTTATCGATGGTTATTAAAACATCAGGAAATGCTGCTGCTTCCCTTTACTGATAGGGAAATGGAGCACAGAGGGAAAGCAACTGTGGAAAAGAGACGTGATCGTGAATCTCCCAAATCCCCAGTGAGCACAGCATCCCTCTCTTCTTTCTCAGAACCTTTGTGGAAAAAAAAAAAAAGCAAACAGTATTTCAAGTCGTGGCTGCCCCAGTTTTAATGCGATCCCCTTCTCTCCTTCCTGATACTCGTAAGGAAGGAAACGTGAGATAAAGTCCTTGCGATGTGCTCTGTGACACTTTATATTTGGGTTCAGCATCCCTGGGCGATACTTTTCCCACTGACCAAGTTTTGTGTAATTAACTGCACTCCGTGCAGGCGTCTAGGAGAAACTCAGAAGATCAAACCTAGCAAGAGGCTTTGCACATTTTCTGTTATATAACAGGCTGCTCTCCGAAGGCATATTCATTATTTCCCATTTTTCCTCCTTCAAATGGCGGCATTGCTTGTTTCAGAAGCAGAACTGACACTCCTCACCGCTCATCGCTACAGATGTTAGAGGTATCCTTTAATGTTGGAAGGAAACACAAACCTCCTAATGGAGATGTTGGCAGCTAAGTGAAAGGAAAATAGATTGTTTTAAAATATATTTATAGGTCTTTTAACATATATATGCTCTGACAGTGATGCGAGAGTTTAAAAAGTCTATTATTAAATTTGTTTCAAAACCTCTGTTTACGAAGTCACATATGCTTCTTTTGTTACCTACTTTCTGTATTAAAATGCCAGGCTTTCAATTGCATTTGAACGCTTCAGCCTACTTTCATGTACATATTGAAAATTTTATCCAAAGTTAAAATAAACTCAGTCCTATTGCTGAGTTTAACTCTTTGCCATAAGTTGAAGGCAAGTGTTTAGCAGCTTTCGAAAAGATCTTAGATATTCTTTTATACATTAATAATTTTAGGTCAATATATCCACGACATAACACTTCAGATGATAAGGTGACCAGTAAGTGATGCACACACGTACTCTTGCATTTGGTTTATACATCTGCTTAACTTTAAAGAAGTGAGAGAATCTCTGCTCACATTGTGAAAATTCAAACATGCAGAAATATCTGCCAGGTTAGGAGCACAGTTTCGAAGAAGCCTTTATTTCAGCTTCTGCCCAATGTAAGGAACTTCACAGAATCGTAGAACAACCAGGTTGGAAGAGACCCACCGGATCATTAAGTCCAACCATTCCTATCAAATGTTACATAGTGATGGAATAAACCAGTTGCAAGACTTTTCTTGTGGCTTTCCCTGTAGCATCAGGTACTGACTGGTGTCACGGACAAGAACCGTGAACCTGGTCCCAGACAGGAATTCTGAGATGATATGTTGAAAAATGCAAAGTGTCTGAGATAGCTTTACTTTCCAGAAGAGTCTGGCACATCAAATCAAACCTCTCTAAAGCACATCCTATATTTTCCATGGATTATTCAATCTGCAAATAATTTACTAGGTGAATGCAATCCTCTTTTTCTGTTTGTAGATTGCCCCTCAACTTTTTTTTCTCTTTTAGTTTTATTTTGGAAATTATTATCTGGGTAGATTTAATGAATAATCTTTAGGATCAGATTCCCTACAATGCTGAAGCGTTCAAATCTGTCTGCCACTGAATACGAGAGGCTTCTGTACTGTGGTGTAGGTGTGACAGGTTTTGCCATTTACTCATACACCTCAATAAAGGGTGAGGAGACATCGCAGAGCTCATCCCACCTAGTGCTCTGTGAAAGAGAACCCTCTCATCAGTCCAAACTTGCAAGATGATCCAGCAGCAGAAGCAGACATGAACCTGACTGTGTGACCCAGTAGGCAGCTGGTTGAGTGCCTTCTTTTCACTCCAGGGGAGCCCTGAGCCTGCAAATCAATGCAAACAGCTCACTGAGGGTATTTAACCTGAAATATAAGCAGATGGCATCCTTTGCAATAACCTCCTTGAAATGCTGCACTGCTTTAAATAAAAATCAGGGCTTATGGTACTGAAAATGCCACGAAACATGGCAATAGTCATCTGGCAGTGCTCATTTTCCTATTTGAAAAGAGGATCGGGAACATGTCTTGAAGTAGTCAGTAGGAAACTCAGAGCTAGGAGTAAATAAGTAACTGTCCAAAAATTCTTAGGGAGGTCACAGATATATATTTCCTCAGGTTTCATACTTGGTTGGCAGAAGTAGCAAATGCACTTAGAACTAATTCCATTCATTGGGAAATAAGAACAGAAAGAAGATGGAATGGAAAAGAGCAGCGTCAAAAGTGCCAGCCCCAGGAAGAGATAAAACTAAATCAGTATTCAAATTACATGCATGTCTCAATTTTGCTTTGTTATTGTGTCACTATTTTGAAAAGCCCAAATTATGCTCATAAAAACTTAAGCTATCCATACATATGTATGAAAGTATTCAGCTTCAGCAGGGTTGAGACAGACAAATCTGGTAGTAGGTTTCTTTTCAGGTTGCGAGGAGCAAATAATAATCAAGTGTAGTTGAGTTGTGTGAGATATCAGAGTCCTGGAACCACCTCCTTTGTCTTGTTCTTCTCCAAGAGACAAGGAAGAGTATGAATGCATTTTGCTGTCCCATCTGGAGGAAAATCCCAGTTTTCATTGAAGATGGTGGCAAATTGTCACTGATTTCAATGCAGGGAACTGAAGTCTCTGTTAATATCCTGTTACAGTAATTCCTGCTTGCCCACAGTGCATAAGTAGTTCAGGAATTCACTGACTGAGCAGTTCATGTGGGATGGTTTTTATGGAGGAGAAATTGCACACTTGCTGCGTCGTAACATTTTAATGGATATTTCGTAAGGTATGACTTAAACGGCATCTAGTATGTCTGAGGTCTGCTGGCTGCACATTTCTCAGAGCCATGGGCTCCAGTTGGCATCTCATTCAGGATGCCTCAAACTATCCTCCCATCTTCAGACTAGAATTTGAGTTGTGTTCACAGGGATTTACAGATATGAGTAGAAATGGAGTATTTAGTCAGTACAATTCTCTTTAAGGCTATAAAATCAGTAACCAGATAGTCAACAGTATCAAATGTGTTCAGTTGAAAAGTATTTTAGAGGAATTACCTCTTAAGATGTTCTTTATACAGGTATATAGGTAGTAATCTGATCTAATACCTGAAAGGAGGTTGTAGAGAGGAGGGAGTTGGGCTCTTCTCCCAAGTGACAGGGGACAGGACGAGAGGGAACGGCCTCAAGCTCCACCAGGGGAGATTTAGGCTAGAGATTAAGAGGAAGTTTTTCACGGAAAGGGTCATTGGGCATTGGAATAGGCTGCTCAGGGAGGTGGTTGATTCCCCTTCCCTGGAGGTGTTTAAGGGACGGGTAGATGAGGTCCTGAGGGACATGGGTTAGTGTTTGATAGGAATGGTTGGACTCAGTGATCCGATGGGTCTCTTCCAACCTGGTGATCCTATGATTCTATGATTAATACATAATCAGCTTCCAAATAGTAATGCTACTTACAGATCAGTCGAAGAGCCTCCTTCCATGCTGGAGCACAGGGATCATCCATCCCCGTTCTTCCTTCTAACATTTCAGTGTTCTCTTCTCTAGACCTTTAATGTACAAAACAGTTGTATCACATCATCTTTGAAATATGTTATTCGCTTCTCTTTGCCCCAGGCGTTTGCCGACAGAATGTGTATCTGGAAAACACTGTTTTATTCTGTGTTCATTTTTCTAATAGTTTCTATTCGTGTCTGATCATTGCGATTGCAGTACAGAGTCTTAAAATCCAGATGTACAGTGACTCTCCCTGACTGTGCAGGTAAACATCTGTGCTCAGAAACTGGTTACAAATCAGTCCTTAGCACTATTTCAGAACCGCACTACATCCCTCACAAACACTGGTTAGAATTTCTGGTTATTTGCTTTATCTTTATTACATCTAGGACTTGAATCTTTTGCCTAATACGGCTTCTGCTCAGTGAGTGACATTTTTATATATTTTATTTTTGTGTGTTAGTATGCAGGACACTGAGTCACAGACCAAGGTCTCACCAAGCTGTTCAAACACAGATCATACAGACAGCGCCTGCCCAGAGAGCAGTATTTTAGAAGAGATTTTATGAAAATAGAATTAAGGCTTACCAAAAGGCCTGAGAAGGTAGCCCATTTATACAGCCGCAGCAATTCCATGTTGGCAGTGCACTCCTGAGGTGTAAGAACTTCCTTGCCACGATGGAGAAAGTGGATAGTGAGGGACGTCTGCATCGTCTCCTCAGACCAGCTCACCTTTGAATATAAAGCACAGGCATAGAATAAGACAACAATTGCACGTAGGAATTCTGCAGCTGTTTTCAACTTCCACCGTCTGTAAAACACTCACTGATTAATCCTCCCAGCAACCCAGCCAGGAAGGCAAGTTGCCTCTACCCACGTACATCTTCCTGGCAAGGCCAGATTGTCCCTGCAGTGTATCATCCAGCAATTTCCCTGCAGTGGAATAGATCTCACCTTGAAGAAGTTGCTCTTTTTTTTTCCTCTTTTTTTTACGAGGTTATTCACCTTAAACTCCTCATTCCATAAAAAAAATGGGAAAAGGTTATTCACGTGGAAACATATTATAGGCAGCCGAAAATATAGTTTGAAATGTGCCTGTGTGAAGTATTTATGTCGATTAGGAAAGAGGATGGGAGCATATGCTACAGAAAAGAAAAAGTAAGAAGCAAGTGCAGATTAAGATGACGAGAAATAATATGTCAGTGATACCCATGTCACCGAAACCTAGAAGACTGATGATCTGTATGACTGAGAGGAAGCAAGTGGGCGGTGAGAGCAGAGAAGGGCTGTCAGCCATGAAGATAATGTCACAAGGACCCACGCTTTAGATTTTCAAGGCTGATTAGAGAAGTAAGTTGCGTAGTTCAAAATGAAATTAGTAGAATTTGCGTGTAGCTCAGGTCAGAACTGCACATGGGGAGAGGTTCCACGTAAGACAGTGCGATGGAATATTCGTGGTGGACAGCATCAAGGGCAGGTGACAGACGCTGAAGGAGACTGGTGAGCAAATATTCAAATTAAGATGTCTTTGCTGTTTACTTTTCTCATTCAAACTGACCTGGTGGATTTATAGAATCATGGAAATAGAATCATAGAATAACCAAGTTGGAAGAGACCCACCAGATCATCGAGTCCAACCATTCCTATCAAAATAACTCATAATTGAGGGGTTTAGTATATCCCCCTTAATCTGCTTTAACGAAAGCTAAAAAAACCCCCAACCAACCAGATCTTGGAGATGACTGATGGGGTTGACTTACTCTCCACCTTCATTTCAACTCCATTCCTACAATATTGCCATTTAAAAAATATATCCCATGATGTGATAGCAAACATGGGTAAGTGGAGATCATCTGCTTCTAATTCAGACACTAGGATGTCACGTAATGTAAATGTTGAGCAGATGATTGATTATCCCTATGATTTTATTTGTCACTGCATCAGGACTCCTCAGACACCTCTTCCTCCAAACACCTTAAGGGTCTTCTCCATGCTGTCCCTTGAATATGGAGGGCAAAAGATTCAAAGCTTCTCACTCTCCTTTCTCTTTCCTTCAGAAGATCCATTTTATTTGAAAGCTCAGAGAGGAGCTGCCCAGGGTTTGAAAGCCAGGGTGACAGTCAGTCTGAGAGCTTTGCATTGAGTTCATACAATTTGGACTCGATGAGCCAGTGGGTCTCTTCCAACCTGGTTGTTCTACGATTCTAATTTAGAGCAAATCAGCAGAAATTTCTAAACCCAGTAACAAGTCTATTCAATGAACACATTTAACTGCTTCCCCTAACTTTTGTAACTGAATTGTCTTAGATGGCAGCCCCAAGCTTTGATTAGAGTCTTGCAATATAAATATCCAGTAATAACAAACATAATAAAAATGGGTAATGTGGCTCCACCCCTTCCTTCAGGAAAATTTTATTCCACTGAATGGCTGCAAAGTAGCCCCAATTTTAAGTGCCTCTGCTTCAATCGTCAACATATTTCTTAGGAAGATTAGAATATTCGCCACTGTTCTGTGATGAATTAACTGAGTTCGCTTGTATTTTGTGAGGGGGGCAGGGGGGATTACCATATCAATATATGCACATGAGATCAAATGCATGATTAAAATTATTTATAATAGTGATATGGAAAAGAATGATATGTTAAACAGATAAGCATATAATAATGCATGTCTTACCCATAAAATTTAATTTATCCCTTGGGCAGGGCATAAACTTTGCTCAAGAACAACATGTTTTCCATCTATAGATTGCAGAGCTAAACTGTTTAATTTTACAGCAAATTGATCACTGCTGTAATATTTCAGGAGCAAAATGATCCTCAACAGTCAGTTCGGTTTCAGAAGCCAAAATTTATGGTTCCGCTTCTGATTTAGTGATAAGGTTTTTTAACATATTGGGCATTTCATCACTTTCTATCAGGAGTCAGCGTTGAACCAACAAAGAAATATTTTTGGAAATCAACAACAACAAAAAAAGGAACATAAATAATACACATCCAGCTGACAGAAGAGTTTAATATTCCCTTCAGACTGGTAGGAAATTACTCAGATTCCTGTCCTTGTAAACATGTGTCCTGGCCCGTTCAGGCGATGCTGCCGCACGGGTGAAATCATGCAGACTTCAGAGCCCGACTGCTCTCCCGACGTCGAGGAAACCATTTCATTTATTTTCCCAAGTGGCGAAACTTCATTTTACCCAATGCAAATAAAATTTAGTGGATCTAAAGTTATTTGACACTTTTGATATGTTTAAAATAAATGTAGAGAGATTTAATGATGTGAAAGTTCATGACTCAGTAAAGATTGCTCCCTCGCTGGGGTCTGAGGATAGACACCTATAAAATCAAATTATTATAATCACAGGAGTCATGAGAAAAAAGTAGGCCCTGCTGAGCTCTATTCACCGCGATTTTGCATTCATTATACTCCTTCTAGTTATGAAACAAAGGGACGAGGTAGGTTGAAATCTCAGAAGGTTTTATCAAGTAATTCTTTGCAGCAGTGTTTTGTGATTACTACAGTGAATTTTTAGAAATCCAATTCATCTGCTGAGAGAAGAGGGAAAAAGACACGTCGTCTTCATTACCTCAGTGCACAAGTAACTGCTCGGCTTCGAAAATAACCTCCAGCATTATGGACACTGGAAAAACAAAAGTAAATGCAAGGATTGTATTTGTTGGTTTTAGCAGAGAGCGTTATTCAGCTGCCTCAGGAGTGAAAAATACTAACTTAAATACTGTGAAAAATATCTAACTTAAAGACACCCTGTGATGCAGAGGTTAGATTTGAAAAGCCTAACTCCCACTGACTTATGTTGTGTGCAATTTAGGAGAAAAATAGCTTAAAAAAATCTTTAAGCGTACAAATAGCCCCCCACCCATTTCCATACAGAATTAGCAAGACTTTGTGCTTCTGTTTGGTGAGTGGCACACGTTTGCACACAGGAGAGCTCATATATGGCTGGTTCATAATCAAGAAGGTTATTTCCCAAAGCTGCTATTGCCTTTATGCCTACATCTGCACACTGACCTGGGACACCCTGAATGGAGACACAGTAATTAGGTCATTTGCTCGGGCCTGATTATTTCTTTAGGGGTTTAAAGGGTAAAATGTCTCTGTGCACAGTGCAGAGTGTGACGGTATATTTTTCCATGTTTGTGCTTCACAATAAAAACAAGAGAAAGAAAAGGATCAAATGCCAACTTTTTTTTTTTTTTTTTCTTTTTTTGGGTGAGGGAAACAATAATTAGGGGTGCACATTTCACCTAAAGTTATTTACAACTGGAGTTTAGATCAGGGAGATGTCTAAGTCCTTGATGGGAGCTCCCAGTCAGCAAGGCAGACGCTTTGTCTGGCTGCAGTCTGTTTGGCTCAACGGGATTATGCTGGGGAAGGGGATGCCAAACACTCTGGCTGCCTTTTAAAAACTAAGGCGGAAGATTTCGGCTGCAGGCTGAACCGATTTAAATGCACGTGTTCCTCTTCAGTCAGTTACATCCATTAGTTGGCTGAGCAGGGAAACCCTCGCTCGTCTAATAACCCACGTTCCTGCTAATAAGTACTTACACAGACAATTCAGAGACACAGGTCTGTATCCTCAACTTGTGCACTTTCACCGAGAATAGCAGTTAAACGGTGATTTACCTTATCCAGTATTTCAAAGGCATTTTCTAAGGCTCAAAATTCAGCTTTGGAAACATGTGCAAGGTTTCTAACGAGGGAATGTACTAGAGGGTGTCAATCTTGTTTTAATTACGAAGTTAAATATAGGAAATCCTTTACCAATCAGTTGCAATTAAAGAGGAACTGTCTGTGGAGCGTTTAGTGGATTGGTTTTACTTCGCATCATCTTTCTCAAGTGATTTTCACATAAAATCCTGTCTTTGGGTTTGAAGTTTTACAGTTGTGCTGAACTGGGCACTACAGAAATCCAGAGTGAGAGACAGCATGAGTGAGGGTGAAATCTGGGCTGTGCTCAAATTAACTCTGTGTCCGTGTGCTCAGAATTGCCTCACAAAACCCCCACGAACACATTTGTGGTCATAAATCATGTACAATAATTATGTTTGCCCATGAATGTCCAGCAGAATGTTTTAATGACTGTTTGCATTCATAATAACTATGTCTACAGGCAGGTCTCAAGGTGAAAATCAGGTGAAATTGCTGCGTATTGAACTCTCAGTTTGAAATACAAAATACATATTGTGCCCAGACTCCTTTGCAAATGGAAATTTGCTTCATGGATTCGTGAACCTTAAGCAAATGTGTCACTGAAGCAAACTGCAGTTTGGGAAGTACCATCCCAAACCGCGTTTCCTATGGGAGATCCTTTCTTTTTGTGTGTTAACAGCAGTGAGTCCACAGTTAGCTCCCCTTTACCTTTTCCCTCTTTCATGCTCTTGTACATTTCTTGGGTTCTTCCCACTGCATTTCCTCTCATGAAACGCTCTGTGTCTGCATCCGTTATTATTCCCTCTAAACTTTCTTTGTTACCTGCTCTGGCTCCTATTATTTCTCCTGTGTCATCAAAAACTGACTCCGTACAGTCTGCCAATTAGCCTTTGTCTGTCAGCACATTCATCAGCATCCCGAGGAGTGATGGGGAACGGCAGAGCACGGGAAGCGCTAGTTGATATGCAGCCCCGTGTCCTTGCACACAGATAAACCATCACTGATGAAGTGGGAGGATGCGGCTTAGATTTCCTAGAAACAAAACTTCTGCTAAGAAGCGGCGACGACAAATGAAACAGGATGAATTGGAAGAGGAGCCGTTTCAAAATGAGCAGCTAAGTGCATCGAACTTTTCTGCATTTCAAACAGGCTGCTATGAATATGGGCACCTTCTGTATGCAAAGTAAAAAAAAAAAAAAAAAAACCTGACACAGATATTTCCAGGAAACAAAGAGAATTAACGGTGTAATCTGATACTACATACCTGCGAGTGAGTAATGCAAATAAAGATGCTTCTGTACTCGTTACAGGGAAAACAATCTGACTTTGGTATAAAACACACCTTGCGTTCTTTTGTGGAAAAATCTAAGTATGCATTATTCAAAATTCAAATATTAATGATCACATAAATATTCTATGGTCTCGGCTATTACTTTCAGAACAAACATTTTAATTTTAAGATGTCATATTTGTAAAAGCTGTATTTTGAGTAAGAAAGAGGGAGAGGAAGAGGGAGGCAGATCTTTTTAAAGGAGTCTCAGTGTGTTGCTATGGGATTGTTCATAGAATCATAGAACAACCAGGTTGGAAGAGACCCATCGGATCATCGAGTCCAACCGTTCCTATCAAACACTAAGCCAACTGTAATATAAAACCAACTAAACCAACCGTACTTGCTTAGCAAGGACACGAGATGCTCAAGTTTCTTTTAGCTCTACAACGTTCACCTGCTTAAACATTTACAATGCTACTGTTGGGGGAAAAGACATATAGGAAGAAACAAAAACTGTGTGTTTGGATGAACTGTGCATGTCTGAAAGTACACGGCAGTAGGTAGAATTAGATTTACGAGGTTGGGTTTGTGTGTGAGAACTTTAAAGCAAACTTCAAGGGTGTGTGTGACCAGAGCAGAGGGATTATTCGTGTAGCCAATAAGACTGTGTCCTTCTATCACTACATCTTTGCTGAGAGATCTTTCCAAATTAATCAGAAAGGAAAGCAAAATAATAAACTATAAAATATTAGGCACAAATGAGGCTTTTGACTTGTCTAGACAGTCTGGATCAGATTTTCAAAGGAAAGGTATAAGAAAATTTCGTTCATGCCAAAAGTCAGATTTTGTATATGCAAATGGATAGTTATTACAAATGCTGCAATTAGATTTCCAGATATTATTTCCAAATCATCCTGCCAGATCTGAATGAGCTGGCTTTTCCGAGCACTCGGCACCCGCCCTTGCAGCCAGGTTCCCAGAAGAGCTCAGCAATGGTATCACAATGGGGTAGGATCTATGAAACGCTTTGAAAAAAATGAGTTCTTACTTATTTAATTAAATAGCAGCAAAGTGCTTATGAAAATCTTGAGTTTGTTCTGAGTAATAAATACATAGGAATTGGTCCTGAGGTGTTTTGAAAATTTACACTTAAGTTAATATTTGTTGGTCTACCTGGGAATGAGAGGAATGAGAACGTCTTGCAGATTTTTATGGTGGGACCTTGAACCCTTGGAGGGTCTGGAGCATCTGGTGAGGATCACTCCATCGCTTTCCTGTGAAACACATCAAGTCCCGACTGCACAAACTGACACGACAGGGAGAAAGACCAGCCCAGTATTTCTCCTGGAAGGTCTTTAATCATTCTCGTAATCCTTGGCTTGTGCTGCTGGAGCGTGGGTGGGGGGATACAGGCTGATACCCCACAAGCAGAGGCAAGTGGGGCCACGCTCCCTGCCGGGGATGCGGGAATGGTTGGACTCCACCATCTGGTGGGTCTCTTCCAACCTGGTTGTTCTATGATTCTATGATTCTATGTCACGTGTTTCATATCTGTGGCTCTGTGCGTGGTCCCGAGGAGCCAGACAAAGTCCTGGGCTGAGAGCTGCTGGGTCAGCCCCCTGCCTCGTTAGCTCTCGTGATTGTGCGTAACACAGCACAAAGTTCATTAGCACGGTCGGCGCTGACGCCTTGTCTTCTGCCCACTGCTTAATTTACTTGTAGCAACACAATCAGCCGTCTCACTTTATATTTAGAAACAATTATGCTTCAAAAGCATGTTTTGTTCTGGCTTTCTTGATCAGCATTTATTTCTTTGCACCCTTTGCATGGCTGTTTCCTCATGGCAGGATGGAGCCTGCCTTGAAAACATTCTCTGAGAGGAAGAAGCCATTTTGAGGAGCTTAGTGGAGGCTCTGATTTTCAAAAGAACTGGGATTTGGTTGGATGTATAAAAGAATATCTAATTAGTGCCCATATCTGTCACAGTGATAAACAGGGATGGTTGCAATCATTGGTATGCACAGAGGCGAGAAGTCACTTCTAATACTGTTAAAAATATTGAAAAGTCGATCTCAGGTTGGTTTCCACGGGGGCCAGGGGGACTATTTAAGAAACAACATGCCTGGAGAAAGATGTATTGGAATGAGATTTTATGACAGCCTCTGCATAGAGATACTGCTCACGCTCGGTGATCGCGGCAGTTTAGCAGGATGGGTAGAATCATAGAATCACCAGGTTGGAAGAGACCCATCGGATCACCGAGTCCAACCATTCCCACCAAACACCAAACCATGTCCCTCAGGACCCTGTCCACCCGCACCTCAAACACCCCCAGGGAAGGTGAATCAACCACCTCCCTGGGCAGCCTATTCCAATGCCCAACAACCCCCTCTGTGAAAAAATTCCTCCCTAAGTCCAGCCCAAATCTCTCCTGGCAGAGCCCGAGGCCATTCCCTTCTCATCCCGTCCCCAGTCATTTGGGAGAAGAGGTCAGCACCCTCCTCTAGCAACTAGATGTTGGGCACAGTGGATCTGGAACAAGACCAGGAGCCGTGGGAGGCTCCTGCGGGTTTCCCTGTGGGCTCCGTATCTCCTCTCCGTCTTCCTCCTGTCTCACTCTTTTTGGGTAAAATACAATCCCCTGCTCGATGGGGATTGACGCTGAGCACCCTGGGCCCACAAACTGCCTTTTGGGTTGCCTTGGGTGAGCATCCAGGTGATGAATGCCTATGACTGAAAAAAATTTTGAGGAATAATTTTCCTCATCTACGCATGCTTCTCTTTTCTATGGTTATGTTAATCGCGAGGTTTCATTTGCTTATTGTTCTGTGCCTCCCTGTTTGTCCATGCAGAGAATTCGTGCAGATTATGTGCCGTATTTTCTGTTTCTGGGCAAATTCCCCTTTTCCCCAGCTTGCTTTACATCGTTTACAAATTCTTGGCAGAAATCTGTATCAGCCAGCGACCCGTTAGCAGAATTAAAAAATGCTCCTGGTATTTGCTCTGCAGAGAAGTGCTGGTTAGTGTCCTCTATAAAAGGAGCCATCAGCATACTGATAGCAGGAGCTTTTTATTGCTTACCACTGCCTGGGTAAAACTAGACTTGGAGCTTGCAGGAATAATTCTTCAGCCAGCAGGGCTGACTTCTTGTTCGTGCTGTTAGCAGCTGAAACTGCTGCTGACCAAATGGTGCTCAACAGGGTCACACCTCAAGGATGCAATTCATTTTCCTTATAATTACTGCTCTGCTCTCACAGCCCAGACAGATTCTTTAAAGACGGTTTATCCACAGGTTCAGTAAAACCACTCAAAACCCCCCGAAGAAGTAACCTTCGCGGGAGAAACTTTGCGTGTCCACAGGCAGGACAGGGGAAACTGCAGCTCTCCTAGCAAGTCATAGAATCATAGAACCACCAGGTTGGAAGGGACCCATCGGATCATCCAGTCCAACCATCATAGTGGGAGCCCTTCACTGGACAGCAATTATCACCAACTCTGCTCATTAGCAGAGAAGGATGATGTGAAAAGTACAGTGGTCACCAGGTACTTTCACTGGTTTACAAGCCTGAAGTTTGTATTGGGATTGCCGCAACCTGCTTTACTTGCACAGACCTGCATCACATATAAATTCAAATGTATTTGTGACTGAATATTGGATTTTGACCCTTCTGTTGTCTCCTGTAATTCTAACACTATTAGCTTCTTCCAGGCCAGATTTCTGCGACCTGTCGGTTTTCTCAGCAGCAGATGGCACACAATTCTGCCTCATGTATTACCTTTGCATTTTCATCTCTAGTAATTCCTTCTGAAACCTTTCACCACATGATCTTCAGATAGGATTTGTATTTGCTCCTGGGCTGTTTTCTACTGTCCTACATATGTCAGTAACTTTTTGCAGAGTCAGGCTGCTCTCCCTGAAGATTCTCCTATTGTCATCACTTCTGAGCCCCACTGCAGCTGCTGCCCCTGTTAATTCCCTTAAAAAGATATTCAGTTCTGTGTCACCAGCAGGGCTGTATCGTACTGGCTGTCCTGCTTATACCTTGCTTTGGCACATAGTACTAAACATAATATCTGGATGGAAAAAAATCATACTCGAATGCATTGGAGTGATAGAATGTCACAGATATAAATACAGATATAAAAATCTTAATTTGTTATTATGGGGTTATTTGTGTACTGCTACAGAAACAGTCTCTGTTTAATACTGAAAATACTAAGCATTTGATATAGAATCATAGAACAACCAGGTTGGAAGAGACCCATAATAGCTATTCTTCACTCCTCAAAATAAGTACATGCATTGCATTCTTTATACACCTGCTTTTTCAGCCTAGAACTGTAACGTGGTACATCATAGAAGAGAGATTTTCATAGACACAAATGGGAATTAAGTGTCCGATTCAACTGACTTTTAATTGGAGTTGGACAACGACAAAGCCCTTGAAGAACTCCGCAACACTGAACCTCTTAATTTGGCCTCATCTTGTTTGTTGATGAAAATCCCAACTTGTAGGGAAACATTTCATTTTACTCCAGGAGCCACTTTATCATTCACATAAACTCCAAGGAGTTCGGTCCTAGCAAAGTTCGTAGCTGGCCGAGAAATCGACTTGCTCTGATTTGTTACCTTACAGTCCAATAATATAGAAATATTACTGTTGTTGGCAGGAAAATCAAACACTTCTCTCTGTTTCAGAAAATACGTTATTACAGGTTTCATTCAAACATAATTTCCTTTTGCTAAAAATATACTTGTTTTCTAGTGGAAATGGACAACTTCTTCCTGCACGTGGGCTTATTTCCAGTAAAAAGAACATTTTAAAGTTATTTCTTCAAATCACAGTCGTACATGTTATACATAACGTAATTAAATCCAATTATCTGTTAAAATAATTAGAGGAAGTTTTCTAACTTTTTGTGATTATGTTTGATCCGTAGTCTTCCCGGTGCCCGTATGTCTTTAATATATTACAAACCCAAACATTGAAAACAAAAGTGTTACTGATAAGGAGTCAAAGCCTGAACATCAAAGGGAAGGATGTTTTGGATGCTCTGATTGCAAAGATGAGCAGTATTTTAGATCCTGGTTTAAATCCCAGAAGATTTTCTGAAACAAGGATGCAACGCCAACACATTTTTTTCCAACATTATCACTCTTTTTCCTCAAACCCGTCACATGCCACAGTGTTATTCTAAGACAGATTCACGTTTGCCTTCAATTCTATTAATTTGGTACCTGAGGTGGTGGTGCAGAGGTTGGTTTTCAGGTGCTGCGTTCGGTTCCTGGAGAAAAAGCAGCCCTCTTGGGTTGATCACATGTCAGGCATCTGCACATGCACATCAAATGCATATTTTACTTTCTTCCTTTGTATTCCAGCGGATACTGCAGCAGATAAGAGTAGACAAATGCACTTTCGTTGACAAAGACTCGCAGGATGCTTTGAGGTGGAAAGGATATTTGGTGATGGTATCTTGCCTAGTTTGTCCCCTCTGCACCATGGCAGGATTGATTGCCTTATCACTAAATGATCCCTGATGGATGAGTATTGGGTCCAGGCATCAGTTAGAAGTGAGGGTGATAATTCAGTTTTACTGATGCCACTGAAAGGGGAAGTTAATCTATTAAATTGTTTAGAAGTTTTACAATTTCCCATAAAGTGTTTAAAGCAGAGCTTCTCAACCTTTGCCACCGCGCGACCTACTTTTTCTTCTCATCTGCCTTTTCATCCATGCATATAGCATAGAATTAACCTGGTGGCCTCCAGAACAGCAGTGAGGGAGGCAAGGTGATTTTTTCCCCTGTTAAGGACATAAAGAACCTCATATACAGATCAAAAGGAAAGGGGAGATTTGTTCTAAGAGATAAAAATTTTAGGGGTTGGTAATCTGAGGTGGTTTGGGTTACATCTAATGTCTGGGTTCCCGCAGCACCTCTGTGGGGTCCAGGGAGGTTATTCTCCCTCTGGACTCAGCACTGGTGAGGCCACTCCTTGAATACTGTGTTCAGTTGTGGACCCCTCAGCACAAGAAGGATGTTGAGGCTCTGGAGCGAGTCCAGAGAAGAGCAACGAAGCTGGTGAAGGGGCTGGAGAACAGGCCCTATGAGAAGCGGCTGAGAGAGCTGGGGGTGTTTAGCCTAGAGAAGAGGAGGCTGAGAGGAGACCTCATTACTCTCTACAAGTACCTGAAAGGAGGTTGTGGAGAGGAGGGAGCTGGGCTCTTCTCCCAAGTGACAGGGGACAGGATGAGAGGGAATGGCCTCAAGCTCCACCAGGGGAGATTAAGGCTAGAGATTAGGAGGAAGCTTTTCACAGAAAGGTTCATTGGGCATTGGAATAGGCTGCCCAGGGAGGTGGTTGATTCACCTTCCCTGGAGGTGTTTAAGGGACGAGTGGATGAGGTCCTGAGGGACTTGGTTTAGTGTTTGATAGGAATGGTTGGACTCGATGATCCAGTGGGTCTCTTGCAGCCTGGTTGTTCTATGATTCTATGATTCTTACCTGAATCAGGGTGTGATTCCAGGTTTGCTCTCATCTGCAAGACCCTCCTTGCGTGTATCCGCGTGGGCTGCAAGAGCCTTTAGCGTGACTCCCAAGCCAGTCACAGTCTGGGTACCGTCTGCATTGGAGGCAGAGTCCTCTGCATCTGGAAACATCTGTCCAAGTACTTGACAGCGCTGCCTGGTGTCTGGGGCGACGGGCACGCCAGCCTAGTCTAGTTGTCCTATAACAGGGAGTATCAGAATGAGAAGTGGGCCTTTTGGAGACTTCCCTGAGATGATGTTGCTCTGTGCCACCTCTAAGTCAACGCTCGTGTAAAGCCACCCCAGCCCCAGAATGCTGAGGCACAGGGACAGATGCAAATGAGAGAGAATTAGAATAAAAGAAATTAATATTTGATGCATACAAGTATATGCACATAAATATAAATACATTTATATCTAAAATCAAATAGTTTTTCCCTGGAGTGAGTGAGCTGTATTTGCTACTTGGCTTGTGCCGTCGCTCGTGAAGATAATTGCAGAGCCCCTCAAATTACAGCACAGCCTTTTACCCACATCGGATTTTCCCACTGTGTCTAATGTTGATTAGGAAGGTCTCTGAAAGCTCAGCAGAGGAAAAAGCTAGAGGACAGAATTATAATAATGGAGAAAGACAAAGATAGAGAAGAAAGGGAGTGCATCTTATCAGCAATGTTACATTTTTGTGCAAGAAGTCAGACAGTATTAAACTTGAATAATGCAACTTACAACTGTCAGAAAGAGAATCTGCCAGTGCTGGGTTCTACCCCGAAGTATCCAATTTGGTTCTTATCCAATGTAAACGCAAACATTTGTTTGAAATGGGCCAGGGATATGGTTCATCAGAAATTCAGTTACAAGAAACCAACGGTGCTGTACCCTGCAGACCAGTGACAATCCCCACAGAAAAGTTATCTGATTTGCCAACAAGTTACCTGTGGAGACAAGTTACCAGTTTGCTTTTCCCCTGTTAACCTGGTTACTAAGGTTTTCAGAGAAGATGAAAACTGAATAATGAAAAGGTGAGAAGGTATTTAAAAAACAAACATACAAGCCGAACAGTTGACTGTTGATGGGACAGTGTGGTAAAGGACAGATTGCTCAGACAATGGTTGAAACCCAAAGCTTCTCTGTGGATAGTTTGTCCTCTTAACAAGCTGAGCAGGCCTAACCTAATGTGCTTAGTTATCATTCGGAGTGTGGGATCAGGTCAATTAGTAGAGCTATCTGGGTACTTCTTTGCCTGAACATGGCCAAAACTTGCTGATTATTTAAACCAATTTATTGTGTGGAAACGTGTCAGTTTTGAATAACTATTTGTCAGGAACATTCTTTGAGTTTCATGGAGATTTTCTGCTCAAAAAGCAAAATAAACCTCAGAGCCAAAAGCACCCAAGACACTCACCAGCAAGAGAGATGTTGGTTATTTTCTCCTATATATATATAGTTTTACAATTATTATATAGATTTGCAGAATAAACCCCTAACTCATTCCTACATGCTATGATATTTGCACACACGCAACTCAGACATAGAAATGCTTATACAATTCTGACTCAGCACATTCAGAGTTGGGAGTCTTAACTTACTCTGAACCTGTGAACCTTTTAAATTCTCCCCTTAGATTCAAGGGAAACGAGATGCTGCTGCTATTTAGTATTTATAGTTTTTGCTTGACAGGTAGCTGCGAGGCGCAGTGCTTGGCCCTCGCACGCTGCACACACTTTTTTGTCCCCCACTCCTTCAATTTGGTGGATTCACTGCCTCTACTTCTTCCCCCCTCTGCTCTATCCTGCTCTCGTGATCTGAAAAACTGACTATACAATAGCCAATTGTCATTACTACTCAATGTCTGGACAGTTCTCTTGCACAAAATACAAGGCGCTGGGGCTGCTGGCAGCCTCTGCAGGGTCCCTGGGGAGCTCAGGTGTGTGCTCCTGGCACAGGTGCCATTAGAGGGCAGCCAACGCTGCTTCCAGGAGCCTCCGAGCAGCCTTTTCTTTGCCATGTTTAATAGGCTTTGTCTGGTTCAGGGTAAACCCCATTAGGCGTGGAAAGGCAGAGCTATGTAAAGGAACTTGCACTGACAGCCTGTTAAATGAATAAGATTCCACAGGATAGTGGGATTCAGCTGTTTGGGAAAAAAAATAAACACACACACACAGACACAGATATTACATTTTTTTCTTCTCCTTTTTGTCAGTATAAAAATAAGATCTTAGTTTGCTGAATGTATTCTTAGCTGCGCTGTGCTATCACTCAGTGCTAACACTGCAATTGCTGTTTTCTCTGCGTTGGACCAACCCCATGAAATAATAGCCCCACAGCATTGGAGAACATCTACTTTTTTTTACCAGGTCTTCTGATACATTGATCTTACAGAATTATACAAATCCATCTTGTCAACAAATACTCTTGGAGTTGCATCAATTAATAATGCAAGTGGCCAGCTACAGCACCAAGGACTGACCTGTGCACACTGGAGTGGAGCCCCTTGATTCCAGAGGAGCAGCTCAAGTCCAGGCACTTTCTTCCGTGACCATCAGGCTTGCCTGCTCGACCGTCTATGAGCAGGAGATGGAATGGTGAGCATGACAAAGTAAAAACGTAGAGTTAGAGATGTGTAGTTTAAATAATTCATAGAATCATAGAACAACCAGGTTGGAAGAGACCCATCAGTCCAACCATTCCTATCAAACACTAACCCATGTCCCTCAGGACCTCATCTACCCATCCCTTAAACACCTCCAGGGAAGGTGACTCAACCACCTCCCTGGGCAGCCTATTCCAATGCCCAATGACACTTTCCATGAAAAACTTCCTCCTAATCTCTAGCCTAAATCTCCCCTGGCAGAGCTGGAGGCCATTCCCTCTTGTCCTGTCCCTTGGGAGAAGAGCCCAGCTCCCTCCTCTCTACAACCTCCTTTCAGGTAGTTGTAGAGAGCAATGAGGTCTCCGATGTGAATGTAAGGCTGCTTTTGCATTTGTAATTTTGTTATAACAAATCTTTCCCTTCCTTTTTTTTTTTCCTCAAACCCATGGATAACAGAAACTCAGTTTTTGCTGAGCTTTCCTAAGCGGTGAACAGGGGCAACCGTGTCTGGCCAACTCCAAATGATAGCAAGAGCCTCGAGGAAAAGGGTCCTTTAAGTGCATTTCTCTTTCCCCAGATCTTGTCACCCACACCACACGCAGCTGCTGTAGTTAAGATTAGGGCTACAATTATTTTTTGCTGACTCTGTCAGTTTGAGCTTTTCCAGCAGAATTTCTCTAGAGGGCAGTAAGGATTCAAAGCTACTTCAGTGTGTGTATATATATATTTATATATATGTATATATAGTAGAAATGACAGATCATCTTTGCGCAGCAGTAAAGGTTAGGAGAGTGGGTGCACATGTTGCAGTGTAGGGTAGAACAGCTAAAAGCACATAAAGCAAACTGTACACTCTGCCTTCCCATAACATCACCCAGGCTGCTATTTCACTGCACATTTGTATTCTAAATGACTTAAAGGATTCTGCTTTTAATCCTGATGAGAAAGGGCCTTTTTGGGAGGGAGGATTTGTCTGGCGGCAGTGGAGGGTGTGGCAACAGGGAAACCAATGGGAAAAGCAAGTCGAGGGTCCGAAGAGAAAGCTTTGATTGACGCTCGGCAGGGCTGAGACTAGAATTACTCCTGTGACTCCTCCACAGAAAACTGTGGCCACCAAACCTAGGCCTGAATGCAGTGTATGTCATCTGGCTCCAATATTATTTAACAACGGAATGTATAAGAATAAATTATATTATGTATACACGGGGACAGGACAAGAGGGAATGGCCTCAAGCTCCACCAGGGGAGATTTAGGTTAGAGATTAGGAGGAGGCTTTTAACAGAAAGGGTCATTGGGCATTGGAATAGGCTGCCCAGGGAGGTGGTTGATTCCCCTTCCCTGGAGGTGTTTAAGGGACGGGTGGATGAGGTGCTGAGGGACATGGGTTAGTGTTTGATGGGAACAGTTGGACTCGATGATCCGATGGGTCTCTTCCAACCTGGTTGTTCTATGATTCTACATGCATCCCACTGGATATTCACAGACTGCATAGGCTTGCTGTTGAGAAGACATGAGGTAATACTAAAGGTATGAAAGTTTTGCAGCTCTCTTGCACCATCCCCATCATCTTTGCGCTTGGTACTTGAAAGTGAGGCATCAGGGGCACTTATAAGACTAAGTTCCATTTGTCACCTTACAAATCTCACACATCGCTTAGGAAAAGAGCATGAGTTCCACACAACTATCATTTCTAAGAATTCGCAGCCCTTTTCTCCTTGTCTTGTCCATACATGTAGTTTTGAAGCCTTCCAGAAGGAGCAGAACGTAGTAGGTTTTGTGAGTCAGGTTTCTAGCTTTACCATCAGTGGGTGGTACCACCGTTTCCCACACAAACACCCTCAGCCAGGAGGGTGAGAGGTAAAAGAAACGGGGTCTGTGCCTGCAAACATTCAATCCTGTGAGGATTGCACTGCAGTAGCAGCTCTGCTTTGAAATACTTAAGGCAGCTCTAGCTGCACGTGTGGTCATTTGTATGTTATACTGAGATACGAGCTTCTGTATCGTGTGTCTGGATGAGCTGAAATGCAGGAATAGAGTCTCTGCACCTGTTCCAATAGCCACATTCTTTAGACTCTCCCCATTCCTTGCCACCTCTTATTTCTGTGATTTTATGGGATTGTATTTTAAATATAAAAAGGCTCTGGAAGTATTTTATAAAGTTCTTCCAAGGCAGACCAAAGCTTTCTACTGCCTCTGCTTGTGTCCGGCTGGCTACAATACAGAGAAATACGTATAGATATAAAGAAAGAAGAGTGTATAATACATATAAACTCCAGTTCTTACCTTCATTGTGCTTAATCCTGCTGGGTTAGCAGAGCAGAATATCCAGAGTCTGGGATACAGAGTCTGTTGAAGGAGGCATAAAGCTCAGAAGTACAAAAGGCATAATCAGACATAAAATTCCAAACCACCGCTGTTTACAGTGCCTAAACAAAACAGTTGAACCCTAAAATTTGAGCTCACCTTGGTGTGCAGGTTTGGAGAACCTAACCGAAAATGTAGTTCACAATCCAGTAATTCAGGGAAGACTATGGGTTTATCATCTCTGTTACAGCAATGTGGTTCCCCAAATCTAGTTTGCTCAGAAGTTTGCAGCAGGGACTGCTTGATAATTTTTTATTGATTTCCATGGCATATGTAGAGTTAAAGGCATGTGTCTGTCCCTTTATTTCTCACTTTAACAGTGTTTTAATGCAGACTCCCTCCATCCAGCAGCATCTCCAGACCTCTTAACTACATATATCTTAGCTGCTTACCCAACTACTTGACTTGGCGTCATCTCTTTCAAGTCATAGAATCATAAAATCATAGAATCATAGAACAACCAGGTTGGAAGAGACCCATCGGATCATCGAGTCCAACCATTCCTATCCTCTCCAGGTACCATGTTGATTCCTGAATGCTCAACGCACAGTTTGCTCCAGAGAGGAGCCACTGGAGGATCTTGCAGTTGCTGAACTATTGTGTGCTCCAGGCTTCCGCTCAACCCACAGCCCAGACAAGGGTTCTAGATGGGGAAGAGGGAGATGCCTCTGCACCTCACATCCGAGTGGTTCACACACCAGCTGTAATACGCTCTCGTGTTTTGAGAACTTCAGACATATATCATCATCAACATATGCGCAAGTGTTATGCCAAAAAAAAAGAAAAAAAAAATTAAAGTCTGGGGCAAAAATATCGGTGGGGCACTTTAAATAAACAACCAGGACAGAACTTTTCAAAACAACTAGTTCAAGCAGAAAATTGGATTGCTCCGAATAATGCGAGAGTGGGCTAGATTTTATCGTAAGATTATGTTTTTTAAGAAATACTAAATTTAGGATCTAAAGATGTTCATACTTGAATATATTTAAATAATTACTCCGTAAAATATTCATCCTACAATCTGTATTCTTGCTTTTCAGGTGTCTCTGCTTCTAACAGATCTGTATTCCTGACCTTAAAAAGTATGTTTCTTGCCTGAAACAAATTTAAACAATAATGTAAGATGCCATAAAACTTGAAACCTCCTATGTCAGTTTTAAGTGGAGATTCATTCAAGATAATTCTTTCCATATTTCCAAGAGAATTTGGACTTTTGTAGCTCAGCTTCATCCAGTATATTCATCAGAGACCTCTTACCTTTCCTCTCACTGGCCAAGTGTCCTCTCTTAGGCTATAGTGTGACAAGTTTTAGGCGCTGGTTGAGAAACATGTTTTTAAGCAGCCCCTGAACTCATTTCAGACTCAGTGTTCTGACAGTTTTGTTGGTGGAGTTGTTTGCACATCACTTCTGGAACCATACCGAGGATTCGATCTCAAGTGATCCAGGTTGATTTACCAATCGTGTCACTGGGAGAAAGGCAGTAAGAGAAGTGACGTCAGGAATGGTTTCCTTGACCCACGGACAGGTTGTGAAATTGGAACTTTCCCTTAGCCAACGTTAACATAGAATAGACAGTCCTCAAGGGTTTTCATGAAAAATGGGTCATAGCCACGTGGTTTGGTTCTCACCAGGGCTCCCAAAGCGACATTCATAGAATCATAGAACAACCAGGTTGGAAGAGACCCATCGGATTATCAAGTCGAACCATTCCTATCAAACACTATATATTCACACAATGGTGAATAAAATCTGTCCCCTTTTCACCCAATACATGTGATGAAGATCACCACTAGCCAATTACATCAAAAGTGCTCAGGGAGCTCCTCTGTTAGGTTATTTGGTGCCAGCAGTGAGGATCATAAATAGGGTGAGAAGCACTCCTTTGAAAGAGGAATATCCACCTAAAATAGATCTATTTCAAAGGCAGTGGCCCAAGAGCAATTGCTGTTTGGGGTTCTCCGTATAATTCAAACCACACTGTCTCACAGCAAAAGCTTTTAGTTAAGGGGCTATGATTTTAAGAAGGCTTTATACCCCATATGTCCACTATGGATCATGGAACTAGGAAGCAGTAAAAGTTGAGTAGAGCTAGTATAGCAGGGACTGACAGCGTTATGACTTTTATCAGTTGGGTGAGAAATAAGTCCGCTCTTAGTAAGACAGTTAAGCCAATACGACCATGCTCCTATGCTACAGATTTATGGTACACAGTACACCCTATAAAGCGATTGTTTAAAAACCAAGGGCTTGAAAACCCTTGTTTGAACAAGGAGTCCTTGTTCTCAGGTTCCCTTGAATTTCCTTCTCTTCAGCCAGACCTGTACCCCAAAAAAGCACCAGTAAGTAGGCAGATTGTGTGAGACTAAAAAACATAAAGCCATTTGTGACCCTGGATAGTCCAGCTTGCCTTCCAGAAGGATGTAAAACAATAAGCTAAGCATTACAAATTCATCCTCCATTCCTTAGGAGGAAGTTTTTCACACAAAGGGTCATTGGGCATTGGAATGGGCTGCCCAGGGAAGTGGTTGATTCACCTTCCCTGGAGGTGTTTAAGGCACAAGTAGATGAGGCCCTGAGGGACATGGGTTAGTGTTTGATAAGAATGGTTGGACCCGATGATCCGGTGGGTCTCTTCCAGCCTGGTTATTCTATAATTCTAAGATCATCTGGAAGATACATGGACCAGCAGAGCAGACTCGGACCAGCTTATTCTTGTCTTTGCCCATGACGTCTTCTATTGCTGACGCCTCAGCTCCCTCACCTATTCAATTGTATAGGTAAAGCTATTTTGCAAAACCCTTTTATACTTGTAAATGAAAAACATATAAATGCCAAATGTTGCTGTGTTGAAAAGTTCTTCCCTGGGCTGTTCAGAATCAGTGGGGAATCCATACTGGATACTGCTCCTGGAATGTAATTATTAGAGTGGCACTTTTAGAGCAAGAGTGCTTTCCTCCAGAAAATATAAAGGTTTGATAGGATAAAGCAGATCAAATTTAGTGGTTGAGGATCAGTCAGTTACTCAACGTTGCTGCGGTTAGGACGAGGTGAAGGGAAGAATGGTGATGGCAGTGAGGTACCTACGGGGAGCTGTGTGCCAGGATTCCAGCCTAGTGATTCATAAGCTGTTCGTCAGTAGCTGTTAAATATCTGCTTTTTGCCAACGCTCAGGGTTTCAGTCTGCCAAAGATACTGGATAAACAGTCGCTGTAAAAAATTTATAGTTTCTCTGGGGAAAACAAAACCTTTTTGTGGCATAATACAACATCATAAATTAAAACTTTTTTTTTTTTTTTTTTAAATTAAAAAGTTACATCATGTTTTGATGTAATGTGATGTGGCAGGTCATGCTTTTAATTTTAATAAGCTTTAAAAAAAGAGAGAGACAGATAGATTGAGATTTGGGAATATAAATATTGTTTCTGAACCTATAACATCTCTTGTTGGAGGCTGGCCAAGCAGGTTCACCTCTGCTATCTGGGTTTGAGTCTTATTTCAGGAGAACAATTTGAATTTGACTTGTGGAGGTATCAGCATCAGTTAATGAACTGAATTTCCACTCCACAGACCTTCCAGGAAATTGCCAAACGGCATTAGCACTTCTATAGAATTTAGAATCATAGAATCACCAGGTTGGAAGTGACTCACCGGATCATCAAGCCCAACCATTCCCACCAATCTCTAAACCAATTTGTCATACTTAGGTATTGCTGTGCCTTAAAAAGCACTGTCATCTCCAGCTTACCTTTTCAGAAGTGTCCCGTAGCTTTCAAGTACCTTCAGTTTTAAAAATTCCAGTATGAGACACCCTGAACTGTTTACCACTGGTGCTTAAAGTGAGTGCTCACTGAGTTCAGGAGCAGTTGTGGGGCTCCAAGAGCATCTCTGACTAGCTGGTCCTTAACCGGAGACATCTCTCTTTGGAATTCAGAATTGAAGTCCATCGTGAAGATGCAGGTCTTTTTAGCTCTGTAAGGTTATGATAGAGAGCAGAATTCATGTATCGTTAAACTGATATAAGCTTTCAGCATGCCTGAGACTAGGCCTGTAATTAGGTATAAAAAAGCCCTTTACCTTAGGAAGAGCAGACTTGGGTCCTCTCTTCTTTTTTGGACAAAAAAAGTCAGTTGTTTTCATGCATGAGCTGCCACAAAAGGGATATTAGCTTTGATTTTGACCTTTGGTCACTGCTGTAAGAAATGTAAAAGATCAGGAATATTGCAGAACTACGCAAAGGAGGAATAATCACCTGTTTGGCATTTCACCTCCTGAATTTTATTCATTTCTCCTTCAGCTCAGTCCCTGAGTTTATGTAGTTATCCGAGCTCTACTAGATGACTCTTGCTCTGCTCTCGCTTTCTTGGTCTGCTTCCACCACGCGTGATTCCCGGAGGGGAATTGCCCTCACTGCACGTTGGCTTTGGCTGCAGAGGGATCCTGGAGCTCTCGCTGCCTCCCTTGGCAGAAACTTGGCACTTTCTGGAGGAGTCTTGCATAAGCCTTGGGAGAGCGAAATAGGAAATGACTACTGTAACGCAGCTGAGTAATGTGCTTCATTTCAAGCCGCTCAGACAACCAACTCGCACTCTTCCAAGCCCGAGGTAATTGATTTGGGGCTCTTTAGGACACTTGCCTTTCATTCTCCTTTCTGATTTCTCTTTTCAGTTCTCTTTATTTATTTTCCTAATAGTTCATTTTTTCCCCCCTCGTTCTAACTCTGCTTTTTACGTTTTTAATCGTATTCAGAACAGAGGAAAAAGGGTGACCCATTGTCCTCATAAGTGACATCTAGTCTATGACTTGACTGACAGGAGGTACCATTAGAATAAGCATCCATTCTCCGACTGAGACTATCCGTGTTAACATTTCTGTACTCTGGGCTATATATTTGATCTTACACAGCTGTAAATTATGAGTGACTCCATCAAAGTCAGAGGCATTACTCCAGTGCTAACACGGTGTAGGTCAGCTCAGATTCGTGCTTGCAGGATCTCAGATGTCTCAGTAGGGCTCCTGTTGTCTTGCTGGCCACTTCTGTCATTTAGCCTTAGACATTACAAGTCTTACGAGGAGCAACTGAGAGAGCTGGGGGTGTTTAGCCTGCAGAAGAGGAGGCTGAGGGGAGATCTCATTGCTCTCTACAACTGCCTGAAAGGAGATTGTGGAGAGGAGGGAGCTGGGCTCTTCTCCCAAGGGACAGCGGACAGAATGAGAGGGAATGGCCTCAAGCTCTGCCAGGGGAGAGTCAGGATGGACATCAGGGAAAAAAATTATCACAGAAAGGGTCATTGGTCACTGTCAGAGGCTGCCCAGGGAGGGGGTTGACTCACCTTCCCTGGAGGAGTTTAAGGTGCAGGTGGATGAGGTGCTGAGGGACATGGGTTAGTGTTTGATAGGAATGGTTGGACTCGATGATCCGCTGGCTCTCTTCCAACCTGGTGATTGTATGATTCTATGCTTAGTGTGAGGTGGCAAAAGAACCTGATACGTGATCTTCTCACAAGCTTCACTGCTTTGAATTTCTTGACGATCAGGTTCACACTGGCACTTGAACTCGGCTGTGGAGGAGGAAGCGTACTGTACATTACTATATTGTAAGTCATAGAATCATAGAACAACCAGGGTGGAAGAGACCCATCAGATCATCGAGTCTAACCATTCCTATCAAACACTAAGTCATAGCAGGGCAAGAGCAAAACACGGTAAAAGTTAAACAAAACATCTGAAATAATTTTTTTTCTGTGTACACAGAGCATGTTTCCTTGCAGTAAAACTGATCTTTCAATTCAGAGTTGATGTGGAAGGTAATCTACTGGATGCAGAGAAAGTTCAGCATAATCGGCTGGAATCAGCAGGCTTAGATTAAACGTTACCAAAGCTAAACTGAAAGCAGGAAAAAGACTTTTGCCTTCAGTTCCACAGTTTTACACTGTCATTCTGCGACTGGTTTCTGTAACTGGTAATTTCCATCAGAGAAAGGCTAGGAATGCTATTGAGAGGCCTGAACTGTTAGGAGAGGGCTCTGTGGGAAGGGAGGAGGAACGCTCATGTTTGATTCATGTCAGAAGGAATGTGCTCACTAGGAATAAAGTTTACAAAACTCGTTTCAGGAGTTGCTGAAAGCCACGAGATCAAAACTTGCATGGATCAGCCTGACTTGGAAAACAAAGTGAGTAGCTGCAGAGATGCAGGGAAAGTGGGGGAGGGTCAGAGGTGGGGGAGCACTTAAGTCTCTTTGTAACTGATACAAAACAGAAAAAAGGCTCTTAGGAACTTTGCATTCTCTTAGATAACGAGAACATAAAACGACTAGTTCTCATCTTTTTTTACACTTCTGTAAAATTAGGATCAACTCAACAAGGTAATGGAGTTACATAGGTTTAAATCTGGCATAAGCGAGATAAGAAACAGGCCCATCAGTTCATTAAGTTACCTCATTAACTGTGACTGGAATATCTTGCAGAGCCTGTGTTGCTGCAAATAAAAACAGGCGTTTGAGGCCACGGGAAGGGATCCTGCACGCCCTGATGTGCATGCGGACAACTAGGTGCCTGTTTTAAAGTCCAAAGCTAGAGGGCTCTGTATAGTTGCATCTGGGAGCGGGTGAGCGTGTTTGTACAATTGTAGGACTTGTTCATGCAATAAGAGAGATGCACGTGCAGCTAGGTCTGACCTACCTGCAGGAGCAAACTGAGCACAGAAAAATATGCACAGGTAACACAAACCCTTCCATTTAATTAAACCTTCTTCAAGAAATTCTTCCAAGAATGGTGAGACCAGCAGGTCCAGGGAGGTTATTCTCCCTCTGTACTCAGCACTGGTGAGGCCGCTCCTTAAATACTGTGGTTTTTTTCTGGGCCCCTCACCACAAGAAGGATGTTGAGGCTCTGGAGAGAGTCCAGAGAAGAGCAACGAAGCTGGTGAAGGGGCTGGAGAACAGGCCTGATGAAGAACGGCTGAGAGAGCTGGGGGTGTTTAGTCTGGAGAAGAGGAGGCTGAGGGGAGACCTCATTGTTCTCTATAACTACCTGAAAGGAGGATGTAGAGAGGAGGGAGCTGGGCTCTTCTCCCAAGGGACAGGGGACAGGATGAGAGGGAATGGCCTCAAGGTCCACCAGGGGAGATTTAGGCTAGAGACTAGGAGGAAGTTTTTCATGGATTAGGAGGAACTTTTTCTATGATTCTTGGCTTGCAAAGTTATCTTGTTTATGTTTATCACACTTAAATGTAAGTTAAATATATAACTGCATTCTACTGTTTTCTGCCAAGGGATACGCTGATGGTCTTATGATGCTACTCAACCCACTCTATACCAATTTTACTCAAACATCAAAATAAATTTATATTTAGAATCACAGAACAACCAGGCTGGAAGAGACCCATCGGATCATCGAGTCCGACCATTCCTATCAAACACTAACCCATGTCCCTCAGGACCTCATCCACCCGTCCCTTAAACACCTCCAGGGAAGGGGAATCAACCACCTCCCTGGGCAGCCTATTCCAATGCCCAATGACACTTTCCATGAAAAACTTCCTCCTAATCTCTAGCCTAAATCTCCCCTGGTGGAGCTTGAGGCCATTCCCTCTTGTCCTGTCCTCTGTCCCTTGGGAGAAGAGGCCAGCTCCCTCCTCCTTTCAGGTAGTTGTAGAGAGTAATGAGGTCACCTCAATTTACTCTATTTAAAAAAAAAAAGAATCATCCACAGGAAGGATCTGAGTAGCCAAGGAACACGCAGCTCCCTCAAAAAACTTTACTCCCCTTCGTGATTGATGGGTTCCATTACTTCAGCTTTGCTGTTTGATCAGATGGTAAATCATGTAAATACACCGTGTACGAGTCCCAAGCCGTTTTGAAGAACTGAAAATTTTTGTTTAAGTTATAGGTCAAGCAGCAATTTTCCAGAACAACCCCTAATGAAAGCCAAGATTTTCTTCCTTTTAAGCGCACATCAGACCAATCTAATTTACTAGGGAGGAAATTCGCTTTAGTGCAGGAGGACAATTCAGATGTATACACTACTTACACCCTTGTTAAGTGAAAATTGGGATAAGTGGTGCTAAGTGGGCGCATAGATCTTCAGCTTGTCCTCTTCAATAGGGTGAATTTTACCCTTAATAAGGAGTATAAGTAGAGCATCAGTGTTGTCTAGATTCTTCTGAGGACCATTAACACGCAGCCGAGTTTCACCATAAAAATGCAGCAGAAAATGTAAATTAATTGAGAGCTGTTTTACTAGTTATGTACTTCTCACTTGTAAACTGTGGGCTCTATTATGTCTTGGCCATATTGTTCTGAAAAAAAGCTTTAGAATTAATTTCTATCAGTCCTTCCTGGGATTTCCTTACGCGTTCCTGCTCGGTTTCTGCCCTTTATTCTGCTGAAAATTTATCATATCACAAGGAAATTCTCCAGACGCTCAATTTAGTCTTAGTGTGACTGGCTACATTTGTCCTTGAAAAGGTCTAATTCACCAGACTAGAATGTAAGGAAGGTGAATGAGGCTCAGAGATGCATAATTGATACAGGTCCTCAAAACAAACAGGTTTCACAGCCAAAATTCCAGTAGTCAGCGAAGATGATGGCAACATTCAACCTGAGAAAGACTCAAAATATGCCTGAGGTAGCACCAGAGCCCATCTTGACTGCGTTTTTCAAGTTGTCCTTCCGATAGAGAGCACTTGATTATTTTAGATGCCTTTTGCAACCTTAACGATGATATGACTCATAGAATCATAGGTCATAGAATCATAGATTCACCAGGTTGGAAGAGAACCACTGGATCATTGAGTCCAACCATTCCCATCAATCACTAACCCATGTCCCTCAGCACCTTGTCCACCTGTGTCTTAAACCCCTCCAGGGAAGGTGAGTCAAGCCCCTCCCTGGGCAGCCTCTGCCAGTGCCCAATGACCCTTTCCATGAAAAATTCCATGTAGAAAGCCCTACAGTACGTTGGGTATAGTACTCAGACTGGTGTAACTCTCCTGAAATTAATTGGATGTCCGAGATGCAGCTTTACAATGGGGAATGATACCAGAAAATATGTAGCATCAGCTATAATTTGCCACAACTCCATTCTGGGAAACAGAATTTAAAGGGCTTCGAGGATGGTTGCAGAGCAATTCTAACAAATTTTATCAAAACTGGGGACTAACTCTGCCTCTCTCAACTTGTTTGATTTCTGGGTCTGAGAGATGGTCACTCCCATCATTTCATTGCCAATCTCCATCCCTCAGCAGGATAGGAAAGGAGAACAACTATCCTGAGCAGTCTCTTGAGAGAAGTTCATTAGATGTTCACAAGTAAGTGGCTTGAATTGCTAATAAATCTTGGAAGATTCCCTTTTCCTGTTTTATTAATTTTCCTTTTCTACCAGCTTGACCCCAAATCAATCTTATCTCTGGTTCAAAACTCCCCATTGTCCCCAGGAAAAGTAACTGACACCACCTCTGTGTGAGAGTCAGTGATTTTGGCTCCTGGCCCTAGTGTCAGTTTGTTGCTTTCTATATCGAAAGAACGTCCTCTGACACAGACATTGGTTTACCTTAACTGGAGTGACTCATCATTTTCCCACAATTAAATTTTTGAGCCTTAATGCAGAGCAGACTTATCTGCTTTGACAGGACAGGACAGAATAAACAGAAAAGACTAAATTTGTATTGGCAGCTACCACTGCGTTACAGTTATGAGTAATACAGCATAACTAGAAAGGACACCAAGAAATCAAAATAGATTCGAGTTGCTGGAGGACCAAAAAAAGAAGAAATAGCTGTTGATCCCCAGTAACCGACTGTTTAATATTGTATCAAGGCACTAGATGGGAACAGCAGTGATATATGGTTCCAGTCTTTCTCCACTGTCTATATTCTCTTTTCCTACATTTTTTTTTCCCTCTTTTTTATAAATCTTTTGTCTTCCTATCTTTCTTTCTTTGGTTTTTTTTTTTTTTTTTGCTTATTTCTTGAAGAAAAAAAAAAGGGTTATACCACTGTGGGTAATTTCTATATGTCCTACATATGCTAATGGGGGGAAAAAAAATCTTTGCAATTTGGAACATCGTTCAAATATATGGATTTCCTCAAACCTATGCTCTGCCTCACTTCCAGACAGAACTTTCCACAGAGTCTCCCATCTGCACATTTCTCTATTCCTCACTAATGAAGTGGGATGTTCAGATCCATATGGATATGGTTGGACTCGATGATCCGATGGGTCTCTTCCAACCTAGTTGTTGTACAATTCTATGATTCTCTATACATCCAGACTGAGGAGCAGCCCTGTGGGAAGGGATCTAGGGGTTGGAAAGGGATCGAGGGGTTCTGGTTGACTGCAAGTAGAACATAAGCCAACAGTGCCCTAGCAGCCAAGAGGGTTAACCTCGTCCTGGGGTGCATCAAGCACAGCTTTCTGGCTGGTAACCACCTTGAGCACCGTGTGCGGTTTTGGGTTTCACAGTATAGAAAGGATCGTAAGCTGCTGGAGTGTCCAGAGGAGGGACGTAAAGTTGGTGAAGGGTCTAAAGGGGAAGTCGTATGAGGAGCCGCTGAAGTCACTTGGTCTGATTAGCCTGGAGAAGAGGAGAACGAAGGGAGAAGAGGAGAATGAAGGGAGACGAGGAGAATGAAGGGAGACCTCCCCACAGTCTGCTGCTTCTTAGAATCATAGAATCATAGAATCACCAGGTTGGAAAAGACCCATCGGATCATCGAGTCCAACCATTCCTATCAAACACTAAACCATGTCCCTCAGGATCTTGTCTATCTGTGTCTTAAAGAATCATAGAATCATAGAACAACAAGGTTGGAAGAGACCCATCGGATCATCAAGTCCAACCATTCCTATCAAAGGGCCTACTCGTGCCTTCCCTTTGCAAAGGGACGAGAAGGAGGAGACACTGATCCCTTTTCTCTGGTGACCAGTGATAGTGCCCAAAGGAACGGCAGGAAGATGTGCCAGGGGAGGTATAAATCTGTTCTGGCTCTATCCTGAAGATAATTACACAGTGTCACAGATACTTTCTTGCCATGGGATGGGGGACATCGGTCACACACGGAAATACTAGTGGAGGTGTGGGAAGAAGAAGGAAATAAATTTGTAATCCAAGAATTGGTAGAATCTTACCTTGGAGATATTTGGTTGCAGAGGAAAAAAAAAATGATTCAGGAACTCAGCATCTTCAAAAAGAGTATCAGCAGTAATCTTTTTCTAGCCTAGAAAAGACAAGCACTGAGTTCAGATGGGTCTCATTCTAGCCTACGGGGCCAATATTTCTGACTGGTTGGCTGGTGGTTGACCGGTCAATCAGAAACACTGGTCATGAGGACATACACGGAATTCCAATTGCTTTCGCATCACATTGCTCCAAATTTATATATGTAATTACTGTATCTGCACACGGATGTCAATAGAGAACCCGTACGAATGAACAGAACTGGTTGGCACAGGCTTAATAAAATTAGGACGTGATTACATACAATTAAAAACGCGGATTTTAAACCTTTGTACACTTCTGTTATGATATTTTGTTAATTGCAACAATATCTGTGCAGGGAATGTAATTCGACACAACAAGTGTTTTTAGCAGCAGGTAAAGAAGATCAGTTGTTGAAACAGCAAAGTTATTGCCAACATTGAGGAAATTAGATAAAAATGTGAGGTCTTATATATCATACAAGGTGGGGTAAACACAGAAAATTGTTAACTTTATACGTCAATAAAGAATTCAAATAGTTTATTAGAGAACAGAATAGCTCAGCATGGTTTTGACTCTTCAGCATCATAAACAGAGTAGTTATACCACACAGCTCAGCTCATATATTTATATCTTGAACTACTCACCTATTGTATTCTATGTTTAAATTGGAAAGCCTTGAAGATTAATGTACCAGGCACAAACTTATCACTTTAAAAGCTCACTACGCAGTGAAGAAGGAAGTGGTATAGCGCAGTGTAAAAAAACCCCAAAATCAACATAGAATCATAGAATCACCAGGTTGGAAGAGACCCATTGGATCATCGAGTCCATCCATTGCTATCAAACACTAACCCATGTCCCTCAGGAATGAATCAAACCGATGCGCAACACAAATGCTCATGTTAGACTGCAAGTTCCATGTTTCTTTGCGGCAGCTTTACTATTAATACCAAGGAGATAATAAAGTGTAAGCAAAAAGGATTAATGTAAGTGGTCTCTCTTACCTAAGTTTTACATAATGCTGGATACTTAAGACCTATTATCCGAGGCAGTGACTGTGTCAGTTTGCTCCTCATAAATAAATCCCTGATAAACTGACCAGGGCCTTAGAACAGAAGGAGTTTTTAACGGATTATAGCCCTTTTGATCTGTTTGCCCCTTGTCATGCCCAAACACCTGTATAATTTTGGCTGGAGTCTGGAAGGAGTACTTCACAGCTCATAGCTCAAGCGTTGTTTCTTAACCCCCTGCCCTGTTTACTAGAAGCAGTTTTATCTGGATTTTTTGGTGTTGACTCCCTGCTTATTTCCTAGGAATCAGTTAATAAATAAAACCCTCAGATATGGAAGGACACGCACGGCAAGTAGAGTCACACAGTCAGCATTGGTGCCCACTCAGTCATATGCAACATTCATAAATTTATGCTCTAGTCCTACGTCCTTCACACTTTTGTTTTCACTTTAAGATTCTTTCTTAGTAAGGAATAATGAACATTAACACCCAGTTATTCAGTAAACCAAAGCATATAAGCAATTAAATTAAATTAAATCAGCACAGCCAAGCAAACAAAGCAGTAATCGTTCAAGTCCTCTATTGAGGCTGCAGCCATAATGACAGACTGAAGACTAACAATACATTCCAGTAAAGACAATTAGTATTAAATTTTTGGGTTTTTTTCAAAAAATCTTAAACGCTAAGTAAATAGTCATTTTTGACACAAAAGATTCCTTTCAAACAGTCCTTCCCTCTCGCTTCAAAATGAGACAAATCCCAGACAGAATTGGTCTTTTATAAGCTCCATGTTACTGGAGTATATTCAACATTATCTTCTCTATACAGTTTTAGCTTATAACCTCCTGGGAGTCTCCACCACTTCCCTGAATGTACTAAAACAAGGATTGGCCAGTCTAGAACAGTAAAGGACGGAGGCATTAGAGAATAGTCTTGGGTCAAGAATTATTATTGCTAGAGGCCTCCAAAACCTAGTTATGGGTTTCAGCAAACCCTGTGGGCTCTTATGATAATGCTTTTCTACGGTATTATTGTTATATGGCATTAAATCAGTCAGATTCATGAGCAACAAGAGGTCAATGTCTGATTGAAATTCATAAGGTCAAAAAGGAAACTAAAAATCAATTTATAAGATATGAAGATTTAGGTTCAAACTATATCCATGAGCAATAAAATTTCACATCCATAAATGTAAGAAATCAGTTATTAAACTTGAGGGGGGGAAGAAGACTTATTAAGTTTTACACATGCATAAGGCAGCTAACACATAATTTTATCAGACATTACTGAAGTCCTATGTGTAATATAAGAGATGATGGGCTAAAATGCTAAATGGTTTAGCACTAAATTATTAAGTGATATATCCCTAAGGTATTAAAAAGATAAGAAATGCAGAGCAGGTGTCTCTCCCACCAACTCTTGATCACTAGTTTAAGTGCATATTGATAACAAATGCACTTTAGAGGCAAAACAGTATTAGTAATATTTCTGCTGTATGAAAGCCTCATGTCAGAATGACTAAAAGCTTCTACCTGACAAAGAAGTGTTCATATATATATATATAAAATAAATATATAAGAAAAATCATGTTAAGTGTTAGCTCCCCATAGAGCAGAAACTAAGCTCCAATGTATTTGAGCTGGTTTGATACTTATATACAAGTAAACAATGTGGGTGGAATAACAACTACACCACATTGAGAATGAGAATTATAGCAAGCAGCGTCACCCGTTCTGGGATGAAAATGCATTTTCATTAAAATTACAGATTAACGGAGATTCGTGTTTGCCAAAAAAGTATAAAAATATAATCACAGAATCATAGAACAACCAGGTTGGAAGAGACCCATCGGATCACAGAGTCCAACCATAATGCTGCACACAACTATGATTATTGTAAATGCAGTCAGTGCGTTTCATGAGAACTCTTTCCCTTTGCTATTAATTTTCTGCTGGTCCAGTTTCTGGATTGATTCTCTTGCTTTAAAGGTGAAAGCAAGCAGAGGGGTGGTCGTGCCCTCCGCAATGCTAATAGCTCCTCCTGAGTAAGCGTTTGGGGTGAGATATGTATAAGTTTGTTGGGAGAGCGATGCTTTTTCTAATATTAACTTTTGCATCTTCTCCGTCCAGTAAAGACCTTGCTACCTGCCATGGATTTATCAAGAAACTTGTTGGGGCCGAGGTTGCTGAAGCCAAGATATGACCGGAGACTTTTCATTTAAGAATCTTTCTTTTAAGAAGAGAAGTAGAGAAGAGGTGCTGAGAAGAGACCTCATTACTCTCTACAACTACCTGAAAGGAGGTTGTGGAGAGGAGGGAGCTGGGCTCTTCTCTCCAAGCTACGTAAGAAATATTTTGATGTAAAAAAAAGTAGAGGAGGAGTAACATCAAGAGAGATTTAAGACAGATTACAAATTAAAGTGCACAGTACAACGTGTGATGAGGTTTAAGGGTTGAAAATATTATGTAGAAAGCAGGCTTTATGCCTGACCTAAAGTGCAAAGAAGTAGGTTCCATTCCTTGAACTGAAGCAGGTTGAATTTCGCAGCAAAATCCTTCTAAGCTGACCATTTTGTCAAGGACTGCAAAAGTTTCTAAAAAAATTAAGCCTTTGCTTTCATTTAAATGGATTTCAAAGTATATCTAAGTCCCAAACAAATTCAGAATTCCTCTTGCTGAGTTTAATACTTCTTATACTATGTAGTGGTCGAACTCCAAGTATGAAGTGAGTCGGACCAACAAAATTTTAATATAAGCTTTAGAATAAGAGGAATTAAAGCTAGAAATGAAGAGGGTCTTGAGGGTTGTTTCCGCCCATCTTGTAACACTTAGCTCTGCATTAGCTTTTTCAAGTTGGAGACTCGCATTGCGAATTCCAGGCTTTGCTCTCTGCCTGGGAATGCTAATAGTTACTTCTGAAAGACAAAAAAATACGAAACTCTTGGATAAAAAAGTGGCTGTAGGGATTTAATGAATTCCCGTGGGACGACCCAAATTGCAAGAGCAGCCAGCATGACGTCACTTGAGAGGGATAACGAGATGTGCTCAGAATAATCGCGTCGAATTAAGGCAAATAATAATTTTATTTTCCTTTACATAAGCAAAATGCCACTGCTGGAGATTTGTTAACGTAATAAGCAACCCAGACCTGCAGGTTTTACAATTAAAAAAAAAGAACATTCCTCTGCTTGTTTGCAATGATTCTTTAGTAAAATTACAAAAAAATATTTTTATGTTAATAACATATATCATATATATAACATATATTTTAAATTATTTTATAAAAAAAATCATAAATCGTGAATAAAATGATACATTCTGGACATCCTACATTAGCAGGATGCCTAAACACTATTGCAAAAAATAAAAGAAGGATCTATTAATGCCGTAAACCTACTTAATAAAAGTTGCTTTCAAATTCAAACCCCAAAATATTAAAGCATATTCCATATCTGAAAGTCAAAAGTGAAAGAATAAATTAAGTAAGGTTAAGAACCTTGTAGCAGCTGACTAACAAAGCTCCAGGGCATTATAAAATTTCATGCTCTTGTAATAAAAAGGATAAAGAATTGGCTAGAAGACCACTAAAAGTTAAAATAAATGAACATAAAGTAGATGAAAAAGCTTGACACGACTGAGACCACAAATGTGTAAAGACCAAAGACACAGTTTTAAGCCATTAGAGGACTGAATTAAATGCAAAATGAATCCTGGTAGTAAATTAATAGAAAATTACAAAGGTAAATGAGCTCCGTTTCGCAGTTGCAGAAAACTTTTAATATCATTTTTTTTTCCGGTACTTGAAAACAGAGAAGTGCGATGAGCCTGATTCTGGCAGCAGCCCAGAGCAGAAACAATTCTTAACGTTTCTGCATAGAGAAAAGTCACATTTTATAGAAGAGGCAGAAGCGTGACCGCACAAGACATTTGCCACTCAAGACAGGGCGTGAGCAATTTACCGCTAAAGCTTTTAGCAAAGGAATTATTTTATATAATGCTTTAAAGAAAAGTTTTATTCCTGAGCTCAGTCCCACCTTCCTTCGTGTAAACCTTCAAAAGTGTGGAAAAAAAAGATGAGAGTTTTTAGACTATTTATTTCTTAATCAGTGGATAAGGCTGACGAGAGGAGACATTCAAAAGAGGTGGAGGAATTGGGAGATGCTGAAGAACATATTACAACCTAAGCAAAGACACAACATTTTCCTCACAAACCACAAGGCAGCCGAAACCTGTAACATTTGCAAGACCAAATATAGTCAAAACAAGCTAAAACTCAAATTTCTGGTATCAATACTTTCTTTGTTCATCAGCGTAAGAAGTGTTTGCCTCTCTAACAACTTTTGCATTTGGAAACTTGTCCACGATGTGAAAATGGACAAACATTTACCTGCTCTCTGCACTGCAGGTTGTTATGAATCCATCCTCAAACATTTACCTGCTCTCTGCACTGCAGGTTGTTATGAATCCATCCTGACTCCCGAGTTAAAGAAAAAAGGGAAGGAGGGAGAGAAAACACCTTATGACCTCAAGGCAACAGTGCTTTGAACCCCAACGTGCCCAGAGATGGTTTCATAGGTGAAGCTGAATCTCCTTGATCTGGCCACGATGCCTAGAAACCTTCATTTTAGTCAGGTTCATGCAAGCAGAAAAACTACAGCAACTTTTGGATGGAAAACATTTAAGTTTGGTAAAGTTCAAAGACAGTAAATTAAACAGAGAACAGAGAAGCTAGTAGAAAAAGCTGAAGTTCAACAGCATTAGTGATAAAGGACTCCTACACAGGCTTTTGATTTTTTTTTTTTTTTTTTTTTTGCGAGAGTACCATCTCTTCATTAGCAAACTGTCCTGTTCCTTTTTCTAGACCAGAGCTAGCACATCAATCTGACCATTTCTAATGAGATATAGGATAATACTGCACCAACCAGACTTGCTTGTCAGCCACTGCCTGATGGGTTTAAAGTACGAAACCATCCTTCATTAATTAACCTTCACTTTCTATGTAGATTCACTCATTGAGATGCAGGTAATTAAATCAAGGTCATTTCAAGGACCAGTGGAAGGAAAACAGCAATGCAAAGGTGGTGTGGTTGTGTTGACAGAGGGTTTTCACTAAAATTGTTTCAGTGTGATAGTTTCGCATACAAAAGGAGCGTTTTGGGGAAAAAGGAAACCACTTTCTTTTTTAATGTGTCGCCCCAAGGCTAAAGAAGTTTTGGACTCAACTATAGACTTTAGGAGGAAGTTTTTCACACAGAGGGTCATTGGGCATTGGAACAGGCTGCCCAGGGAGGTGGTTGATTCACCTTCCCTGGAGGTGTTTAAGGGACATGGTTTAGTGTTTGATAGGAATGGTTGGACTCGATGATCCGATGGGTCTCTTCCAACCTGGTTGTTCTATGATTCTATGACTTTGTGTGGCTTTCAGGATAGATTAGGAAAAGAAAATATCAGTAAACTTAAGGAAATGCAAGATGAAAAAATAATATATGGAATAAAGGCAGGCATGAAGTTATGGGGTGGGCTTGACTGACTGAAGTATCCCTGCAAAAAAGAGTCTCGATTTAAAAAAAAGCAATCAAAACAACTACTTTATTTGTTTGTCGTCGTGTTCAGCTGCACGTCACTGACATTTAACCCTTACAAATATGATTCTGCGATGATGTAAACCTATGGAGAGCCGCTCAGCGCAAGCAGCCGCTCGCTCGTTCACAGGTATAAGACTCCAATTATGAAACCGCTGTAGCTTGGGGACATAACAGGATTTTTTGCAGCTCCTCCAAATTAGCTCTCCCACCAGCCCAAGACATGTGAAGTTCCAAACTTTGATCACTGATGAGAGCAAAGTGAATATATTGAACTTGCAAATAGCCTTTGGCTCTTTCCGAGTGGCTCCCTTATAATTTGAGTGCTAGATTAAAGTTGCACGTTATAGATTTTAATAACCGTCTTCCATTTGGTTTGCTGAGCACCACGTGCTGTGGATTATATGACCTACTCGCCAGCATGTCCCATTATGAGCACTTAACCTTGAAAGTTGTAAAGACAGAACATTTAATCTGTTAAACACAGTCAGAATCAGAAGGTTGTATAATTACAGGTAATTTGGCTTAGCTCTCCTAATACTTTCCCACTGTTCATATAAATTTTGCTGGAAATTTGCTTCTCGTGAAAAGGGAAAAAAAATATTATAAATATCGAAAACAACGGGGATTGGAGAACACAAATATTTGCTGAAATATGAACATAAATTTGTTTCATTTAAGGCCTTCACAGAATCATAGAATCACAGAATCACCTGGTTGGAAGAGACCCATCGGATCATCGAGTCCAACCATTCCTATCAAATACTAAACCATGTCCCTCAGCACCTCGTCACTAATCATCTGTATAGGAAGATTTTATAAGCATGACTGTGTGAATTACAAAATGTAGCATTAGCCATTATGCCGAAATACTAAGATTAGAAAAGAACGAAATTTGTTGTTCTTTGCCCACAACTATTTCTGATACGGACACCTTATAGTAGTTACTCCTACAGACATTTAATCCACACAACGATCAGAGCTGGCATTTTGATATTTGAATGCAGGACAAATAAAAAAAAAAAAAAAGTGAAGAGCATTTTTGAAAATCACTGTCTCCTCATGGAAAACCTGCAGCTAGGGGCAACCAGCAAACTGATTTCATCAGGAAATTGAAAATCAATAAAATTTAAAGCTTATAAAAACAGGAAATCAATCGCTACGGAAGAAAATACTAGATAAGACATAACTGATAATACTCATGGTGTTTACAACTCGGCTAGAAAGGACCCGGTTTTTATGGTGATGAGGATAATACACAATCCTATGGAGGCTACGAAAGTTTTTTCATTCTAGTTTTAAGATAACTGGTGTTTCAGTTAAGAGATCTTTTTTTCCCAGTGTGATTTTACCACCCAGAGATGTTTCAGTACCTTTAAGACTTGAGTACGTAAAGGACTCAGGTTAGCATTTTTGTAAAATAATCTAGAATCAGGTTTAATGAGATGGTCAATCCCTTTAATTTGGTCGTCGTGGGCATCAACGCACCATTGTGAAATAGTCCCGTCCCCGACAGATCTGCATCTGATCACGTTTCACGTGAACTACAAGAACAGTAGAAATGAGCAATTAGAACTGCATTTCGCTCGAAAATTTGAATTTTCAGCACCACCAACATTTTTCCCAGGAAGGCAACACTGTCAAAATGTTTTGTTTATGCAAAGCTCTAACAGGGAGGAAAAAAAAAAGCCAAACAAACTAAAAATATGAAGTCGGCTGAACCTGAATGGAGCTCCAATTACACCCATTTTTTTAAGCTTTTGTGAAAGTGTTTGAGCTTAATTAGGTTAAGCTATTTCAAAGCATGCCCAGTTGTTGTAATTTGTTTACGATACACTGTTGCTCTTTGATCACGAATGTTCATTTTTATAAAAACCCTGTTATCAGTCTCAGGATAAGTAACGAACAGTGTTTGTGGTAAGAAAATTTAGAAAAAGTTTAAGCAGCTCAGAACGGAGCTGTCTTATTAAGCAAAGACAGACGTGACTTTATTTAGCATGTGATGGCAGTAGGGTAAGCAAATTATTTTTCAGGAAGAAAAGGGAAATTAAAGGATGTTCACTTATGGATCCTGCCTGCAGTATGGTAGATATCGGAGTATTTTTAATAGTTCAATACTAGGCTGAGCTTGAACTTTGCCAGTTCTTGAGTAAAGCACCTTTAATATCCACTCATAACTTCTACCCTTCAAAATCCTTCCACTCATTCATAAAAAAAAAAGAAAACAAAGCACTCCTCATCCTTGCAATTGCTGTTTGGTTCCGATATTTTTTAAGAAATGTTACCAGAAAGATTAAAAAAGATAATGCAAAGTTAGTTGATAGGAATGGTTGGACTCGATGATCCGGTGGGTCTCTTCCAACCTGGTTGTTCTGTGATTCTGTAATTCTGTGATTCAACCTGGTTGTTCTATGATTCTATGATCTCACCTGATTTATGCACATAATAGTCACCGATGCAAATTAGACGCTCAATATTTGTATACTTTTTAAAACAAAGGTCTTAATGACTCACATTCAAAAACAAAACTAATGATGTTGAAGAGCAAGTATGCAAATATTTGCTCTTGACAATGATGTCTTCAAGAAGCAGCCAAGAATCCTGTGTCACTAGTAAGGCCAATCAAGCTATTCATAGTAAACAACTAAATCAATGAGCTCAGTCTCTTCTGTTCACAACTGACTTTCATAGAATCATAGAATCATAGAACAACCAGGTTCTAAGAGACCCATCGGATGGATCATCGAGTCCAACCATTCCTATCAAACACTAAACTTTGAATCACTTTCACATTTTTCAAATGTTTTCAATATCCCACATTTATTTTGAGTTATGGTCAGATTTACGAAGGTATTTTGTCAACAGGAGCTGGACACATACGCTGCTCAGGCACTTTTTTTAAAAGTCATTAAGTACTTCCTAAGTTTTGTCTGTATCTGTTCCTAGTTTTTGGTCTTTAGAGTGGACAGAAGCTTCTCCTGTTAGTGGTCTCGGCCGCGATGGGTTACTCGCACTGAGTAGACTCAAATCACCTGGTAGGATTTTCGCTCCAATTAGACTGCATTCGGTTACTATATCTGTATTTTAAATCTACTTTCCATAAGTGTTATGCAACATTCCCTTAAAAATTGCTGTTTCAGTTAACGTTTCTGCCCATAAATCAGTCACTGGAATATTCAGAGAAAGCAAATATGAAAGGGGTGTGAACACAGCTGAAGGCTATTCAATGTTTTATTCAAGGGAGTTTTCGTGGAAAATATTTTGAGGTATTTGCTTAGTTCTAATCATTACCATGGGACGCCCTGGAAATCTAATAGTAGCAGAAGTGCCAAAACTTGAAAGGAATTAAGTATGTTTGAAGAGAGAAATTTTCATTTTATGTTTGTGTGGAAATTTTGGAGGCAGTTCAGCTGAACCAAATTCCACAATTCTCTCAGTCTTCAGTGGTTGGTAAGGCTGTAGATCTAACCTGAGCGCTCGGAGACCCTCTCTGACTACCGAGAGGTTTTGTTTTCCGTGAATATTTTTTACCAGGAACCTGGCTATTGCCAAGCAGAGACAGGCTGTTTACTATTCCTGTGTAACACTGCAGGCAGCAAAAGGGGGTTGGGATAGAGGTCCTGGTGGAAAACCACCATGTTTCAGTAGTGCCTACTTCCATCGTGGAGTGACCTCTGAGCTGGTCCTGAAGTAGTTTAGGTACCAAGAACAAAATAGGCAATAAATTCATCATGGACAAATTAGCCCAAGCAGAGCATCCCCTCCGTTAGAGGTCGGGCACCTTTCAGAGGAAGCTTTTGCAAGTTGCCGGTGACCTAAGAGGTACTGAACCTACGCGGCCCTTATTTTCCATTTTAATGGAAGTCAAGGAAGCCGATCAGATCACAGACGCACTCAATAATGTGATGAATGGCACCTTCAACAGACTACTAAAAACTTTCCGTGGTGCTAGGGTCTCGCCGCGCCTTCTTTTATTGCATATTAGCAGCCAGAAACGCTGCACGCACTGAAATGTGAGACAGATTTTCATGCTTGTAAGAGCTCACCATCAGGCCCTAGCTGAGCGTTAGCACTTCTCTTACTTTACATTCAAAGGGTCCTTTGTCGGGGCTGCATATTCAGAGATAACAACAATGAGAATCATGGAAATTCAGTGCCCTCTTCCCCTCCTCTGATAAAGCACAAGATAATAAAGACATCGCATCTGAAATGCGTTTGGTTGAATTTTGGAAGGCCGGAATATGAAGGCGTTTCATAAATCAGGATGGATGGATGAACTCTTGTAGCATAAAAGAATGCCCAAGAATCATATAGGTTTTTTTTTCCCCCTTTAGGATTCAGCACTTAGCAGCTATTCAATTACCGTTTCAAGATAAAGCACGAATGCAACAGCTACTTTACACTATACTTCATATTTTACTTTCTCATGAATATAGAATTGTATTGCTGATCACACAAGCATCACACATCTAAGCCCTAATATCCACAGCCTCAAAAAACCCTGATGCCACAGAAAAGATCCTTTTTTTTTTTATTGCATTTCAATCGTTTGAATACTCAGAGAACTGTAGAATCTCTTGGCTGCTAGAGGCTTTCATATTTAAAAAAAAAGGCATCAATTATATGCAAAACATTTTGGGAGCTCATTTATGGGGTGCAACATGACCTTGGCAAATTTGGTTAAATGTGATCAGCTCAATCATGCAAACCTAACTGCAAAACCATGGATTCATGTACTCTTGGAGCCAATCGACATAGTAGACAAGCAGCTCTTGTTAACTGTTCTGACATCTTACTTTGGCTTTGCAAGTCATGATTTGTATTTGCAAAATTCTTTGCAAATATCAATATTTGTTTCATATTTTCTCTACGTTCTAGCACGTTTTGTTGTGGATTGCTTGGCTCTGGCCATAGGTACTGAGTTAGGAAAACTTCCTAATTTCCTGGAAATGGTTGGAGTCAAAGAATCATAGAATCACAGAACAACCAGATTGGAAAAGACCCACCGGATCATCAAGTCCAACCATTCCCATCAATCTCTAAACCATGCCCCTCAGTCCCTTTTGTCATAGATGTTTTCAATTTAGTGTTTAGATTACAGTAGTGTTGTTAGGAAATATTAGAAATATTAAAATTTCAATAGAATGAGAAATACGCGATTTTTTTTCTTGCAATATCAACTTTTTTTGAAGCCGTGAAAACCTGAAACAAGTGAAAAGAGATCCAGAGGGTCGAACACCTGGATAAAAGTTGATGGTTCTTGAGGTAGGACATTTGGAGCTAATCTCCTGCACCTTGGCCCAGGGAGGAAGGAAAGCATGTCTCTCCCTCATTCTCCACACTCAGATATGCAGATGCTGAAATCAACAACGTGCTTCAGTACGTGCCTGAATCATGGCCTAGTCAGCTCACTCGGTGACATAAAATAATGTTTGATAATTTGCACCATGCTTGAAAGATACCCAGTGATTTGTTATCCGTAAATCCAATGAACTTTTGACATATCCTCTTGCCTGGGTGAGGCAAGACATCCATTCGGTTACTAATGGGGGAAAGTTGAGGCACCGTATGATTTGTTTTACTGATGTAAATGTCGCAGAGAGCTATATTTTGTGAATGCATGATAGATCTAATGAAAGCATTATCCCTTTAGCCGTAATGCTGAAGTATAATGAAATGAAACATTTTGAGGTGTCTAGGTACTCAAAAGACACAGTAGGGGCTAATAAAAATCCTTTCAAGCTACTACTGGCACAGTCATGTGCTAATATTTTAAAAAATCTGGTTGGTCAAGTGATTATAAAGATGGCAGAAAGTGATACTTTTTTCCTCCAAATAGCCTCTTCTGTGAATGTTGAATCATAGAACAATCATAGAATCATAGAACAACCAGGTTGGAAGAGACCCATCGGATCATCCAGTCCAACCATTCAAGATCATTCAAGAATCACGCAAGATGCAAGTAAGCAAAAGTCTGGATTTTTTTTTTTCTTAAATATTTTTTTTTCCCTGTGGGGAAAATCCAAACTGTAAAATTGTAACTTCATGTGGAAATTTGGCAATTTCAGTGAGGCATTACTTGGTAAAGCTTTCTAGGTCAGCCTGGGATTTTGGGTAAGGGAAGAATGAGTAACCCCATCTCTGAGTAGCTAATACCCTTGCGACTGTGAGAGAGAAAACTCAACCTTATATATCTTATTTAATCAAAGAATATATAACTTCATCAGAGGTGGCTTCGACTTTCATGTAGAAATAAACCACTTCTATTACTGGAAATTATTAGGTACTTGTATTACAGCCAAACATGCGAGGTTTTTTTGCCTTTCTGGAGAACAAAAAGAAGGAAAAGATGTAGAAGAGAGCAGCAGCAGAAAAAGCAAAATCCCCACAAAACTCAGAGGTATATCCTCTTTTGACTTTTAAGAAAATGCAAGCCTAATCTCAATTTGGTGACTCTTTTCCCTCGAGCAGGCTGGATACAGAAGAAACGCCGGAATTAGAAGCTCTGAAGTCATCTGGGGGCTCGAAATACTGAGTGATGCAATAATTTATCACTGTGGCACACAATGTTAGCTGAAGGGCTGGACACGCAAGGCATATCTGTTAGATAACATTACTCAGAGGCTAACCAAGACTCAACGTGGCAGAGGCTCCGAGAAGGGAGCTCGCAACGGGCACACGTTGACACTTCTGGCTGTAAGGCAACTTCAGCTTTATACACAGTCACTGGTATTTGGGAAAAAGAGCAGCCTAAACCAAGCTTGAGTAGAGATTTTATACAAATAGAAAATCTAACTAGTGCAAAGTTAGGCTGCGTGCAAGAAAGCAGATTGGTTTCTTTTGTCAGCAGCACCTGCCTCTACCAAAAGGACTGGGTCCCTCACCACAAGAAGGACATTGAGGCTCTGGAGTGAGTCCAGAGAAGAGCCACGAGGCTGGTGAAAGGGCTGGAGAACAAGAGGAACGGCTGAGAGCTGGGGGTGTTTAGCCTGGAGAAGAGGAGGCTGAGGGGAGACCTCATTACTCTCTACAACTCCCTGAAAGGAGGTTGTGGAGAGGAGGGAGCTGGGCTCTTCTCCCAAGGGACAGGACGAGAGGGAATGGCCTGAAGCTCCGCCAGGGGAGGCTCAGACTCGACATAAGGAAAAAATTCTTCACAAAAAAGGTCATTAGGTACTGGCAGAGGCTGCCCAGGGAGGTGGTTGATTCATCTTCCCTGGAATTGTTTAAGGTGCGGGTGGATGAGGTGCTGAGGGACATGGTTTAGTGTTTGATAGGAATGGTTGGACTTGATCCGGTGAGTCTCTTCCAACCTGGTTGTTCTATGATTCTACGATTCCAACATTAAATACCATCCTGGACATACTTAGGACAAATAATCTACATAATCTGGAAGAGGAGCATTACCTAATAAAGGAGAGAGAATCACTCCCCTTTGATCTAGTTTCAAGCAAACATCCCAATAAAGGAGAGGGTTGTCTCTGCATGTCTGCAGTCCAGCTTTCGCAACCCCTCCTCAGAGTGCTTGACGTACCTTGCAAAGAGACATTTACGAGGCATCTGCGTTGAAAGGCATCAGGCTCCACTTGCAGAGTAGGTGAACACATGGTCCCACAGCCAAGGACATCCATCGATGTTTGGAACCTCCTCCTCTGCACACACGCACACTGCTGTCTGAGGAAGAGATGCATAAACAGTGAACATTTTCAGAGATCCAAGAGAGAACATCTGAATGGACTAAAGACTGCTGAACATGAGCCAGCAGTGTGCCCAGGTGGCCAAGAAGGCCAATGGCATCCTGGCTTGGATCAGAAATGGTGTGACCAGCAGGGCCAGGGAGGTTATTCTCCCTCTGTACTCTGCACTGGTGAGGCCGCTCCTTGAGTCCTGTGTTCAGTTCTGGGCCCCTCAGCACAAGAAGGATGTTGAGGCTCTAGAGCGAGTCCAGAGAAGAGCAACAAGGCTGGTGAGAGGTCTGGAGAACAGGCCCTATGAGGAGCGTTGGAGAGAGCTGGGGGTGTTTATCCTGAAGAAGAGGAGGCTGAGACCTCATCGCTCTCTACAACTACCTGAGAGTAGGTTGTGGAGAGGAGGGAGCTGGGCTCTTCTCCCAAGGGACAGGGGACAGGATGAGAGGGAATGGCTTCAAGCTCTGCTACGGGAGATTTAGGCTGGAGATTAGCAGGAAGTTTTTCATGGAAAGGATCATTGGGCATTGGAATAGGCTGCCCAGGGAGGTGGTTGATTCACCTTCCCTGGAGGTGTTTAAGGGACGGGTGGACGAGGTCCTGGGGGACATGGTTTAGTGTTTGATAGGAATGGTTGGACTCGATGATCCGATAGGTCTCTTGCAGCCTGGTGATTCTATGATTCTATGACTGACTTCTGCCTTGACTCCAGAACCAGCACTGTTGAAATAATCCTTGGGATGACCCCAGCAGTCAAAAATCAAATCGGATTTGTAAAGTGCTTTAGGATCATTCTTGAGGAAAGGTGCTGTAGAAATATAAGGTATTATTATTATTACTATAATAAGACTAACTCCCCATGTCCCTTGGTGCTAATGCAATTCGCTGGTAGGGGATAAACTATGGAGCCAACATGGACCAGATTATTGCCTCATAAAATGGGACACCTGCCCTATTATCCCTTAAATAATAAGTACATAAAGCAAATTTGACTGTAATAATAAAACATAATGGTGAAATATTTATGGGTAATTTTTCAATGCAGCACGCAAGGATTAAGCCGTGCAGGTCCTGTTGGCTTTTACAAGAGTTGTGCTGTTAAATCCTCCCCACGAAGTCCAGGAGAGACCGACCAGTAACGTGTCTGCAAGTCTGCACAGTGAATGGTCAAACTAGACGGAGATTTTAAAACATGATGAACAATCACAGATTCCACCCTCGCCCTTAACCTCCAATAGGCAGAAAGATGTATTTCAAGTAATCCAACCAGGAACGTGCTTATGAACAAGGAAAACATCTCGTCAGGTCTATCCTTTCCTAAAGGTGCATGCAGGGAATGCAGTTGTGCAGCTGGTAACGACTGCAAATGGTTAATTAAGCCAACCTGCGAGCTTGCTTGCTGGGACTACATTCAATCACAGCAGTGACTAAAGAAACACAATTGAAACAGAAATGCAAATTGTTCTTCGAGCTCCATTTGCAGATAAACAGTACTGAGTCCATGATATAACGAATACCGAGCCCCTAATATGACAAGATAGCAAATAATATGAAGAATCACTTAAGGGATATCATCAGCTTATGCTTTTTACATCTTCGAATTTCTCACTTACCTCTCACCTTTTCTAAATTCTCGTAACTGGAAAAGCCACAGGGAGGGGAAAAAAAAAGAAGCCACATTTTCTGATTGTTCATTTGGCAAGAACGCTGCACATAAACAGGTTTCATAATTTCTTTCATCATTATTTCCATATTCATTCTCCTGCTCTTCTGTGGGTTGACTTCTGATAGAGCAGCAAAATGAAAAAACAATTTTTAAAAGCTTATTTTAGAGCAAGAAAATTTGTTTAAGGTATGTGAGGCAGGTGAACCTAACCTCTCAGTACTTTCAATATACTTTAAATTTTAAGTTGTCAGCCTCGCAGTCTGTTTTTGAAAAGCACTCGTGTCTTGTTCCCGAGACAGAGCCTGATGTGGTCTTTTAGAGGCAAAATAATGTGGTTGGACTCGATGATCCGATGGGCCTCTTCCAACCCGGTTGTTCTATGATTCTATGAAATGGTACATGCTCTAATTAACCTAATTTTTGAGAGCAGTCCCAATATCTAATAGCCATGATGCAATTTGTAGCAGATTATATGACTTATTTTATAAAATTCCAGAAAAAAAAATGAAGTGAATATCTGAATTGCACCCCTTTTCAGCACTGTTTCCTAAATAATGGGGTTATTTTGATTAGCCTTTTTTTTTAAAGCAAGATAGGGCTATTTTAGGTCTGGCTTGTTTGCTGGTTTTGTGTTGCTGGCACTTTTCCAAGCAACAGAAAACACCTGATGTTTTCCACATCCATTTCTAAGCACCCATAATTGCAGCCTTGGGTTTACAGGCGAGCTGCACGGTCACAAACACCGATACGAGGGCTCTTCCCACAGCCCAGAGTTTCGGTTCGCACACGCTCACACTTGTGTGATCACCCTCGTCATCGTCATCCTCCTCCTCCCGCGGTCGTTGCACCAATTAAGTGCATTTTGGCATGAGCGTTTCCAAATACACGGCTCGAACACAAAGTCAATTTTATGGCAGCGGAGCTGATACAGATATATACGCACGATGCGCGTGTGTGCACGTGCGTGAAAATCTATTCATGCCTTTCTTTCTGGGTGCCGCTACCTCCCTGCTTGAAGAGTTTCTGTGTTTTCTCTTTGTATCATCCTGGCTCCGAGTGCTAAAAGCCACATCCTGTTATGTTTGGTTGCTAGGTGGAGAAATGTTATCATGGGCTTCAGCAATAATTTATCCATAGAGCTAGAGGAGCTGTCATGTACTTCTGACAGTGAGCTGCAGCACTTTATCAGCTTGCCTGTAAATCAACCGTGTGTGGGTGAAGATGCCAGCAATGTTTGATCTCTCTCAGACAGTCTAATAATCTGCTTTTGTCTGATTGATTCCTTCACATCACCAAGCACATTGCAAACGAGAGTGGAGTGCCCTCTGTTTATCTCCGTTGGTCATCTGCTTGAGGGCAACAGGGCAGAAAATGCTGTTCTCGCTGAGATGTAACAGTTTTTTGGAATTAGGGGCTTTACATCATATCCCGGAGCAGGTTTAGTCCAGTAAATCAATGATAGCAGAATTGAATGCACCATAAATACCTCAAACCGTATCTCTTACAAGAATGTAAGAGTAATTCATAGAAACAGGAAAGGTAACTTTGCTGGAAAGAATTACAACCCCTACAAGCTCAAGACGTGCAGGTCTTTTATGGCCTGTGTTTACATCTACCCTCTTGAACTTCGGGAAGCAACGCGCCGCATACTGGCATTTGGTTCCAGGCAGTTCAGAGATAATATTGAGCTGAACAGGACGCTGTCAGAATCGATCACCGCCTCTCAATCCGAAGCCCAACTTTTTCTAAATTTCTGTCAAGTTCTTTTTCGCGCAGGAGATGCCAACACACCGTGTCACGCGCTGCACCACAGTCAAGTGGAACGCGACGCCTGGTGTTGTGCAATGCCAAAAATGCACATAAAAGGATGCAATCTCATGAGCAGCCAAAGTCCCTCTGGGAGGAGGGAGAAGTATATGCCCATTCCAATGGATAAACAGAACTTACTTTGCTTTGTTTTGTATGTTGTACTGTCCTCCCCAGTTGAAAAATCAAGAGCTTATTACCAGTTGGAGTCTGGCAGCAGCTAATTGTCCAGTGACCTGGGAACAGGGCCAGACTGAAAGGACAAGAGGGAATGGCCTCAAGTTCCACCAGGGGAGGTTCAGGCTGGACATAAGGAAAAATTTCTTCACAGAAAGGGTCGTTATGCACTGGAACAGGCTGCCCAGGGAGGTGGTTGAGTCGCCTTCCATGGAGGGGTTTAAGGTGTGGGTGGATGAGGTACTGAGGGACATGGGTTAGAGATTGGTGGAAATGGTTGGACTCAGTATTCCGGTGGGTCTCTTCCAACCTGGTGGTTCTGTGATTCTATGACTTGGGGTTCTGATGTCTGGGTGGTGGCACAGGCAGCAGGATATTTGGGGAATGCACTAATTTCAACCCAGTGCGCTAAGGGGAAAGGAGGGTGTTTCGCAGCACCGCTGAATGCTAAAAACGGGTGAAAATTCACACTGCATAATGTATTTGTAATTGTGCTTAAGGCAATGAGAAGAGAGAAATTCGTGAAACAAATCTGGCATACGGCGTAGGCCTTTGGAGATGCTGGAGAAGGAGTTATATCTCTCCCAGTGTTATTGCATGGAGTAGTAGCGCTTCGGGACAGTGGATCCAAACTATTATAGAAATTGTTCTGGAACCTATTTTCCTGGTGAGAAGACAGTCCTTACAGTTCCCCAGCTGGCTGGCCACATAGGTAACACCTTTTATGTGCAGCCGAGGGGCCTGTGCTGCTTCTCCACATTTAATAACCCTTCCAGTGAAAGCTAGACGTCCACTCACAAGAGATTTTTTTTTCCCTGCACACATCGTAAAAGCAACTAAAGTGATAAAAGCAGAGAGACCTGAAGTTCAAGCATGTAGAAGGGCGTATTCTCTCTTCTTTCACCAACAGGCAGCATCAAATAGCACTGAGTTTTACTGAGTACTACAACACACATACACTGTTGCTTTGTCTAAGACCTCGAGCTGGCATCTTTTCAGCACTGCGATATTTTGAATACGATGTGCATATAAAATCATAGAATCACCAGGTTGGAAGAGACCCAGTGGATCATCGAGTCCAATATAGAGGCAGACTTATGGATATACACAGATGCCTCTCCAGAGACCTCAGGGCTCCTATTCATATGGTGCATTAGAATAACAGGAACAACTTATGAGGATTTTAAATTCAGAACCGTATTCTAGTTCGGGTGCAGCTACTTGACCTCTCATTTTAGTCGCTTGCCTCTTAGCAAGAGACATATATGATTTCTTAAAACTTGCTAGGAAATAGACTCATAACGTTTCTAACTGGATTAAATCACCAGGAAAACGTTCCACTGAAAGGCTCCAATTCTGACTTTACATACGTTGACTTAGCTGTATTGGATGTCCATGAAGTCTGTATTCAGATTGGCTTTGGCACATACAGCCCAAGTCTAAATCTTCAGTGATCTTCAACATCCTCATTCTAAACTGCTCTTTAGGTTGCAAATGATTTAAAATGAGCCTATTATTGTGTTTCAAATGCTACTCGTTCCTTCCACTGCAATGCTGCTCTGAAAGGGCTGGCGATTGCCAAAGGAGATCCCAGAAATAAAACAAACAAACAAACAAAATGACAATAAGGAAAAAGAGAACTTGAAAAGATGAAAATGGAGCATGTCTAAGAAAACTACATTTCCAATAACATCCAGTTATCCTCAAGGGAGATGTATAAGTAGAAGATATTACATGGCTGAACAGTAAATATCACATTTCTTTTTACAAGCATGTTTCTGCATTTTATTATATCTTGACTGGTAGAGCCATAAATTTTGAATATCCAGTCTAAGAAAGGACAGGCTTAAGATCTACAGGCTTCATTCTCCATGGGTCTAAACGGTCAGCAGCATTTTGTTATCCCATAACAGATTGATTAATTAGAAAGTTTAATCATAGAACAATCACAGAATCATAGAACAACCAGGTTGGAAGAGACCCATCGGATCATCGAGTCCAACCATGTATATGTTGAATATATATACATGAATAGGTATATTCATAAGCAAGTGAAAGAAATGAATATATACATACCTACATTTAGGAAAAAATAACTATAAGCAGCTAATGTAGGTTAATAATTAGCGTGAGTGATCTGATTCCTAGGCTTAAGAGCTCTATTAAAGTCCTCTCTAAAATAGATTTCCGGGGAGAAAGTTCCAGAGGAGTTATCGCACTGAGCAGCTGCAGATTTCCTGCTCTTGAGTTCTCCTCCCTCTCCTGCGAGGTCGACGCTTCTTTGGGAAAGAGAAGGAATACTGAAAACTAATTACCATCCGTGGTTGGGTACAATCGTGGCAATAAATAACTCTTCCTGCCACCAAGTTTCCAAGCACTTTGTGGCCTGTACCGAAGGGTGTGTAAATAGACACAGTTCCAGAAGCTACAGAAAGAAACTACTTGGGTAAGTCTGGGCTATCTGACCTCCCTATCAAGCATTCTGCTGCTGCTGTCAGCCAGCAAAATGTTATTTCCTAAAGTACAGTCCCGGAAAGTAGTATTTCTGGATCATCTACCAAAGGGTTGGCCAATGTTGAGTGACTGATTGAGGTTATGACATGGCTTTTACCGACAGCTCTTTCAGGACTGATAGAAACTCACGGGAACCTGCCTGTTATTTTGTAGTACGGAAAAACACTTGGAGATGGGAGGTGGGATTTCTGGCAGCTGGGAGGCTTGGGTAATTTGACATTAGACTATTTTCGCTTGATAGTGGAAGACAGGTCTGATGAAACCTGACATACAGTTTACAATTATAATTAATATCATCAGTGTGTTAAAGGCAAAAGCCTCGATACCTCATGGATGTGATTTCATTGGAAGACACCTTTACTATATTTTTGGTTTGCCCTAGTTAAATACCCTTGTGCTTAAAGGAATAGTTTTGTCTGCTACAAACTGCCAAGGAAAAACAACCTGACTGAACGCTGACCACCTTGGAGAATATATTTATTTGGCCCTGGCCACACTAGATCCACCTTGCTGTCACGTATGAAAATTGTAGTCAAAGGTGATGTGTCTCCAGGAACACCACCAAACTGACAAGTTTGGAACAGAGAAGGAAATACCTTACTTTCCAAATGCTGTTTGCACCACAAGAAGGATGTTGAGGCTCTGGAGCAAGTCCAGAGAAGAGCAACGAAGCTGGCGAAGGGGCTGGAGAACAGGCCTTATGAGGAGTGTCTGAGAGAGCTGGGGGTGTTTAGCCTAGAGAAAAGGAGGCTGAGAGGAGACCTCATTGCTCTCTACAACTACCTGAAAGGAGGTTGTAGAGAGGAGGTTGCTGGGCTCTTCTCCCAAGGGACAGGGGACAGGACAAGAGGGAATGGCCTCAAGCTCCACCAGGGGAGATTTAGGCTAGAGATTAGGAGGAAGTTTTTCATGGAAAGGGTCATTGGGCATTGGAATAGGTTGCCCAGGGAGGTGGTCGATTCACTTTCCCTGGAGGTGTTTAAGGGACGGGTGGATGAGGTGCTGAGGGGCATGGTTTAGTGTTAGGAATGGTTGGGCTCGATGATCCGATGGGTCTCTTCCAACCTGGTTGTTCTATGATTCTATGATTCAACAGAGTTATTTCAGGGGTTAATCAGAGACCTCCGATGCAGGACATGCTGCTGGTGCATTTTCTAAAGGAGAACAAGGTAACGCCAGATGCAAACATCTCCTGAAAGAAGCTTCTCAAAGAAGGAACCGTTTACCAGAGGACATCATCCTGCTTAGTTGTGAGGAGAATCTGCTTGTTGCTGTCTAAATTGTGTTTCTTCTGTATCAGCTGAGAATTAGACCTAAACCACAGGGTTCATGGAGGGGCTGTAGGGTATGTGTGCTTGGCAGAGCAGGAATTACCAGGATTTTGATGGCTAAATTCCCCATTTATCTGGACAGGGGCTACACGGTCCTGGTTTTCAGGAGTGTAAAAGTATTTACAACTGACATGTCTTAGCAGAACAAAGGAAGCTGTCACTGCTGCTATTTTTGTCTTATAATCGGCATTAATCTCTGTGCTCTTTCCAGATTTATCTGAAGGGTTAATGAAAACACTGGATTTGCCCAAAGCACAGAAACTGGGAGAAGAACGTGGGGTGAAATTTTCCAGCAGCATCACTGGATCTCTTAACGCAGATACGAGACAGGTAGGTGGTGGGTTACAAACTGTAATGAACTGACACCTTCTCTTCACAGAAGGTGTCACACAGGTACAGCAAAGTGCAGCAGCTGAGCCTATTTTAGATTGCAAAAGTGCAAATGAACTGAAATCCTTACAGACAGATAGATGCTTCAAAGTGTTTATTTTTTTTAATATGTGATTATAGATATATTGTAGTCTTTGTTTCTACCATTAGCAGGTCACCTGTTTGGACACACAAGCTGAGGCTAAGGCTGCAGCCCTGACCATAGAGTCTCACTGCCCTCTCCCTCTCTGCAAGCACTTGCTGTGCTACAAAATAAAATCCTAGAACAACCAGGTTGGAAGAGACCCATGGGATCATCGAGTCCAACCATTCCCATCAATCTCTAAACCATGTCCCTCAGCACCTCGTCCACCCATCCCTTAAATCCCTCCAAGGAATGTGACTCAATCCCCTACCTGGGCAGCCTCTGCCAGTGCCCAATGACCCTTTCTGTGAAAAATTTTGCATCGGTGCTGTCATCTAACAGACCAGCAAGGTACTTGAGGTGGTGAAAATACCAAATATTTGAGTACCTGTTTCTGAACATAGAAAATGGGAAAAAAAATCTAATCCATACAGAAAATCTAATGTTTATATATACACCTATTCCACAAATAAGAATTAGCATCTAATCATATGTTTCTTATTAACTGCTAGGCTCTTAACATGCTCCCAGAACAGAAAGGATATACCAGGATTCATCCTGAGAGTCTGAGACCACCCGGTAATGTAATGCAAGGCAGAAGTGTGGCAGCTTTTACTGCTTCTTGAGATCTAGGTGTGCAAAATATGTCAGTGACAGACAAGGCATCAAGGACTGAGAAAAGAGAATTTCATTTCAGCGGGAGGTATTCTCAGTGAAAATGAAAGCTGTTCTCCTCAATGTGGTATTGGAGATACAGAGAAACTGTAAATTGAGTATTTCAATACCTATCCACCCCTAATTTTAAGCGGTTTTAAAAAAATGAAATAAAGAAAAATGAAGGAAAGCTCTTTCGCTGCATTCAGAACAATCAAACACCAGGGGACTGGATGGCTTAGGGAACTGTTAATGGGATACGGAGTATTTCAAGGTCACCGGAGCAACTCTAGCTCAGGTTAGTAGTAATTGGAAGTCATTATTACTTGATGGCTGTTCAGTAGTTTAAATGACATGGGTTGGTGGTCTTAACGTCGCATGGAGTGAACACCTGTCTGTACCACACACACAGAGAAAAGGAATTTCCATTGGTGCCAATCTGGTACTTTTCATCAGAACTAATTTAGAGATAAGAAATTAAATAAATAAATCTAAGTAAACAATCTGCGTCACATACTTATTCACACATGTCGCCACCACCTCAAGGTTGGCACTAGCCTAAAAGGTCCTAACGTGGGATGGGTGCTACCCAACAGGCTCTTGTCTTCGGGACCAGAGACAACTGCACTCGAAACGCGTTATGACAAAAAAAGGTTGGAACGTAAACCAGTAATTAACAAATTAGATCTCACATTGGTCAATCCAGTCACAGGTATGCTAGACTTCCAAGCGCAGTGCAAAGCTGTGTTCATGGATATAGAAAAGGGTAATGATTACACCATGATAATTTAGAGAAAAAAAGTGTCGTGCCATGTGTTTGGGATTTGCGGTGATTCATTGATAATAACAGACTTTGGGCTAAGCTGCATGCTTTGAATTTTGTTCACTGTATTATGTAAAAACTCTTGGGTAGAAATATGTAGTCGGTAAAACTTAAATAAAGGATTTCATTGATTTCATTCAACTCCCCCTGAAAATCATACTGTCTCTGTCAGGTTTTTATGATTCTTCTTTCATGAATCAGTCAAACTTTGAACTTAGTAAGGCTTTGAACTGGCCAAAATAGTTTCTCCCAAATAATCCCTATTACTCACAACTCTTAATTGGTAAAAATTTATTTAATCTGAATTATCGCAGCAGAAAATGATTAAGGTGTTGTCTTTAGGAGAGGGTTTTGAACAGGCCAAGTATTTCACATTACCTGCTGAAAAATCATACTAGTGGGTAATGTTTACTATTCCCTTCACATACAATTATTCCCCTTAGAATTAATCAGGCAATTTTTCAAAGTGTAGTCATGAAACTGGACAGGCTCCTTACCTAATCCAATATATGTTGCTCAGCAAACATATATCCAAAGATATATATTTACCAGGCAACTGGATTTCAGCAGAGTGACATAGTTGTACGCAGGAGTCCAGCTATGCAAACAGATAGTTTCTTGATGGAGAACTCATTGCTATGCAACCTATTTTTAGTTTTGTACTTAACATGTTCTAGGTGAAAAAAACAAACCAGAGAGAGACTATTTGCCTAAGTAATTCTGTACTGTATGCGACATGTTTGGGATATGTCAATGACTCAGGGCTTCAAATAAAAATATTTCACTATTATGTGCTGGATTACTTGGTTAAAAAGAAAACACCTCTGCAAAGTCATGCTAACTAAGACCAACCCACTATGGCAAGAACTGTTGGTGAGAAAACTCCCCTCAAGGCACAGAAGTAAAGGTTTCATTCATCAGGAACTGAAAAATTAGAAATTTAGGATATCCAGGGAATAATATGTAATAACTCTGCTGAGCCGATAACCTAGATTTAAATCAAAAGTGGAATAAATTTTGAATTCACATTAACAAGGTTTCTGTGTTCTGTAATATCAATAGTTCTTGGTCTTACTCAGGTAGACTGGAAATTCATGAACTTACTTTTGTAGGATATTTGACTTATATGTGGAGACAAAAGAGCCTAAACTAACACTTGGGGTTGTATCACTAATACAAGTTCCTAATACAAATTTTCATTTAGGAAAGAAATTTTCACGGAAAGGTTCATTGGGCAGTGGAACAGGCTACCCAGGGAAGGGGTTGATTCACCTTCCCTGGAGGTGTTTAAGGTGTAGGTGGACGAGGTGCTGAGGGACATGGGTTAGTGTTTGATGGGAATGGTTGGACTCGATGATCCAGTGGGTCTCTTCCCACCTGGTTAATCTATGATTCTAAGTAGCCGATACTTTTATTTTTTTTCCTCTCGCTACTGCATTTTGAAATATTATTTTGCCTTTAATGTTCAGTCTCCTCCTCACTCTCTCTCACTTTTATTTTTTTTATTATTTTTGTTGGTGACCACAAGTGTAGTTTCAGTAAATAAAGCTGGTGCTTGATAATGTGGAACGGCCAGGAGCTTAACTCTGCCCTTGGAGATCGCTTACATCAAACCAGCGATCAAAAAGTGGCGCAGATAAAATTTGTCATCAGGGATTTCCTACAAAAGAATTACAGGGGGAGAAATGGCCTGATCGATACTATGGATTTTCACTGCAGGGGCTGATAGTCCAATTGCTGTGAAACACTCACACAGATAAAAGGGCACGGCTGCCACTTTGTTACAGACTGCTGACTCAGCGCAAAGCCTGTCAGGTATTTATAGGCCAAAGTGATACAGAATTATCACCTTGCAGTGCCCAGCTCTTGTTAGTTCTGAGATTGCCTCCCTTTATGGGATTGCTAAATGCAGGTGAATGGGAAAATGATGGCTAACAGCTGTCAAAATGCAATGGAATGAAGTACTTAAATCTTTTTTTTATCCATTAAAAGGGTAACAACCAAACATAGATCATCGCGCAGACGTCGTAATGATATTTGGGGCCAGTAAACTAGGGGTTATAAACAATGTACATCTGATCAAAATCGTAAGGAAAATACAAAAGGGGGAAAAAAAAGCAATAATAAAAATTCTTCTTGTTACTTTACAGTATGTGGCTTGGCATTCGCTTTGCTCCTTTTCGCAGGGATCTCCAGGCCCCTCATCAAGGCTGTTGCAAGCAGCCTCCCAGCTCCATCACAGAATCACCAGGTTGGAAGAGACCCGTTGGATCATCGAGTCCAACCATTCCTATCAAACACTAAACCATGTTCCTCAGCAACTCGTCCACCTGCACCTTAAAAACCACCAGGGAAGGCGAGTCAACCACCTCCCTGGGCAGCCTCTGCCAATGCCCAATGACCCTTTCTGTGAAGATTTTTTTCCTAATGTCCAGCCTGACCCTCCCCTGGTGGAGCTTGAGGCCATTCCCTCTTGTCCTGTCCCCTGTCTCTTGGTAGAAGAGCCCAGCTCCCTCCTCTCCACAACCTCCTTTCAGGTAGTTATAGAGAGCAATGAGGTCTCGCCGCAGCCTCCTCTTCTCCAGGATAAACACCCCCAGCTCTCTCAGCCATTCCTCATAAGACTTGTTCTCCAGCCCCTTCACCAGCTTTGTTGCTCTTCTCTGGACTCGCAATAATTTTATACTCCTTATACTGCAGGAAAAACTACTTTAAGGAGTCATTGGGATGACTCCCGGAACTCTTCTTCATTGTTCTAAGCCAGTATTTACACCCTCACCAAGACAAAATGCTGACAGGTAACTAATATTAACCAATAGCATTAAGGGCTCATTGACTCCAAGGACTGTTTCACACAGACACTTAAAGGACCAGAGCCCGATGAAGGCAAAAGGAACACACTCATCTTCTGGTCCAACAGGTAGCATAAAGCATCTCTCTCCTGATATGCAGCCACTGATTAACTGTTCTCAGCTCTAAATTATTTCACTGTTGCTGCTACAGCCTGAACATGTTTTTCAGTGATGGTAAAGGAAGGAGCAGCCACTACTTGTCCTTCTATCACTCTGTATAGTAGAGCAGAAAGACCAAGAACTGCATTATCCAAAACAGGACAAAGAATCTGGACTTAAGATATTATGGGAAGAAGTTTTCAGTAAGTTTAACCATCACGATTAACTGCAGAAGCTTTGGAATGAAATTGTACAAAGTTTAACTCGAAATACTAAAATATACAGCAATGTATTACTTTAAATAATAATTCGATTGCCTGTAAGAAATGTTGGGGGTTTCTAAAAGAAAATCTTTCCTAAGCAGGAGAGGAGCCTTCCTTCATGCTCCATAGGGAAATTATCGTAGTACTTGTCTGAACTGCCTGGTGCTGGTAGAATCATAGCTGTTCTCATCCCAGCGTCGTTGCATGGAAGTTTACTGTCACTAGCAATAAGCAGTAGATAAAAGGAGGGTGGGTGGGGGGGGAATAAGAAAACAAAAGGGAAAAATAGAAGCTAAAAAATTCACCAGAGGTGAAAAAAGTGGGGGTTTGGGGGAGGGGGGGGGGGGGGAGGGAAGAAGATATACATAAACTAGTTGTTTTTGTCTTTCTAGTTGCTATGATGTGCACAAAGGAAATAGACTGAATAAAATCACATCTCGGGAACACCAACATAAATTCCCCCTTGCTTTGACAAGTACGTAATTTTGTGCAGTGATGCTCTTCACGTCTGGAGAGTTATGAGGCAATTTCATTCCCATCTGACAAATTTACAAAGAAACATTAGAGAGAAGGGATTAGAAAAGCGAGAAATCTTTATAGACTTTTTCCTCAGGCTGTATTTTCCTTCCATCTCTTGGCTCTTCCTTGAGGAATATGTATGAGTGACTCATTCTGTATGAACGCCATAACCGAAACACTTAGCAGATAAGCATAACATGAAATGTGCTTTAAATCAACTAATTGTATTTACATTATCTGGGAGGGCCCATCCTGATTGGCTAAAGTTGGTAAAAATTTGCTATTGTGCATTTTCAAGATAACAATTTAAAACTGGGCAAAAAAAAAAAAAAAGCTAAAACATTAGCTTTGCAGGAAAGTCTGTGTCAGGAAAATAATTTGCACTCGTAAAACACTTCTCAGCTCAGGGTTCTGATTGACCTATTTGCCCTCGTTTTAGTCTGGTGAAGACCAATAACATTTTTCATTTTACTCATTGAGAAACTGAGGTAAATTAAATTATCTCCGAAATTTGTGGAGAGAATAAACATCAGCAGAAAACAGGACAGGGAGAGACTAGTTTGGCTGCGCTCAATGATAGACTTTATATTGCTAAAAAACCAAATTGAAGGATGAGCTGAGTAGAGACCAAGGTGTTGTTAATGCTTTGCCAACAGCCACGGAAAGCCAGGGAATTCCTTGGGTTTGCGGCTGCACCATTACAGCTTCTTTCTGCCAATAAAAAAAAAAGGCTGGTTCAGCCTTCTCTTTGCTGACAGTGGAAAATGATGGCACAGATTATTCTAGGAATAAATGATAATAAGAAATGCTGTAAAGGCTTTGCTTTTCCTGCAAGGTTTTAAAAAACAGACAGCCATGACTCGCTTTAGTTATACTGCTGAATATATTTAAGCCGAGCTGATATATGGCTACTACAGGAGATCAGTATTTTATGTTCTTGGAGTAATCAGTATCATTTTTCTTGTCTTTTTATCTTTTTTCCCCTTCATTTTTTAATATCAAAACATTGGCACTGATTGTTCATTACTGGTGTGACATCGAGGAACTTCTACCTGCTAGTCCAGGTCTTTTGTTTCTGGAGTTTTGCATTGATCCTCTTTTAAGGTCATTTCAAGTGCTGGATGATGGCACTCCCCTCCCTCCTTTTATTAATGAAAATTATACGATGGTGATAGGAAGTTCCAAAACATATTCCTTTCTTGGCACAAAGATGAAATATAATAAAATGCAGATGCTTTCTGATAGAGAGCACAGATGAAAATGTTTTATAACCACAACTTATGGAGAGAGAGGCAAGCACAGGGGACACGGTTCCTAGGGCCCTGGTCGAGAGCCCCAAAGCAATCACTGCAATATCTGTAATATGACAGAAGAGAGCTGGGGGAGGGGTATTTATTATCTTTTTCATGGGACCCAGGTGGACCTCCTGGCAGCCACGGTTATGACTCAGGATCCATTTTAAAACAGTGAACCATAATAAAGAGAAACTCAGATGTGTAACAGTGCTGGATTTTAGCATGTTTCAAGTTTTATTGTCTCTGCATTTGCAATCATTTTTGTGCAAAGCAAACCGTTTCTTAATAACTTTCGACTACGCTGCTTCCCTCTCTGTATTTACTTCATTTGACACGTCCTCATCCCCTCCTTGTGTTCAGATGATGACAAAGACTGCATAAAGAGTTCTGTTATGAGACTTCTGTTCCAGTTAGGGAGTCAAAGGGAGACTAAAAAGCAATACCTCATTTTCTAATTAATAGATAGGAACATTCCCTGTGCTTTCTTTAAAACCGAAGTTTAATAATTTGCTTGTCTGGATAATGTGTTCTTGGTATTTCACAGAATCATAGAATCACCAGGTGGGAAGAGACCCACCGGATCATCGAGTCCAACCATTCCTATCAAACACTAAACCATGTCCCTCAGCACCTTGTCCACCTGTGCCTTAAACACCTCCAGGGAAGGTGACTCAACCCCCTCCCTGGGCAGCCTCTGCCAGTGCCCAATGACCGTTTCTTGAAAAGCTTCCTCCTCATGTCCAGCCTAAATCTCCCCTGGTGGAGTTTGAGGCCATTCCCTCTTGTCTTGTCCCCTGTCCCTCGGGAGGAGAGCCCAGCTCCCTCCTCTCCACCACCTCCTTTCAGATGGATGTGGAAGCAGAAGTGTTTTCTATTCCCTGCTCTTTGATGCACAGTTTGAATATTTCTTTTCCCTAAGCCAAATAGACACTTGGCATAAATCCTATAAACTTAGAAAAAATTATCAGAAGTTATCATATATTGGGGCTGCCTTTTGACTATTGGCTAAACACACTGAAAAATGGATCCTAAAATTACTACAGAAAAAGAAAGGAGGGTGGGAGCCAAGAGGCCTGTAATCTCATCTGCATGTAGCCTTCTAGAAGTTCAAAGACATTTGAGTAAAGGGTTTTGGTTCCAATCTGTTGTCGCTAATAGGGATGGAAACTCTAACCTCAGCTCAAGATCTAAACTTTACATAGCTAAGCAATTGTTTAGATCACAGCTTATGTCTGGTCATGCAGCCTGTTCAGATGTGGTCCCAAGAGCCTGGCTGCTTATATGAGTGTTTTCTTTGTGTAAGAGACAAAAATCTTGTGAGAGGAGATATTATTGCTAACATTTCTAATGTGCTCTGGCAAGAAGATGACCACAAATACAGATAGCTTTGAAATATTAGAGCGTTTTTGGTTCCAGCCCAATCCAGAAATCATGAGTATAGAAAAAAATCAAAACTGTAGTTAATATAAAGGACAAACTCAGGTGAGTTTGAGGTCATTATTTATTCTCACCAAATTCTTTCTATTGTCAGCAAGAAAAAATGTTAAGCGACGCACTCCCCTGAGCAACTACAGGGCTTCCTCCAAAAATCATAGAATCATAGAATCATCAGGTTGGAAGAGACCCACCGGATCATCGAGTCCAACCACTCCTATCAAACACTAACCCATCTCCCTCATCAACTCGAGCAAATCAAAGCCTGAGCAATTCAACCTTTTCCCCTTTTCCCTTTCCCCCTTCCCCTTCCCTTCCTATGTGAGACATCTAAAACCAACAATTTTGTAATAAAGGTAGTGGAAATAAAAAAAAAATAATATTTGAATTATTTTGATTACGACAATCCCAATTGTTTTGCAAGTAAATTATATTTGAAAGTCTCTCAAGAATGTACTTACAAATTCATAGGAATGCCATTAAAACACGGCATTAATTAACATCTACTTTTATAAAGAGCTTCTAATATTGTGTAAACAAGCAAGAGTTGAAAAGCTTATTTTTAACTTGGATCTGCATATGCAGTGTGATCATGGTGAGATACAAAAATACCCCAATAGCACTGGGAAATGAATTTTCACAGTTTGTTTCTGGTTGAAGACACACCAAAGTACCTGTCTTTAATTTGAGTAGCTGTGAACAAAAGGTACTTGCCAACTTGCTTAGCATCGTATTTATGTGCTCGTGTCAGCTCAGCCATGGGTGGAATACTGATGTGTCAATATTTGTTAGCCAAAATGATAATAAGTAACTGACTTGAAATAACTTAAAACAATCAGAAGCGATTGTGCAGCATCGTCGCAGGTTAAATCTGACCATGCCATGTTTTATCTCTTCAAAAATAAAGCCAATTAGGGGGTGTGCTAAATAGTTCATGTTCAACGTAGCAGGATTGCTGTAAGAATTGGATCTGAGGTGAGATATTTTTAACTACCCACCAGCTTCTGTTAAAATCATGGACTGAGCGAGGGAGGTCTCCCATGGGGCTGTCTGGGGACATAAAACCTCGAGACAGAATCATAGAATCATAGAACATCCAGGTTGGAAAAGACCCATCGGATCATCGAGTCCAACCATTCCTATCAAACGCTAAACCAAGTTCCTCAGGACCTCACCCACCTGTGCCTTAAACACCTCCAGGGAAGGTGAATCAACCACCTTCCTGGGCAGCCTACTCCAATGCCCAAATGCACCAGAGATGCAGCTGTATGCAGCCTAGGTTTAAATTGAGAATGGAAAGCAACATCAAACCCCTTGAAAACTGAGTTTCACTAGTCAAAAACCTTGTGGTGATGACTTCTCTTTCAGCTGTCTGTGAGGTTCTTGATTTCACCTTGATTTTACTTGTAACATCTTGCTTCCAGTATCTGAAACCTAACCCAAAATTTTACAAAATAAATGTTATTTGTTCTAGAATCAAATTAATATGGCACTGGAGGCAAAGTGTGTTGAAGGATCTAAGACAAAGAAACTTAAGACGACTTTGAGAAACAGTAGTCTTGGTGGTGTTGGGCTGATGACTCAATGAGCTGAATATCAGGTCTCCAGAGCTCTAAAGATCCTACAAAGAGGGGTCTAAATTTCCCTGCCTGCCTGGATGTCACTATCACACATCAAGTTATATCGATAGAGAAAGGAAGGTGCTACTGGAGGAACAGGCTGCACAGGACGGTGGTTGATTCACCTTCCCTGGAGGTTTTTAAGGTGCAGGTGGATGAGGTGCTGAGGGACGTGGTTTAGAGATAGGTGGGAATGGTTGGACTCGATGATCTGGTGGGTCTCTCCCAACCCGGTGATTCTATGATTCTAAGTCATTTGCTCTTCTCAGCCCTGAGTTTATCTCACCTAGTAGTAAGCACACTAACACTTGCTTACCCCACAGAGGAGTCGCAAAGTTAGTTCACGTATAAAGAGATCCAAAAAAAGGGAAATATGAAAGGAATGCAAAGTGATACAACATTTCTCATTTCAAATGAGTGGCTGACAAATTGCTCATCAGATTGTACAATTTGGTTTGCTCTTGCTTGCTAATTAACCAGCCTGACATTATGTTTCCTCCCTCTTGCACCCACCCTGCCTCTGAACTAATCAGGGTTCAATGACAGCATCACTTATCCCAGGACACATTCCAATAATTAAGGTTTGGAGGACATCTTGCAAACTCCATCATATACCCAATATGATTTTCTCTCCCTCTACCGCTGCGTATCTGACATGTGACAAGACAAAGCCCTGCTCTCATATACATAACAGCAGGATGCTTTCCCACCTTTTAATGGCTGACTGAATCCCTTCCCCAGCAGGTCTGACAGTCTGAAAGTGCACTGGAAAAATGTCTGTGTCTCGAAAAGTGAAACCTCGCAGCCTTTGGACTTGGGAACAAGAAAAAAAATCACGTTGGTAGAAGCCGCATCTATTGCTAAATACTCTTACACAGAAATTTTTAGTGTAGGAATACACCATCCCATGTGTTTTACTGCTGACACTCTCACCACTGTATCTATCACTACATTTGGTTTCCATGCATGAAAGTACATTTTGGCTTTATATAGGAAAGGAAGCACAGGTAGGAGCATCTCATACTTCTTTAGAGAAGGGACATGAGCCAGGAAGAATCCCTTCTACTTGATCGCTTTTTAAACTTCATACATGGAAGCACCAGCTGGGTTTCTCCACTGCTGCGTGTTCAGAGTATCTTCATTAGCACTGTCAGAGCTAGTCTGAATTTCCCTACTAATAACTGGCTACCTCTCTTCTGGTTCTATTAGCTTGTCTGGTTCTATTTAGGGTTATTAGCTCTTCTGGTTCTAGTTAGAATCACAAGCCAAGTGGGTCACCCTGTTCCAGGACTGTAGAGACCAAACTTGAGCACAAGCTGGTCCATTCCTTCCTTGGATGCTTTATCCCCTTGAGTTCACCTCCTGAGGAAAGGCAGCTCGTAAGGCAGTGAACTGTAGAATCACAGAACAACCAGGTTGGAAGAGACCCATCGGATCATCGAGTCCAACCATTCCTATCAAACACTAACCCATGTCCCTCAGGACCTCATCTACCTGTGCCTTAAACACCTCCAGGGAAGGTGAATCAACCACCTCCCTGGGCAGCCTGTTCCAATGCCCAATGACCCTCTGTGTGAAAAACTTCCTCCTCAGTAAAACTGTAGGAAGTAAACTGTAGGAAGTGTGAGCCCCTGTCTAAGCTGAGAGTCCAGACTTTCTAAGAGCAAAGCTTTATCCCTTAAGTTTCGCATGAAATCACAAGGAAAGGAAAACACCACCTGGATTCCCTCTGCATAGAAACTTCAGAAAGGTAAAGTATTTTATAAATAGATTTAAATTTGCTGGTTTAGCTAATTGTCATTATCTGTCCCTAAAGTAACAATTTGACTGTGGCAACAAGTGCCCTTCTCTATGAAGCTTAAATTTCCTGGTGATCAATTCTCCTGAGAAGCAGATGGAGAGACCATTCATTTTCTCTTGCTGCTTGATTCTGAAGAAACATTTTCCTCAGTATCACAAACAGAGGAATTCTGCCTTTGACTTCCTGAAAAGCTTGTTTTACCACTGATTTCAATGCAGGGAGGATTTTGCCCATGGCACAAAAAGTGCCCATGAGAGTAAGGTGTCCCTCTCAGTTTCTGGGGGTAACTTTAGCTGTAGTAGTAAATTATCCAATTTCATATTTTCCCTCCTGGTTGGGGAGACTGATTTCTGAGTTTTTATTTTAGATTCTTAGCCAATAAGCCTATACTGGTTCATAGAAACGTAGGGATTTTCTTTACCTGTCTCATCTGAATAAGAATCATTCCAACTGCCACTCCTAGCAAGAGCATTTTCTATACTTGGAAAAGGGAAGAATAGAACAATAACCTTGCACTATGTGTGGTTTTTTGCCATTGAGAGGATCAAATGTATCAACTCTGACAATGCAATATAGGTTTATCACTAGGATTCAGCCAGTATGTGGCTTGTGTTTCCACAAATGGAATCTTTGCAATCTGCCAAGCCACAAAATGAAGAGAACTAAGTTTTGTAATCGACCAGGTATTCCTGACGCATCCGCAGAGGCAGATAACTAAATTCTCGGTTGTACTGCTGAATCATGCACAGCCACAACCTTTGTCTTTAACTCATCTTCTCCTTTTCACAGCATCTAGCATTACAACATAATAAAATGAAATATGCATTTATTTTCTGCCAGGTAGGTATGAATTTCATTATGATCACTTTTTTTTTTTTTTTTATGCTACGGTCCTCGCAACTATGTAGTGGTGGATGTGAGTGAAAATGACCTTGCATCAAAAAAACAGACAGAGGGCCTGGAAACGTCTGTGGAACTGGGAGAACTTTGTACATTTGACATTGCAACGAGCTGTGTTTTACTCAGTAGGCTGAGTAAAATCATAGAATCATAGAATCACCAGGTTGGAAGAGACCCATCGGATCATTGAGTCCAACCATTCCCATCAAACACTAAACCATGTCCCTCAGGACCTCATCTACCTGCACCTTAAACCCCTCCAGGGAAGGTGAATCAACCACCACCTTGGGTAGCATTGTAATCCAGAATCTTACTGTGGAAACCAGGAAAGACAATATTTCCTAGAGAGAGAAATTCATGGTGATGGGCAGTTCTTCAGTTCGTATGGATCAATGTACTTCACACATATACCTCTACAGCCTCCAACAGATGCTTCAACTAAATTTCACAAAACAGGATACAAAAGATGACTAAAGACAGTTTTGTGCCCCTAAGATCTCCTAATGTAACTTAACCTTCCCTGGAGGGGTTTAAGGGACGGGTGGGGCAAGGTGCTGAGGGACATGGGTTAGTGATTGATGGGAATGGTTGGACTCCGTGATCCGGTGGGTTTCTTCCAACCTGGTGACTTTATGATTAATATGGTAGGTAGAACATGAGAGTAGGAAGCAGCGTTGCAGGAGCCTGAACAGACTTGCCCTAAGACACAGAAACAAGAGGAATTTAGTGGTATGGTCAGTATTGCAGCTGCTCAGAGCACAGTCTTGAGTCTGAGGCTCGAATTATTTCTCTGGTGTCTTTAGCATCATCAGGTATTTGCTTTTTTTTTGGTCCAGAAAAAGTGCAACAAACCCTCTGTTTCATACATAACTTTCAAGGTCACTTGCATACAATGTATAAAAAGCACATTTTTGTTGATGGAATGGCCTTTTGCTAATGAGGTAATTAGTGATATTACAGCAGGAAAAAAAAGGGGGGATTTCTTTCTGTTTTTCTCCCTTTCTGCAAACCCAGTGAAGTGGCAAATTTTTTTTTTCGCATTTGCTGTATGAGCACAATATTTCAACCAGCTCTACAAACTAATGTGTTTTTTTGAGTAGCTACTGTATTTGCTGAAACTGAGTTATAATAATTTGATGACTAGGAACAAGATTAATTCAATGAACTACTATTCTCATGACAATTGCAAAAATATGGTAGGGGACAGAGTTAGTATGAATAGAAATGGTGAGGGCTTCATCAGGGAGAAGCCTGAGATGGAAAAATATCCAGGAAGGATATTAGGGGGTCGTATCTCTTGAGGTGCAGCAAGGTAATCAGTTGATTTCTTCGTAAGGAAACCAGGAGCCGCAATGAAAACTGTCATCAGAGGAAGCACGAATATATATACAACAGAAGAATAAAAAACAGTGAAGGATATAATTACATTAAATTATAGCAACTGCCACGTAAAAGTACCAATGAAAGTAACGAAAAGAATTGTCTTTTCCTTTAGAAATGATGTTTGATAATATCACAGAGACTTCACATCTCCTCACACATGGAGATGTGCCAGTTATCCAACATCTAAGGGGAAAACAAAGAGTCCCATTCCAGCCTCAGTTACAGCACAATTGGGAACAGCCCTTGGCCTCTCAGTTAGGAAATGACAATCAAAACTTGAGCTCCTGACTGAACAATCTTTAGAGAGAGCAACGTGTTTAGCTTTTTTTTTTTTTTTAAAAAAAAGCTACAATATCTAGTACAAAGTGACATTTGACCTATCTCTTGTTCTCTCCCAATATAAATAATAACCATCAATAAGACTGGAAAGAGTTTTTACAAAATGGTTCATAGATTAACATTTTCATAGCATCAGTCTGTGAGACCAAATTTAGAGCAAGTCAGCGATATGCACATATGTTATGGAAAGGCCTAATATTCACTGAAGATAAGGAAGTATTTCTCAACTGCGTGTACCAGAGAATTGGGATTTGGAGAACTATAAATAGCTTGCTGAAGTTATAGAACAGAGTTATAGCACAAAAAAAAAATTAATAAATTAAAAATTATCAAAAGTAGAGACAGTAAGAACTTTTCTGTTCCAAATCAGAATAAAACACTATTCCTTCTTCTCCTGCCACTATTGTGTTAGAAAAGCCTTTTCCCCAAATCAGGTGTTAGCCAAGTCTTTTGGCACCTGATGGGTTGTGGGATTCCACGGTTCAAGATTCATGGAATCACCAGGTTGGAAGAAACCCACTGGATCATCAAGTCCAACCATTCCCACCAATCTCTAAACCATGTCCCTCAGCACCTCATCCACTTGCACCTTAAACCCCTCCAGAGAAGGTGAATCAACCCCCTCCCTAGGCAGCCTGTTCCAGTGCCCAATGACCCTTTCAGTGAAGAATTTTTTCCTTATGTCGAGCCTGAACCTTCCCTGCATTGTGGTTTTACAATGACATTAGGTACAAGATCATTCGGTTATTCTCCGGTGGGTCTCTTCCAACCTGGTGATTCTATGATTCTAAGTCATTGTACAAGTATATTTTCTGAATAGAAACTCTGCCTTGGAAATGACGCACAATCTTCCTTAGCTTAATGTCAACGCATGTAAAATAAGTAGTAAGAAGATGCAAAATGTTATCTTCTAATGTTAAACCCTCATGGTTTGGGTGTATTGGCAGCATGAAGTGCCAAACAGTGAAAGAGCAGGACTATGGAATCTGCAGTCCTCTCAATCAAGTGACTTAAACCTAACAAACTGAAGCTTGCAGAAGGCTGAATTGTAAAACTAATAGAGCTGTTAAACTGACTTTCCTTAAAATTATGAATTGGTTGGCCCATTTCTTTTAATGACACACAGTGAATCTTGGTTGTCCATCAGTGGGTGAGCTGTAAATTACGCACCAGGAGAGGTGGAGAACACTCTACAGAGGAAAAATCTCCTGCAACAGACCTTGGGCCTCATTGTTAGACCTCGCATCAAGCTTTATGGAAACAATATGGGTCATTTTGTATTAGAATCATAGAATCACCAGGTTGGAATCATAGAACAACCAGGTTGGAAGAGACCCATCGGATCATCGAGTCCAGTCGTTCCTATCAAACACTAAACCATGTCCCTCAGGACCTCATCTACCCATCCCTTAAACACCTCCAGGGAAGGTGAATCAACCACCTCCCTGGGAAGCCTTCTTCCAATGCCCAATGACCCTTTCCGTGAAAAACTTCCTCCTAATCTCTAGCCGAGATTCTGGATTGGATCTTGCATCCTTGCAAGATCTTGCATCCTTGCTCCTGGCGGAGCTTGAGGCCATTCCCTCTTGTCCTGTCCCCAAAGCCCCACCGGATCATCAAGTCCAACCATTCCTACCAAACATGGCAAAAATTAAACAAATCAAAACACATGAATGCAAATGTTAAAAGCCAGTACGTGTTTGCTCAGGACAAACCTGTCTGTCATGATATTTGCTAAAATGGGAACAAGGAGATCACGTGATATATTAAGTTGTCCAGACTGTTATGCAACTGGTTGTATTTACAGAGAAACCAAAGTATTCTGTATTAAGTACATTACAGCATGAGGTCAAAGGAGGGCTGGGATGGATAAATTAATATAACTCAATTGAAGTCGGAGGAATCGTTCCTATTAATTCATGACATGCTGCAGTGACAATCCACTAACAGCAGGATGAGGGTTGATGCTCATTCTTCTGCTAGAGAAATAATGGACCCTCTAATTTACTGATTCAAACCCAGCTTATTCTATTTTACAGAATAACACACAACCCAACTTGGAGAATATCTATTATTAATTTAATTTTTATACGTTTTTATTGTAATGCCCGATATCAAACTTGTGAGGAGTATACGGTCCCACACAAACAGCTGTGAAAAGATCTCCTAGAATTCAGACAAACTGCATTGTTAATAGACTACTCTTAGGGAAGAGAGAAAACATGGTGTCAATCATGCATGCTGACAGGGTGCAATTAACCCAGCATCAAATTGCAGAGAGATGGATGGGACCAGATGGTCCTGTTATCCTAACAAAGGATTATACAGCAAGTGTCCTTTGGAAGAAAAGAGCGTTTTTTAACATAGACCTTTGGAGCAAAAACAAAACAAAAAAAAAAAGATGATATGAACTAACGAGACATTACAGAAAACAGAAACCGGTAAACAATGTTTTAAATATGAATTCCGGTAGTTAATGAGGTGCTTTAAATACAAATCTATGTGATTGTTAGATCATGACATCTACTGAAATTTACCCAAAAAGGTCTCTCAGGAGATCGATGTCAAACACAATCACTGAAACAAAGTCAGGGAGGAATGGCTGGAAATCATCATTCCTGTTTCTGAGAAAGAATTTCACTTATTAACCTAAAAACTGGCCAAATGCTGCTCCCTTACCTGTCGTGTGGAGGGGAAATACGTACTTTGAAACCTAATTAGAGAGCAGCCACTGAACAGAGCACCCTGAAACCTTTCCCACAGCACTGCAGTGACTAATGTCTGGGGCCATATGATGAGAACTAAACCTCTCCCCCCCTAATGAGAGACACTATTAAGTATTGTGAGGAGATAATAAATTTATGCCAAGAAATCAGATAAAATAGGCAAAGCAGAACAATTTCCAACAAAGAAAAATCTCAACTAAACAAGAGAAACATGTTACTTGAAAAAAAATCCTACGGAGTATTGTGGTCATGTGAAAAGTGCATAGCAATAGTAAAATCCCCAAGCCTGGGCTGCTCCACAAGTGTTATACCTTGGAGCCTCCTGCAATCCATAGTGTCATCAAATTTTCTTCTAAATATATGGATCTAGCCACATCACAAGGAATTGCAGATTTCCAGGATGAGAAAAGGGTGGAAACTAGCAGAGAACACTACAGACAAAAGCACAGGACTGGTTGTGTTTTAAAATACTAAAACGTAGTACTTATTTTCAGATATGAAACGATATATGTGACTATATTGACTTAATTCACAGAATCATAGAACAACCAGGTTGGAAGAGACTCATTGGATCATCGAGTCCAACCATTCCTATCAAACACTAACCCATGCCCCTCAAGACCTTACGTTTACAATATTTTGAGGGAAAGCAAGGATGCAAGATCCAATCCAGAATCATAGAATTTACTGAAACAGTAATTGAAGACTGTTACCTGTATCTTCAGCCAACAGAACTATTTTATCTTCTGTTCTTAAAATCAGAAAGACCCATGAGGAAGCCATGAAGTCTTATTATTACCTAGCTATGCGGCGTAGACTTGTGAACCTATGGCTTAGCAAACATGTTGTTATTTCCCTGTGTCTAAGAACCAGAGGATGCATCTAAGATTAGAAACTGATTCCTTAATGCTTATTATGTGCACTCAGAAAAACCAGCAAAGCCCCCACTCACTATACAAGACTCGAAGCTTACGTGACTTCAACTCTACCCTAAATATTCTTTAATATAGATACCTGGCTCGCTTATTGTCATGGCCAAGCATCATTCTCTTCTGGGTTCACACACAGTCTCACTGAATTACTGATAAAATCCATACTTTCTACTTTCCTCCGTGCGCGGTGGCTACAACGTCCCCATCAAATCGGTTTTCACACCCTGGTGTACAGCTCAACACTTTCTTCATTTAAGAATTTATTAGATGGGTAAATAGACACAATGTGTATTTATCTAAATCATCAGGATGCCCAGCACCACAAGAAGAATAGAAGCCTAAGTGTTGCTCCTCTAAGGCAGTGCAGGTGCTTCTTCTATAAGGAATTTTCCTTGGGGGTGGACTGGGAAAATCAAAACATATGTTCTCACTTCGCTGGAGTATAAGAAGTGTATCTTGGCAAGCTCATGCAAGATTCCTTTACAGAAGGTGATGTCTCTGATGCACCTTGCGGACACCCATCCACCTCTCAGTGACTCCACTTCCCGTTTTTATCTGACCCTCTGCAAAGTGTGTTGCACTTCATGTTTGATTTTTATTGGCAGAGGCGTGAGGAAGCAGCTACAATATTTCCCTGGGTTTTCGTGGGTTAGGATTCTCCTCCTTTTCTAAATGCTACAAGATCTAGACTTGTGCCGGTGGGTCTAGAATTGGGTTCCCTTCCCTTTCACGACATCATCTTTCACAGAGTCAAAGGAAATGTTCAGCAACATGTATCAACACAACCACAATTAAAAAAAGTGGGACCTGCTAGATGCCTTTTCAAAACTCTCCAGCCTGAAGGATATCAGCTCTCTTCCAACTAAGGAAATTATAAAAGATCTAATCATCAGACAGAATATAGCTATAGAAAATGCACATCAGCATACCTTAACCAAAGTCAAATAAATCTTCAAAGTTTAATATCCACCTTTCCTGGACCTAAATAGGCCCCTTTGGAAAACTATTTTATTGTTTCTCATTAAATTAGAATTGTGCTGAGATGCTACTATCTACCATTTCCTATTATTATTAATGTAAAAAAAAAAAATTATAATCACTGCACATTCAGCATTTCCCATCTTAAAACTAGACAAAAAGAAAATCCGAGTTGTGTCTTTTCTTAATTTGTGCTAATTTAAAAACAGAAAGTTCTTTGCTTCTTTTTTTTTCTTTCCCTACCGGTTTGCATCTGCATTTAAAGATAGCAATATTTTCTAACGATAATTAAGAACCTTTAATTTATTGGTTTATTACTTCTGTCCTACATTAACGGCTCTCACTGAAACAGCTCAGAGATACCACACGTGCGAACGTGCTTAATTCCTCTCTCATTAACCTCAGAAACACATAGTAATTTCTGGCCAACTCGGACCACAAGTCACTGGATTTTCTTTGCTTTTTAAGAAATTAGTAGAAGTAGTAACTTGCACTACAACCATGTGTCTTAAATGTTCCCCTCCAAAATTTCAGCTTCGATGACCCTCTTGTGTTTAGCCATGACTGCTATAAAGAGAAGCTTGTCAGGTATCATTATTTACATATTCGGGTATGTTCTGCTGTTAAAATCTTAACATTTTGCACAATTTGCTGAAGGCAGAATGCTTGCTAAAAGCAGTAGATTTTCTTATAGCCTTTGAGACAATGCACAGGGGTGAGCGGAAGGCTGACATCAACGTTCTCTACCAGTTGAGCAAGTCCCAGTCTCCATCCCCCACCAGCTCCCACACCCAGAAAATATTGCCACACTGCAAAAATATTTGGTACTTTGCAGAAGAAATATCCAGCTCTCTTCACAACAAAAAGCACAGCCCTCTGCAAAGCCCCCGAGCTGGTGCACAAACTGCTCTGGTCACTGAATCAGAGAACAGAATCATAGAATCAGAGAACAACCAGGTTGGAAGAAACACTAAACCATGTCCCTCAGCACCTTGTCCATAGAATCAACAGTTCTGCTTCTGAACTCTGTATTCACGTGGCCACAGCGACAATTCTGTTACTATTTAAAAATCAAAGCCTGGTAAAGTTCACTCAGGCTGATGAAGAAATATGCAGGCATTCTTATTCTGACTATTAATTTTTCTAAATTCCCTCCTCTGTGCTGTTGGGAGAGATGCTCTGGTTTGGACTATGCTTGTCTAACTTCGATCTAAGCTTTCCTAACTGTTGCTTTCTACCCAGGCAGAATCTCGCTTTGGGCACCTCATGGTCTTGCACAACTTAGTGTCTCCTGCTCTCCATTGTTTAGAAAATACTCTAGAATCATGGAATCACCACTTTGGAAAAGACCCATCAGATCATCGAGTCCAACCATTCCTATCAATACTAAGCCATGTCCTTCAGCACCTCATCCACCTGTCCCTTAAAGGTGACTCAACCACCTCCCTGGGCAGCTTCTGCCAGTGCCCAATGACCCTTTCCATGAAAGTTTTTTTCTATTGTCCAGCCTAATGTTCGGTACATCCCCCCGACCACCTGCAAACAAGAGGTTTGGTCCTCCTGACCCTCTCTTTGCCCTCATCCTGCTGGGAAAAGCCATACAATGTCCCCACAGTCCCTGGGAGCGGGTTCTGGTGCTGTGTGGCATCAGATTTATAAGGCAGGAAGGGGACGAGATGGATGTGATGGAGAGGAGCAGGATGGAGCTGTTGGAAGCGGATGCTACCCTCAGTGGCACTGGGGTCCCTCTGTGCCAGAGCAGCATCCAGAAACCCTCACAGAAGAGATGCACACTCTCTGTTAACCCCTTCTTTTTGGACTGTAGGAGAACTTTGGAGCACCTGCAGCTGAAAAGATAAAGAGGCTGATCACACAAGTTCATTAGTGCCTCATCCACAGTTCTCAGTGCCACAGAGTTTCTGCTTGAGTGACCTCGACAGGCGGCGGTGTAGTCATATGGAGTTTTTAATAAGTGTCAGAAAACCTGAAGCCCCTAACGTATCCCTAATGTTACTTTTTGGCATCGTTATCCACTAGAGATGAAAGAATGAAATTGAAATGTCTGTTCCCGGAAAAAAAAGAAATCTCACCTGGATTGAGTGTGAGGGAATGAACAGCTCAAGAAACCTGCATTAGGAGCAGGTTAAATCCCTTCCAACTCGCCTGAATCCAGCAGGGGTCAATTGGAAATTATCACTATTTGACATCCACAAAGGCAGATGTTTCGAAATAGGCTTTTTAGTTGCCTTTTGGGATGAGTTACCGATGAAATTAGTTGTTGGCTTGACTGCATTAGTATTTACTATGTCAAGTGCTGACACCGCGCCCTGTGAGACAGGGCACGAAAAAATAAAGAGAGACTCTGCTGCTCTCAGCTTAAAGCTCAAAGGAAGAGGCTCAGGGGCAGCAGGGATCACAGAGACCTTCAGGAGCAACTGATAACCTGATCTCTCCTACAACAGGGAAGAAAATGTGTTGATCTGTAGGACTGAAAGAAGCTCACCGGACACTTGGAAGAAAAGTACGTGCTGCTGCCCCACCAGTATGTGCTCTTGGCATCAGTCAGCAAAGCAGCAGCCTCAGCCAATATTCTACATTAGACCTTCACAGAAAGACTTTAGCGAATAGTCTCAGAAAAAGTAGAGTATGGAAAAATGATGCTTTAATTATCTTTTGTTATTCTACTGTAACGAGTTTGATCGCTTTGACTGAAAGTCAAATCACAGTTATGTATGAAAATCCCCAAATCTGACTTATACATCATGTATGAATTTACAAATATATTCTTAAACTATTGATAGTGTGATCTTGGTGATAAGAAGTCCTTTATATATATATTCTTAAAGACTATCCTAGCTGAAATTTTTTTAATTTTTCTTTTTAAATTAAACTATATCTGTCTTTGACCAAATCAACGTGATAATTTCAGGGAAGGAGATTTATCTTTCTTTTTTTTTACTATTATTCTTCACTGAATGGTTTGTATTAAGCTCTGCTTTAAATCAGCATTTTCTCCAATTGAACTGATGCTAAAGTATAGGGTACATTATAATTGCAATTTGCATAAAAATAAAAAAAAAAGCAGTTTATCACTACTCTGCCTTCTAGCAAAGATTTCCAAAACCAGTGGCTAGGAAATATTGTTGATTTTCAGACCACACTTCATCTAATTATACAAAAGCACATCCAGAGAATCACGGGGGTTCAGAGAAGAGATAATCAAATCAGAACCATTCAGAACGAAAGAGATGCTCAACGTGGAACTGCTGATACAGCAACTTAATTAGGGCAGCTCAGCAGCAAAAGAATAAAGTTCTTTAACAGATGCCACAGGTTTAACATGTTTGAGTACCAAAGGGGCACAGAAATTAAAAAAATACCAAAAAACCCCCAAACCACCACCGCCAAAAAATCAGATGAATACTCAAGTCCACTATTCAGGATACATTTTTTTTTTTTAAACACACTTACATGTATGTATTCTTGGAAAATCTAATTTTATTCAGGAAAATATTAGTGATGTCAAATGTATTTCTAGAGATACTTGTGGAGTCTTCTCCATTTATTTATGAACAACTTAAAAGGGGCTTTATTCTCAAAACTGGATCTTTACGACCAAAGCTACCATAAAGATGCTTATCGATTCCGAAGAGTTTTTGCTGATTCTCATGTTTAAAACAGAATAGATTTTTTTTTTTCAATTTTGTAATATTTTGCTTTTGTTCTAGAGTGTTAAACAATGCAGGTAATTATGGTGAGAATTTATCTAATGCCTCTTCTTTCAAGACGACATACGTGCTGCTGCACATTTCATAAGAATTTTATTGAAAAATTTGCCCCAGCTCTGAAAAGCTGGCAAAGACGAACCAGTGAAGGTATTTAGAATTTATACTAATGTTAACATTTAGCATTACATTTTGCAGTAAAAAGCATGGCACAAGCCCTTATATCATTCCTATATTATTCTTCTTTTAAAAAGAAGTATTTATGTATTAAGCATCATACCTTTTAAGCATCAGTATCACTTCCTTTGTCAACCATCAATTCTGTATAGAATCATAGAATCATGGAGTCACTAGGTTGGAAGAGACCCACTGGATCGAGTCCAACCATTCCTATCAAACACTAACCCATGTCCCTCAGCACCTCGTCCACCCATCCCTTCAACACCTCCAGGGAAGGTGAATCAACCACCTTCACTTTCACTGATTTTTTTTTTTTAAACCCGTAATTCTGTTCAAACAAGTTAAGCCTTTTCCTCTTCTAGCAAAGTTATATGTTGTTATCGATGTTTTACCTGTTAGAATAGGTAGAGGGAACAATCCCCACATGAGATTTTTTGGGATGTTTATTTTGTTTCTCCCACTGTTTACATCAATCCTAAACTTCATGCTGCATTTACGCAGGCTTCTCACATCAATATCATATAAATATCCTGTGACCAAAACCGTGTGTCAGCAGCACACATCAAGGCTTTTTTTCCCTTCTATTAGTTTATGTTAAGCTCTATTAAATCCTGGATATGTCAGTAGGTCTCAATTTACAGCTGGTATAACCTTCCTTAAGCTCAGACTTGTACAACATACACCTTAAATGTTAATGTGTAATATTAAATTCAAAAGTTTTGGTGGCACAAGTGGTTTTTCACTATCTCCTACTTTCATGCACATCAAAGATTGTGCTGCCTGTGCTTATACGAGAACAAAATTCGGTCCTCAAACATCCGATCTGTACAGCTGCAAAGAACAGCCAGAAAACAGAGAAACAAACTCCACAGATTGGGGTTAAAGTGGGTTCTACGTTGAGCGTTGTCAATAGGTTCCCTGTTGCTAAGGAAACTATTTCCTTGGTAGCTGCGTGTTTGCCACATCTTACTAAATTGGTGTCAATCTCAAGCAAAGAACAATGTGTTGTGGCATCACAAGAAATAAAAACCCAAATAGGTTCAAAGTTTATTAAATACTAATTAGAAAAAGAAACAAACACAAAGCCGTCTCCCCCCGAAAACACTGTGTGATAACTCACTGAAAAACTCCGATTGTTTAAGGGTTATTATCTGGCTGCATTCGTAAAAGCTTCTGTATAATAAATAAAATGATTTTGTATTCTAAAAATCAGAAAGACACAAGAATGTACTTTTTAGCTGTTGAACGTCTCAGGAGACACACTCAGAGCAGCCAGTTTTGTGCACAGGAATGGTCGGGGCACTGTGCAATTACTTTATTCTTCCTATTGTTATAAACATTAAATGATAGTTTTACCATTTAACGTTACATCATGTGCTAATTTACAAGCTCAGAGTGGGTAAAGCAGATTCTGAGCAACTTCTAGAAACCTGAGAGCTTAAAAATACGCAGCACACTTTTTGTGTATAATAGTCGAGTACAGTCTGAGACCTCATCTGGAGGATTGGGTCCAGTTCTGGAATCCTCAACATAAGAAGGAGATGGAGCTGTTGGAACAGGCCCAGAGGAGACCACAAGGATGCTCCGAGGTTTGGAGCACTGCCCATACGAGGACGGACTGAGACAGTTGGGGTTGTTCAGCCTGGAGAAGAGAAGGCTCTGAGGAGATGTTAAAGAGACCTTCCAGTACCTGAAGGGGCTACAAGAAAGCTGGGGAGGGGCTGTTTACAAAGGCTTATGGTGATAGGACTAAGGGCAAGGGGTATAAACAGGAGAGGGGCAGATTCAGACTAGATAGAAGGAAGAGTTTCTTCACTATGAGAGTGGTGAGGCAGGTTATCCAGGGAAGTTGTGGTTGCCCCATCCCTGGAGGTGTTCAAGGCCAGGCTGGATAGAGCCTTGGGCAGCGTGAGCTAGTGGGAGGCAATATGCATGGACAAACCTATGTAAAGTCATCTCTCCTCAATCTACCTGTTTGGGGTTTTTTTGGTGAGTTTATGATAGTTGCAGTGGATTATGTGATTTTCATGGAGAACTTCAGAGAAAACCCTACTCAAACTCTATAATCTTAGATTTCCCATAAGCATTCCCTCAATCAGGCTGTCGCACAACACAATAATGTTAACTTCTATACCTTTTCATAGGAATCAAACCAACATTATCTGAGATTCTGCTCATCACTTGGATCTAGGACATTCATCATTTGTAGCTGTCACTGGTAGAATCATAGAACAACCAGGTTGGAAGAGACCCACTGGAGCATCGAGTCCAACCATTCCTATCAAAACAACAATAGAAACTGTAGTTCTCTCAGTCTGCAGAGAGTTTAAGAAAACAATAGTAATGGATGTAAACCTGGTAGATAACATTTAATCTCATTTATATTTTCACTGAGGTGAGAAGAGAAATCCAAGTAGGACAGGAAATTTAAAAAGAAACTATGCAGGAGGAAAAAAAAAACCCCACATGTGTGCATGTTTAATTAGATTGTACGGCAGGAAACAATGAGCAGAAACTGGCTCTGATTCTCGCTGCAGATGAGGTATAGAGCATGCAGCTGTTTCAACTTACACTCGTCCAGACCACCTCTATTCCACAGGAACTCTCTGTATGGAATTAGAGGGAGTTTTGATGGTGGAATGTAAAGTTGCAGGCAAAGACGTGGTGGTTTGCCATATGTGAAAAGTTTTTTTGTGCAGGGGTAAATAGGGTGGGTATGGGACCTGACAGGCTGGATGTTTCCTAAAACAACTCCTCTTCATGTAAGAGCACTTCTGACCGGTAGGAACTGCTCTGGGAATGTGGTCATGAGAAACAAGTTGGAATGAACTATCCATAGTCACAGAATCATAGAACAACCAGGTTGGAAGAGACCCACCGGATCATCGAGTCCAACCATTAATTGACATAATTTGGTTCAACAGAACCAACACGCAGAAAAACCAGAACAATTTATTTCTTGCTAACTTGGTCATTTTTTTTCCTTTTATTTTTTTTTTCTTTCTTCCAGGCATGCTTTAACGTTTGAAATTACTGAAGCTGTCCTAGAAGCCACTACATTTACCTCCATCCTCAGGAGGATGTCAGGCATGGGGGTTTAACACCATTTACTTCACAGATTTGAATGCAGTTTGAGACTGGATTTAGAATAGCAAGAATCTACTGTGTGTGTGTGTTTTTCAAGTACTTCTGTTTAATTTATGTTCTCGGTATTATTGTGCATTGCTCCTTCCAGAACGGTTTGCTCCACAGGAGGAAAGATATCCTGGTCTCTGTTAATTTGCGTGCTACTTAACACTAGAAATCAGAAATACTATGAGGTATGGGAAATAAAAAGGGTATCAGAGGACTTTAATGGGGACATCAAGGTTAATATCTGTCTACGCTCTTTCTTGAGAAACTGCAAGCAAGACAATTTATTGGACTGGACCAAATTTTTCTGTTTAATTATCTAAAGCACGGTTTCCTTAGCAGCACAGCTCTCTGTTGCCTGCCACCCAGAGAGGCCAGCAGACAGAGTCGCTATGAAATCCATCAGCTGGGACCTGAACCAAAGGTTACATGAAGAACAGGAAAGTCAAGAACACCACGCAAAGGGCTGGTATGATAGACCCTTCCAAAAAGACTTCACTCGCACCAGGCTAACACCAATAGGAAAACTGCTAAATATTCATGAAGCCACTCTGAAATAGTAATGTTTTAGTTGGTGCAAAATCAGACTACACAGAAGATGTAATAATCATAGAATCACCAGGTTGGAAGAGTCCCACCAGATCACTGAGTCCAACCATTCCCATCAATCACTAACCCATGTCCCTCAGCACCTCATCCACCTGCACCTTAAACCCCTCCAGGGAAGGTGAATCAACTCCCTCCCTGGGCAGCCTCTGCCACTGCCAAATGCCCTTTCTGTGAAAAATTTTTTCCTAATGTCCATCCTGAACCTGCCTGGTGGAGCTTGAGGCCATTCCCTCTCGTCCTGTCACTTGGGAGAAGAGCCCAGCTCCCTCCTCTCCACAACCTCCTTTCTGGTATTTGTAGAGAGTAACGAGGTCTCCCCTCAGCCTCCCCTTCTCCAGGATAAACATCCGCAGCTCTCTCAGCCATTCCCACCAATCTCTTGACACAGTTTCCTCTGGTATTTTATTTCCTTACAGGCAGCAACTACAGGAACACAAGAAGTTCCCCTGCAACTCCAGAATAAAAGCGTCGCAGATAACTGGTTGAACAAGTGGAATATCACACTGGCACTTTGGTATCATTGGCAGCCTTCCTTGATTATTGACACCACTGCTCCTGTAACAGCCTGCAGAGCTGCAGCCAGCATCTCTAGTATTTGTCACTGTCACTTCACAAGTGCTCGGCATTGTTCAGGAAATTGTATGTGTGAAGCAAAACTGCCTACGACCCACTCCGACAAGGGAGTAGGGATGTGAGGGTGCTTGAAACTGAAACAGAGGTTTTATGTGTCCTATTATGTGCCCCAGCAAGAGCCATAAATAATTGTGACAAGGATTTTTTTTTTTTTTTTTGTGTTACATGCGAAAGTCCTTGACTGTGCCTTCTGCTTCAGCTCCCCCCTCTCTCTCCTGCACTACAGCTGCCAAGCTGCATGATGATAGATGGCACTATGCAGCAAATGACAGCCGGATAGATTTTTTAGTTTGTGCTTTAGAGAGAATCAGATATGCTGTATAAAGCAATAAAAAAAAAAAGCACACTCACAAGGTGGGTTAAAAATAGCTAGCACAGCAGTAGATGAGTTTGCTGTTTATCAAAAAGTTAAATCTTTACATGAAAAGTCCTGGCAAGGCGTTAGTTGTTTTAAAACTTAGCAAGTGGTAATCTTCAGCAGACAAGCCTAGCAAGTTTAATATTCTTTTCCTCCATCTTTTAATGTTGAGAGGCTGGATACAAACTTCACTGAATAAGGACAGCATAGAAAACACATGTGGAAATAGACTTGATCCTTATAATGAGATGAGGGAAATCCTGAATCTGTATGAGGTATAGTTTTTAAAGTTAGTCCTCAAATCAGGTCTTGAAGCAACCTCCCTGTAAACTTTGACTGATCAAGCCACTGAAGTCAGCAACACTTTCCACTAGGAAGCTGGACCAAGACTATTTAAGAACTGTTATAGTAAATTATTTTTATCCTCAACAGATCGTGTCCGATGAAAAACACATATTTAGCTTTTTAGTGTGAATTATGTTCTTTTATATGTTGCAATGTGGTAATTTTGTGGTGATAAAGTGGAGAGTGTTGATGGAATTCAGAGAATTCAGGTGTGTCAGCAGTCACTAAATATTTGTGGAGTATGCACGACATGATGACACAGAAAAACTAGAAGAAAAAGGGTGAACAACTGCTTCTGTTCTATGCACTGGTAAAATCTGACAATTACATCTACATACGGCAGTAGCTTTTCCTCATGCTTAATATTTTTCAATAAGATGTTCTTGAAGAACAGGATGTTCCCCTGAAACGTACACTGTGCACATCTGAGATGCGCAAACTTGGAAGCTGCTCTGTCCTTTCCACTGGACGTTAACTTTACTCGTTTTCCTCTGCGCTTTCTATCGATCTCGACTCCGCGTAACAAATGGCCTGGTTTCCCAGCCACCTTGGAAATGTCATGCAGGAGTCAACAAAAATACTTAGTGTATGTTTTATAAAGAATTACAGCTGGCTCTGAATTACTCTGGCTTTCATCTCCGCAAACCCAGTTTAGTTGCTCTCAGCGTCGATGGATGAGCAGAAGCCCCAGGAAATGATTCAATGAGCCAGTGAGTTTCCCAGTTCACGGACATGACAACCTGAGACGTACTTATTCATCCTGCTTCTCTCTCCTCGTACACGATATACTCGAAGCTGCTATGTAATTTAAGAGTACTCAGTATATCAGATCTCAACTATTTTTCCCCTCTGATTTCTGATGAATCATGCTAGGAGAGCTGTGGTTTTAAGGCTGGAGGATGTGACATAATGCAAACAAGCACAAGAAGTATATTAAAAAAATATGTCTGTCAGACTTTATATTGCTGGAAGGGGATAATTTGAATTATATGCCTATAATTCATACTTGAGGATAATTCAACACCCAAACGGATACATTTCTAGCCGTACCCAGTCACCTGATACAATACTGGCTGTTGTTTATTACTCGCCAGTATGTTGTTATCGCATCACCTCCTCGTGCTATGCTAAAGGGGCAGTTCACATTTACATAATAAATTCCTTTTTTTCTACAGGTTTATAACTCAGTTTACATTTCACAAGGCTGCTGTCTGGCATGTGACTTTCAGTTCAAGTCCTGTTGGCTTGACTAAAAATAACTTCCAAAGCAGCTTATTTATTTAAAGATAATTAATCAATGCAATGGAGAAGTTTCAAAGTACATAATATTGTTTCCCAACCCAAGGAAATTTTAGCAACTCCTAGCTATTCAATAGAAAAGGACCTATTAAAGTCATTTTTACAAGAACCTGATGGATTTAGGACCAAATGGAACTACTTAAATAAGCAGATGTTCTAGCATGGCTATATTTAGAGATAAGTCAGAACAGTAATAGAGCACAAGGCTTTAAAACTGGAAAGGAACATTTCTTGTATGATGTGAGAGCAGTGATGCACAGCTAGACAACTCGGGGTACCTGGTGTGCCACCAGCACTTCCATGGTGCCCACCAGGAGCATCCCATCATGGGTTTGGGGTATTAAATTCAACTAGGGATTGGATCACTGCAGGAGCAAAGGTTCCCACTGTCTTCAGTGCTGGTTTCCCTTCAGGTCAGGCATGGAAAACATGTAAATTCTGGGGCAAAGGTATGGGGGTTTTTTTGTCTAAAGAATAAAACCTTGAAAGTTTGTACTTACAGTCACATCAAGAGAGGCAACGCTGAGTGTTGACCCCTCTCATAGAATCACCAGGTTGGAAGAGACCCACCGGATCATCGAGTCCAACCATTCCCATCAATTTCTAAAACATGTTCCTCAGCACCTCGTCCACCCACACCTTAAATACCTCCAGGGAAGGTGAATCAACCACCTCCCTGGACAGACTGTTCCAGTTCCTAACGAACCTTTCTGTGAAGAATTTTTTCCTTATGTCAAGCCCGAACCTCCCCTGGTGGAGCTTGAGGCCATTCCCTCTCGTCCTGTCCTCTCCCAGCCAGTTGTCTGCTCTAACACATCCTTTCATACACATCTCTTGTGTTTTCCACACACTTCTCATTTCCACCGCGATATTCTCCCCTCTCACATCGCAGTACCCTCACTGCACAATTAGAAGGGCATGAATTAACTCCTTATTTCCCCATCAGGTTTCATTTTCTCAGGATTCCTGACAGAGGCAGGAAGAAGGAGTGCTAACAAAAGCTGAAGGAATTGCCAAGGATCTAATCACAGTGCCTGATTTAATGCTTAATGCTTGCCCACCAGCAGCAACGAGCTAAAGATTGAATGCATGTTCCTTCTCAGCAGCAGAACTTGTCCCAATTTCCCAAAGGTGCCTCTCTCGTTTGCTGAAATACCCTGAAATAACAAAACATTCCCAGCCACATAAGCAGAAAATAACATAACTGTCTCTTCTCACTGACACTCTTTCTACCTGTGCACAAGAAGCTATTACAACATGAGCTAAAGTAGTTATGAGTATTAAAATAAGGAAACAAAAATCGAAGGTTTTCAACCACAATGAGACACATGGTCTAGTACACACATGAGAAAATGTGAAAGTTGTATCTGATACCTGCTCACCAGACCATATAATCACGCTTGCTGTTTTTTCTGATTAGTTCTGGAAAAAAATAATTATTTATTTTAGTTCTGCTAGAAAATTTAATAGAAAATAGTCGTATTGACAAATATATAGCCATTTCTTAAACGCAGAGGACTCTGTCTCATCTGGTTGGACTCGATGATCCGATGGGTCTTTTCCAACCCAGTGATTCGATGATTCTATGATCTCTGGGCGCAATGACAACTCTAACCTTTCCATATTCCCCATATGCCCATTTCAAACAGCAAACTGGAAGCACTGGCGGGAAAGGCTCCAGGGTTTATGTGAGTATCCGAACCGTATTCCCATTTCTGGGCTGTGCTTCAACCTGGTTTGCCTGAGTAGGAGGAGGAAGGGAGAGAAGTGCAGTGAAGCTACTTCCCAGGCGAGTTATGGAGTCTCTGTTGTGCTCAGCTGGAGCAAAAGTTATAAAGTAGGCTTGTGATTTTAGATGTAATTTTGGAATATCACGTTAAGCTAGGACCTGGTGTTGTGATTATTATAAGGGTTTGTGATCTCAGCCTTCCTGCCCAGGGTTCATTTTAAACAGCCATCGCAAATTTTACGCAGGTTGATACACGTGTGTCTAATCATCAGAGCCAAACCAGGGTTGCACCTCATAAACATTGTCTTTCTTGGAAGAAAATGTTTTCTTTCAGGTCAAACTGAATCACTGGGCAAGCGATGAGGAGGAAAGGGGGAGTTTATTATGCACGTCTAGTCTGTCCAAGAAAAGATGGGATTAACAGCTAATTTCCTGCCATTATATCTCAGCCCCAAAGAAAGCTTTTTCAAAGAAATGACTTGCATCTCAAAATGACTTAACATCTGCAATGAACAAAGACGAGAAACTCAGTAGGACACAGGCTGAATTCTAACTCCTCCTTTGTAACTCTCTCTATTGTGACAGTATGAAGTTGTAAATCATTCCTTGTAACAAAGAAGAGCAAACAGTGCCTCTACCTGAGGCCAGGGCCCTTTGCTAGGAGCAGACACACTTCAGTCCACGTTGCTCTTCCGGAAGGGCTACGGGTTGCACTCCACTGTGAGAAGTTGTGAAGTTTGGAGCCAGGAGCTGCTCCGGTTCCATGAACCCTTGTGATCTCTTGTGATCACGTTTGAAACAGCTGTAGAAAATGCTACCAATTTAAAAGGTGTATTTAAAGCTGAAGGTATCACGCTACCTAACCCTTCTTCCTAAAAATAAATGTTGTCCAGTTCTGGTTCCCTGGGATCCTGCTTTCAGACACATACCATTTCATAGAATCATAGAATCACCAGGTTGGAAGATACCCACCGGATCATCCAGTCCAACCATTCCCATCAAACACTAACCCATGTCCCTCAGCACCTCGTCCACCCGTCCCTTAAACACCTCCAGGGAAGGTGAATCAACCCCCTCCCTGGGCAGCCTGTTCCAATGCCCAATGACCCTTTCTGTGATAATTATCGTGGTTACACTCCAACTCAGAAGAAAGACAGTCCTCAGAAACAGATTCCTTGCACCATCACTTATGGGAATCTGCAGCTCGTGCACACAAGCCTTCAAATACACACGATAAATAAAATAAAATTGAAAAATATAGTATTGCCGTAATTAGTGGAAATGTGACACACTGAGAAATAGAATCACAGAATCATAGAATCACCAGGTTGGAAGAGACCCACCGGAGCATCGAGTCCAACCATTCCCACCCATCTCTATGTATTTAACTCTTCCCTGTGTAAAGAAAGTTGCTAGGGAACGCGGCAGCGCCTTGCAAACTGCCACTACAATTACATTTACAAAGAAGTGACAAGGACTGACCTTTGCCTACTCCTTCCTGTCTGCCTTTTACCAGGCATGGAAAAGCCTGGTGGTTCGACAAACAGATTTGATGGGCACATTTGATGAGCTCGCTGTCTGGACAAGTGAGGTAGCCCTCTTCGGCGAGTCTGCTAAGGACTAAAGAAGCTTTTAAGAGCGCCACAACTGTCAGTGTTTAGCTCTTCTAGTAAAAGGTGGTCTTCTTCCCTTCACGAGGCTTTTGTAAAGCTTTGGAAGCATGAAATTCGTTTAGCACTTTAAGGTGCAGCACTTCCAGCCCATGCCCAGTCAAACGGTGCTGTCAACAACTATTAATGAAATTGCAGTATAATTTCTACAAAGAGAGATTAAAAAAAATGGAAATAAAGGTTCATATTTCCAAAAGTACATGTGGAAAATCTGCTGATGCTTTTGCAAGCTGGAACCACGAATTTGTGCGAAGTTGCAGGGGTCGAGCACTGCTGTGCAGAGGTCATATCCCAACTTCTACAAAAAACTCTGAAAAATACTCATCGGAAAGCACACGCATTATTTAGTATAAGCAGCTAAGAACTTCTCTGCCATTATCTGTGTATTTTAATAATTGCAACTTTCAATGGTAGTGACACAAAAACAATTACTTTTTGAAATCCCTCTGTGTATATGCATTCGAAACTACACAGCCATTAAAAACAGTCTGTCGAATTAAAGGTTGTGCAATTAATTAAGTGCGGATCCTGTAAAACTGGACCGAGGAGAAAATTCATCAAACGCGTGAAATATGACCTATCTTGTCCAAAAGACAAATATGTTTAAACAAAATATGAAAATTGATGACAAAATTACTGGTAGCAAAATGCACACAGAGCAAATCTAAGACAGCTGTACTTTGATTCAGCATGGGAGGTTCGCCCTTATGCGATTTGTGATTCATTATCTCCGCTGTCTTGTAAAACTTTTCCTAGTTAATCTCTAAAGTACGGCCTTTGTATCTATGATAGTAAAAATTCTCCATAAAATCACATATAACTGTTTTGCAATGATTTACTGTCACTTCTCAGGATCAGATTACATCTATTATAAATTAGATGTGGGTATCCAGCAGCAAGCTCTCACTCCGACACCTGAAATCTTTGTCTTTGGTGGATTTTTTTGCTTCTAGTGAACATCCTGGTCTCACCAGTGTGGTCTGCGTGGAGACAACCAGCCATGAGGGCATGAGTTGGGCTCAGTGGTCCCTTTGCTGTGTCCTGAACTACAGCCTGGGCATCACATTTTGTGAGAGAGGCTCTGTGTCTTTTCAGGACTTAAATATTTGCTGCCAGGCAGGAACAGTATCTTCTCATTTTTGACATCCATGAAGCTAGATGCCTGTACCTGACACCATCCCTGGAGGTGTTTAAGGTACTGGTGGATGAGGTGCTGAGGGACATGGTTTAGTGTTTGATAGGAATGGTTGGACTCGATGATCTGATGGGCCTCTTCCAACCTAGTGATTCTATGATTTCAATATCTCAAGAAATAATTCCAGCAATAAGGCAACAGTTGTCTCCTGTTGCCACCTTTGGCCACAAGTCTTCCCACACCAGTAGAAACAACTTATTTGCTGATGGGTTGCGACTGGAAACAGTTGCAGTAGCATACTGAGGGTTTTCTCAGTCATGTTTAATTTAGTTTTTAATATTAGATCAGACAAAAAGGTGACAAAGGGTAAAGGAGAAGTTGATCACCTAAAAATATTATATTATATTATATTATATTATATTATATTATATTATATTATATTATATTATATTATATTATATTATATTATATTATATTATATTATATTATATTATATTATATTATATTATATTATATTATATTATATTATATTATATTATATTATATTATATTATAGGTGCTGAGGGACATGGTTTAGTGTTTGATAGGAATGGTTGGACTCGATGATCTGGTGGGTCTCTTCCAACCTGGTGATTCTATGATTAAGACATGAAATTCATGGAATTCACAGAATATAGATATTACATAATGCAAAAAATCATGACAATAAATGTTTGGGGGAGACCACAGCCAGAATGGCCTTTACCATGGGGAGAGGAACACCTAGAGGGTTTGTGGCTGTCATTTTTACACTGAGAGAAGTGTAACTTTCTGCCCCCCACAGAAAGTCGGGGCAGGAGACAGGGAATTCTGTTAGGCGGCAGGGAGTGCAGACCATCTTTGAGAAAACCGCTCAAACCCACTCAAAATTAGCTGTATATGACGCGTATTCCATTTTCTTTCTGAAGGACATATGCAAACTCAATGATTCCTGAAGAACGCACCCTATCTGTCAGGAGCCATGACTTCCAGCAACTGTTTTTGCAAGGTGGACATGTATAATGTTCACTAGACATATTGTATTGCATGCGCTTGACATTAGAAGCAGGTTTAAGACTTCACAAATCAAAATCAAATTGTAAAGTGGATGATGAGAGGAGGCGGACTGCAGGGACAGCTAGAAACACAGCCTGTTATTTTCATATTAAAATGTAATGGTGCCATTAAAGTTAAAATCACTGTTAAACTTGATTGAGTAAATTAGTTAATTAGCCATAGCATCTAATGCACTCCTCCAAGGCATACCTCAGTTCCTCAAGACAGAGGCTTGATAAAGTTCCAGTTGTACATTATTCTAGCTGTGAATTTCAGTATGATTACACTCTTGGAGTGGCTGACTGTGTCACTGACGAACGCGAGACGTCTTTTGAGTTTGATTAAAAATTAGCGGGAAGAAGGGAAATGTTTCCTTTAACACTAGTTTGCTTTGAAGAAACTTCTCACAGTTAATAAGTTCATCTAACACTTTCTCTGCCCTTTCTCAGAAAATTTTATATTAAACCAAGTTAAAAATGGAACTTTTTGGCCACCTGTAGTTAAGATTATCGAAGGAAGATTTAGTTCCACGTTGTCATAGCAAAACAGACTCTATAACCATGCTATACTGAACAGACTGCCCAAAACAACTCTGTTTTGATTCTAATTAGCTTATCCACACTGATGAATCAGGGAGTCAAACGATGACTTCCTGCTGGTGGCAGCTCAGCTTGGTTCCCCTTATTGCCTACATATGATTAGCAGAGAAACCTGACTCAGAAGGGACAAAAGTGTACACAAACAATTGACTTCGTTGTTTTCCTGGTATTTATCCTAGAGAAGAGGAGGCTGAGGGGAGACCTCATTGCTCTCTGCAACTACCTGAAAGGAGGTTGTGAAGAGGAGGGAGTTGGGTTCTTCTCCCAAGGGACAGGGGACAGGACGAGAGGTAATGGCCTCAAGTTCCACCAGGGGAGGTTTAGGCTGGACATTAGGAAAAAAATTTTCACAGAAAGGGTCATTGGGCACTGGCAGAGGCTGCCCAGGGAGGTGGTTGAGTCACCTTCCCTGGATGTGTTTAAGGTGCAGGTGGACGAGTTGGTGAGGGACATGGGTTAGTGTTTGATAGGAATGGTTGGACTCGATGATCCGGTGGGTCTCTTCCAACCTGGTGATTCTATGAAAACATAAAGGCACAAAATCTGCAGATGGAAGCTACGCTAACCCACAAAAAAAACCTGGCTATGCCCTTATGAGACTAAGACACTTTCCCTTGGGGTAGCACAAGCAATATCAGGTTTTATTTCATCCTTTGGATTTTCCTCTTGAGGAGAAGAAAGATGAGTGATGGTAACCATCAAGAATGCTGTGACCTAGTTTCTCTAAAGCAAGAAACAGTGATTTTTTTTTTTTTTTAACAAAGCTGAAGGTATCACTCTGTGCCAAGTATCTTAGCACCAAAACCTCTTTTTTGTCTGTATCAGAGATGTTGCTCACTATGTCTGCAGTTGACATGCTTATGATTCACTGTTACAATAAAAAGCTTAAATGCAAAAGTCACTTTTTTTAAGGAACACTGTCTCAGGTAAAAAGACTGTGATAGAAGAATTGACACAACATGCAAAAAGTATTGTTCAAGTTTTTTAAAGATCTCAAAAAGGAAAGGTAGTTAAGATTTTTCAAATATGACTTTTCAATTTAATAATGTAAACTCTGCTGAAGTAGCTTTTTGCAGGAGAAATGAGCACACACCTTGGATCATGGATTTTGCATCTTCATTCACAAATGAGGGAGAGTAAAACACAGATTTTCTGATGTAGAAACGCCGTGTGGGCAAGAAGTTAGCTTATTTGGAAATCTGTGTCATATTAAGAAATAAAATATATCTCTATCAAGATAGCAGACCAAGTATGTTTCCCTTTAACTACTTTATTTTCAAAGCAGTTGGCTAAGTTACCATGTTATTATAAGCATCCCGGTAATCCATTTTTATTATGTTCCCAGAAGAAACTTAATTTTTTTTTTCCAAGAGAAATTATTGTGTTTCATTTATAGAATTGTCTAAAACTTCTTCATCAAAATTCTCAAAGAAAAAAAACCCAAACCCCAAACAAATCACACGCTAGAATTTCTGCTCACATTTTTCATGTTTCCCATGGCAATACCTGCAGTGCAGGGTCACGTAATCACACAAGGTGTGTTGCACAGCCCAGGAGCAATATTTTTGTGGCAGGTACACTCATTTTGACCCACACAGCCCTGCACAAATGACCAGACAATTTATTTCAGCTCCCACTCCCTTTGAGTGCACCGCTGGCCATTTTCTAATTTATTAAGCATAGCTCTGCAACTGATGGATTTTCGCCAGTCTTCGTTGCCTTGGGGAGTGGTTAATTTTGAAAGCACATCGGGACACAAAAATGACAATTCCTTTATGAAAATGTGGCTAATTTTCTCTTTTAAACAAGCCTAAAATTGACCTCTCGAGCTGCACTGCTGCATTTCCCATGATCTTTTTGTAGGTATCCCTCCTCTTTCTCTGCTGCCACATTCAATAATTCCCTAAATAAGCTCTACTTTCTTTTTCTTTTCATTTTTGCTAATAGATACTACATCTTGGACAATCACGCTCCATGTATTGGAACAAAGTGCAAAAGTGACAGACATTGTCTTCCATCTCACAAATATCCAAGAGGTCACAAGCAATCTGAATATCAATTATTCAGTTTTCTACACCATAAACTACCTCCATTCACTAAGCAGTGCTTAAACTTTGCATACATTTCTTCTGCATCTTACATATGACGAATATGTAATATATATTTTTTTTTTCATTTAATGGCTTTTTCTTTCCCTACTTGATACAAACAAAGGATCTTCCTGAAGGTCAAGGTATTGATCTAATCCAACCCAAGAGGCTCATTCCCATCCAGTGACAGATGTAAGGTACCTGTAGGATAACGGACACATGGGAATAAGCTATGAAAAGGACACTGGGATTGGTCTTCAAAGACTACTGCTAAAATTGCTGCCTTATCGGGTTATTTCTCCTTCATCTTTTCTTGAGCGTAAAAATGAAACCGTAAAGAGAACACGCAAAAAACTTGGGGTTTCACCTTACGATACTTAATGGCAGACCCCTCAATTGATAAAGAATTAAAAATACTTGACCAACCATTATCTACCACACGGATTCTGTGTTAAAAATACTGTCTCTTATATCCCAATTCGACCTAAAATTAGAAGCCATGCCATGACAGCATTGGGTTGAGCTGAGAAAAACTTGCTGAAGAGGAAATTCCCTCTTGAATAATTAAGTAACTCACTTTTCTCCCTGTTTTTCTCCTTTCCTCATCAGATTTCTAGTATATAGAAGGAAGCAACAATTTTTTTTCCATTGTGGATGAGATAATTCCAAATGGTCTAAATAATTTCTTGCTACTTTATTAAGGCATTTAAGATTAGTAGTAACAGTCAACTAATTTTACCAAATTATTGCACGTAACTGTTTTGGTGATCAGTAAGCACGACTCAGTTTTATTCAGACATTAAACAATCACACACAGAAACACCAGGTTGGAAAAGACTTCCGCCTAATCTCTAGCCTAAATCTCCCCTGGTGGAGCTTGAGGCCATTCCCTCTCGTCCTGTCCCCTGTCACTTGGGAGAAGAGCCCAGTTCCCTCCTCTCCACAACCTCCTTTCAGGTAGTTGGACAGAGCAATGAGGTCTCCTCTCAGCCTCCTCTTCTCTAGGCTAAACACCCCCCAGCTCTCTCAGATGCTCCTCATAGGGCCTGTTCTCCAGCCCCTTCACCAGCTTTGTTGCTCTTCTCTGGACTCATTCCAGAGCCTCAACATCCTTCTTGTGCTGAGGAGCCCGCAACTGAACATAGGATTCAAGGAGCGGCCTCACCAGTGCTGAGTATAGAGGGAGAATAACCTCCCTGGCCCTGCTGGTCACACCGTTTCTGATCCAAGCCAAGATGCCATTGGCCTTCTTGGCCCCCTGGGCACACTGCTGGCTCATGGTCAGTCGCTGTCGACCAACACCCCCAGGTCCCTCTCCTCCTGGCAGTTTTCCAGCCAGGCTTCTCCCAGTCTGTAGCTCTGCATAGGGTTGTTGTGCCCCAAGTGCGGGACCCGACATTTGGCCGTGTTAAACCTCATCCCATTGGACTCTGCCCAGCGCTCCAGCCTGTTTAGGTCCCTTTGCAGAGCTCTGCACCAGTACTAGAGCTGAGTTGAACCCCACCTAGTAAACACTGCTGCTAACCGCTGCTGCCCTGTCATTCTCCTCACTGTTGTGCTGATCATAGCCTACTAGATGCAAAGGTCATTACAAAGTCAGTAGCCAGGAAAACTGTATTAATCCATTAAAGTCTCCCGAGTTTACTATCTGAGAAATTCCACGCTCTCCAGCCCCTCAGAGAATTGCTCACCATGCATTACACCATCTAATAGCATCCTGAGTAGGAGATATATGTATCTGACTCCGTCTCTGAAACAGAGGCTTAAGAAAACACATAAAACTTCTTGTCTGCTGATTTTCTTGGGCTTCCCCGTGCGCTGAGAAGCACAGAGCTCACCAGACTACACGTCAGCCTCGTGCCAGGGCTCAGGAACGGGCGTAGACATTTAGAATCTTAGAATCACCAGGTTGGAAGAGACCCACCGGATCATTGAGTCCAACCATTCCTATCAATTTGATCCTATCTATATTAGAATCCAAATTTGTTATAGTGACAAGTCAAATCCAACACTGCAGGGATATGAACTCCGTAATAAAGAGTTAATCCTGAAGAAGTTTCATAGTTTTAATAGATATTTAACAATATCATAACAAAATAGTGGGGTTTTTTTATTTAAGTATCTACCATAGCTCTAAATACCAGTTGACTCTGGCTCAGTGAAATGCAAATTCTGTAAAATCCAATCCATCAAGCAGAAATTTTACTACAAGAGGGTTTCACAGAAATAATAGCTGTCAGCTAACAATTAATGCACCCAACATGCTTAAGTACTGCACTGAACTTTAATGAAAGGTTACCGACTCTGTTAAATTGCTTCGTACCTTGTAAGACTAAAGTTAAGCAAAAATTAACATCAGTATTCCGGGAAAAGAGCATGCAAACAAAATTCACCTTAATAATGGGGGAAGCGTAATATTTTCACGGAATATTTTGAACTATGATTCTATTAGAACATTGTCAAAAAACCCTCATAACGTCACTCAACTTAATGCTCCAGGCAAATATGTTTTGAGATTTCGTCTGAAATAATTTTCTCGCAGATGTGAATGTAAGTGTATATTTAAAAACACATGAATATGTCAAATAAAAGCAGAGAGATGCTCTGGGATTGTGATCTTCAGTATTTATAATGCTACCGACGCTTGAATTCTGATAAAGTCTTATTTCACCAGCTGGAAAAGGTCATTTCAAAGCAAAGTACTGCGGTAAGCAGCACTGAGCACCATTTTGCTGGATGTTTGATAATGTTTCTTGTTCTGTTAGCACTCCGAACACTCGCTGCTCTCCTTTGCTGTATTCTTATAAACATTCCCACACTTTAAGTAAGACTTGGCAGCTTTACTGCTGTTGTCAGGAAATAAAAGGTACAATAACCCCCCACACAATACAAAAAGATCAAACCATCAGATCATAACTCACTCCCCGAAGGGCAGTCCAGTAAAAGTGATAAAGGAAACCACACTCCAAGGACTTCCTCAGGCCACTGCCCTGGATCATTAGGGCTACTGATACTGCTCATCTATTGCCAGAAGAACACTGTTAGCTCCTTCCCTGATTAGCTTTCAAGTCTGGCTCTCCAGCTGCTCTCTGCTTGGTAGTCACACTTCAAACCATCCCTTCTGTTGACTGCAGGGGTACTAGTTCCTCAAAAGGACAGCTCTTTAAGCCCTATGACTAGCACGATTTCCCTAACAATCAATCTTGCAAACAGTTTCAAGAAATAGCGCTGAATATAACTCTGTGGCTGCGGCTTCAAGGACCACAGTTTGGCAAGAACAGAATCAGCCCCTTTCCCTTCTGCTCACTGAGGGTTTACAGAGGCTTAATAACAAACACACAGACACGTATTTATGTTAGAGACAGTTTGAGGATTAGAAGTTCAGACTTAGGCAAGTCTATTCACAATGTTATTCTGTCTGCTGGGTGAACACACAGAGCTCACCTTTGCTACGTGATCAGCTCAGCAGAATTGCAGTTAATCTTCGCTAAGGACAGAAGTAAGAAGAAATCAAGTACAAAATTAACTGAAAGCACAGAAGCCACCTCCCAAATTACAGGTCAGGACCTCATCTACCTGTCCCTTAAACACCTCCAGGGAAGGTGAATAAACCACCTCCCTGGGCAGCCTATTCCAATGCCCAACGACCCTTTCTGTGAAAAAATTCCTCCTAATCTCTAGCCTAAATCTCCCCTGGCGGAGCTTCAGGCCATTCCCTCTTGTCCTGTCCCTTGGGAGAAGAGGCCAGCTCCCTCCTCTCCACAACCTCCTTTCAGGTAGTTGTAGAGAATAATGGAGGTCTCCTCTCAGCCTCCTCTTCTTTGCTATAGATCCAGTTATCAATTGACTCAGGCAGGACTGGTGTTTGCCCTGTGCACAGGTGGGATGAGCTCCTATCTGCATGATGCACACAGTCTTCTAACTTCTAAGCATAAACCGAGCAGTGCACTAAGGTTTTCTATGAAGACATTTATCAGAGCATATGTTCGGCAGGAAATATCATTTCCCCCATGCTAAGGAGAGCACTAATTGCTGGCCCCAGCCTAGACTCTGTTGGAAGGCAGCTCTCACCAGAGCAGCAAGACAGAAACATTGAGGAGAATGCCCATGCTCAGGAATGCTTCAATGCAATTTTTATTTCTTTCCCTATTTATCTATTAGGAGAAGAATTTGCAGTCTCTAAAAACAAACAAAAGGGGGGGAAAGAGAAAAATCAAAGACAGACCACAGCAAGGAGAGAGATGGAGTCTGGCACTGAAGTTTAGTACTACCTGTGCTCTATCAGATGCTTTGTGTTCCAGAATGGTAAATTTAACATCTTTCACACACACTAAATTCCCTTAATTAAAGGTCTGTATTTCACAGTTACCAAGAGAGTAGTGTTTGTGTGTCCCTACCAGATCTCCCCCACTTTACGGGCACTTGGAAGGTTCTCTTTAATGCAGATGTGCACTATATAAAATCCAACTGATAGAGCAACCCTCCCCCACGTACATATTTTCCCCGAGATTCTCTAGACTATCTTCATGAAAAATGATTTACAAAATACAAATAGATTTTGGCACGAAGTGAGCTTAAATTGACTGCTTTCTATCAGGAATTAATATTAACCAGAGCTTGTCAGTTACTAAATATTTATTTTAGGAATACATACAGCCTCTGCTTTCATGTAGGTTAAGCTGTAATCTTTGGCTTGTCAGTTCCAGGATATAGCAGTGGATAAATCATGCACTCTTGAACTGATAGATGTCAGAGCCGTTGTATACAAATGGAGGGATATGTCAATGAACACCCTAGTTTAGGTTACATTTACTATAAACATTGACATTCCTTCGCAATGAGACCATTTGCTGGCTAAGCAGTCACAGCTTCCCGGGATTTGATGCTTTTGTGCTCAATCAGGTTCTAATGATTTCAGATGTTTGCAATTAATGAACCATTAGATTAATTGGTTGAGTATGGGAGGACTGGTTTAAGAATTGGGTCAGAACCACAGACAAGCTATTACCTGAAGTGACAGCAATCACCAGAGGCAAAACAGTGAGAAATTGAATTAATGATTTTTTCACTCTCTCTTTCACTTTTGGCAAAAATTAGCACCAGACCCATGTTTAAACCAAGCGAGCACTGTAAGTGTTAGGGGTGAAAAAGAAGCCTCATCCTTCTCTTTCTAAATGGAGGAGCTCCATCTCCACCAAGCAGGCTCTGTTGAATGTAAAGAATCTACCATATTTCTTTTGGATCCTCCAAATCCCCCCCAAAGCTTTCTTCCAAAGTCACTGTATAATATTAATTATGTACCACACAGGGCACCTTAGTAAGATGATTAAGTGTACTTCAGAAGCAGGGAAATAAATAAGCTCAGCATCAATATATGATCATGTAGGCTTGGGAGAAACCCCAGGGTAGCCATCCTTTAGACAGTCTACATAAGGACGCTTACTCCCAGTAGATTGCTGCTGCTTAAATTCCAACAGCATGACAAGTTATCACAAGGAAGTGAAGGTAGTTTAGCTGAATCTGTAATTTCACAGAGCAAAAATTAACCCTGGATGTGCAATACCATCTTTGAACCATTTTCTTTCCAGAAAAAAAAGGTACATGCTAATGAGGTTTTATTATTCTCACTTCATAGAATCATAGAATCACCAGGTTGGAAGAGACCCGTCGGATCATCGAGTCCAACCATTCCTATCAAACACTAAACCATGTCCCTCAGGACCTCATCTACCTGTCCCTTGACCACCTCCCTGGGCAGCCTGTTCCAATGCCCAATGACCCTTTCTGTGAAAAACTTCCTCCTAATCTCTAGCCTAAATCTCCCCTGGTGGAGCTTGAGGCCATTCCCTCTCGTTCTGTCCCCTGTTCCTTCTCTTCCTCTGACTCTCCATAGACTTGATCCATTTAAACTGCAGAAAGTAATTCTGTTATAGTCAGTGTGTTTGGGATACGTCTTTAAATTACCTTGAATAAGGTGTGTATCCCTTTCATTGTCAAGTTTCATTCTTGATAGAATGAAGCTGTCAACAGACACTTCCTGAGATAAACCAATTTTTAGCTTTGTTAGTATTCCAAAAGGAAATGCAATTGTTCTGGATCTTCATGTCTTTTTATTTCTCTGAATTTGATTTTTTTTTTTTTGCAAGTAAACTGAAATGTGTTATGTGGTTTTTGACTTTTACCGGAAGTTACTTGGTTGCTGCTGAAGGAATATATAAATTTTGCATTTTAGGTGTTTTAAAAGTTATCTATGGATTTATATAAATTCCAAATGTTCAACACGGATCTGCTTTTGAACATGAAAAGAAGTCCAGAACCCGAAATTTTAAAAAATGAAATGCCCCACCGATTTCTCAATAATAGTTAAGTTTACTGCCATAACTTTAATGTCACATATTAACACCCATTTCCATATTTTTTAATGTGTCCTATTTAGGTGATTATAGTTTGTGTATAAAATTTTCACACTTTCCTACCCGAATTTAAAATCTGACCTGTTGTAAACAAATGTAAATATAAACCAAACAGACAGAAAGATCTTTTAAAGTTTTCACTGTCCTGCAATACAACAGAGCCTACTGGGTCAACGGGAGACCTTTTACTGACGTTAAAGACTTTGAGGTGGCAGAAAAACAAAGATATTGTATCTTCACATGTCTGACCCATGGGATCTCTAAATAAAGATGCTTGCGATTCAGAATAAGGAAACATAGAATGAGAGCAACTTTATTCTATAGTTCCCTATTCCCCAAGGGCTTTCCTGTACCTGGATCCTAATAACTGCTCCACTTCTCTCAGATTTTTTTTTTCCTTCCACATCAGAAATCCTCCCCCGATATCTTCAGAAACTGCTGAAAACTCAGCTATTTAGAAAGTAAAGAGGGACAGTCAAGAATGAGAGTAATAAAAGCGACAACGCAGCAATCAAGCTTAACAGCGCCCATACAGTTGCGAGATATTTAAGACCTGCAGAGCAGCTCTGCCTTTCTACTGCTTTTTATCAATACATCATATTTATGGCACAGACAAGGCCAAAAAGAGTCACAGAATCATAGAACAACCAGGTTGGAAGAGACCCATCGGATCATCGAGTCCAACCATTCCTATCAGACACTAAACCAAGTCCCTCAGGACCTCATCCACCCGTCCCTTAAACACCTCCAGGGAAAGGGAATCAACCACCTCCCTGGGCAGCCTATTCCAATGCCCAATGACCCTTTTCTGTGAAAAACCTCCTCCTAATCTCTAGCTCGTGAGACTCTCTCCATTGACTTGAACACAGACTGGAAGAGTCGTGGAGGACAAATGAAAAAATAATCCTAATTACCCGAGTATTTCTAATTAATATCAGTCAGATTACTCAAGTTTATAAAAGCTTGCAGAGTGAGGAACACTCGACTGAAGAAGAGTTTCTTACTTAAATCTAAAGTATATTCCACATTCATTCCATTAAGAGCTGGGTGAGGGGTTGTTGGGTGGAAAGAAATGCAAAAAACATCCAGAGACAGAATCTTATCCCTTCTACGAAGAACAAAGGATATAAATGTGAATCATTAAAAGGCAAAACCAAAACCTTTAAAAGCACTGTAAATAAACCCCTGTAATTATGCATCACAAAAAAAAAGTCAACTGCAAATGGTTCAGTAATCTCATTACGAAGCTTACTAATAATCATTGCAATATTCTCCATCTCCCCCAAGATAATGAGCAGCACAGTGGATGTTGTAAAAATAAATAAATAAACATACAAGCAACAATTTCTCATCTAAATATTTAACAAAACGAATGGGCTTGCCTAAAGGTTTGTGATTGAGCCCTAGTGTAGCAAATCTTTAATTTGCACTATTTTCCTAGTTTTAAAGGGGGAGAAAGCTCAGCTCGTTTGAGAATGGAGTTCAACCTCAGCGAGACTTTCGTGACAACATAAAAAGAGAGAAATAAAACATTTTTAAATATTTCAATACTACAAAATTAGCCCAAGTTAAATGCAACAATTAGTAAACAACTTTGTCATATTCAGAACAGTATCTCTCCCATTAACATTTCTATAGTTCCCCCAATTACATTATAAATCAAAAGTAATACAAACAGACAATGTAATAATGAGAACACATAGACTGCATCAAAAATTAAGATACCAGCTTTTTCTTTCCTCTTGGATCATTCCTTTAACTTGCCCTAGTTTACTTTTTTAAGCAGCAGAAGTACAGTCAGAGAAAGTGAATTTACACCTTGGTGAGTAACTCCTAAAATTTGATCTGAAAACGTTCTGACAGGCTAGCAATTTCTCTTCTAAAGGGTAGGGCACGGTATTTTATTTCCCCCAATTCTATCTTCTGCTGTACATAGGGAAGTAACAAGGAAATCAAGTCACGAAGAGAATAAATGATGTACCTGCTGCACTATCACCTCTTTGGTTCACGACCACACAACTTCTCTATGTTTTCCTTTCAGCTTCACAGCTCTTGCCTGCTCACATCTCCTCCCTCACCATCAGTGTGTGATGCTCAGGTGATACTACTTATGGCTACGAAAAGGGTCATTCAAAAGTGGATTGGAATGATCCCAAATATTCCAGATTTTCTCCTGCAGGAGGACAAGACGGGGAAAAAACAACCTCAGGAATGAGTCCTGCGGAGACACAAGGCAGGACCAGAAGAACTCATCACTTTGCCGCATCTCTGAATGTGATAGTTTGGCAACCCAACTCGGCTCACTGCAAATTCGCTTGCTCTGTATATCTCAGCTCATCCTCTGTTTTTTTGCTTATCTTCTACCTTTCTGTCATATCGGTTTACTACATTGGGATCATTTGACAAGGAAGAATTCTAAAAAAATGACTAGAAATCGCTCTGGCAGTTGTGGATGCAAGTGATACTACAAAAACCAAAAAGCAACTCACTTAAGAAAGAGAGAAGGAGACATTCAGGGGTAGAATTATGGGTCTTGAATGAAGGACAGAGGTAAAATATGCCTTCAGAGTTTTTAAAACACATCAGCTCCATTAAAACCAGGCTTGCTCACAAGATGAACACACAGGGGCGCGGATAGGGAGGCAAAAGGATATTAAAATAAACACAATTAACTATCAGTGTTTATCTTAACGCGCATACTTCTGAAAACATCACTGCCACTAATACAATGATGAATTGTTCAGAGCGGAGAGGAAGATTAAATTATGTATTGTTCCTTTAACACTTTCTTCAGTTAAATAACATAATATTTTCAAGGTTACTGTTAAAATAACAGGGTTGTCCAGTGGAATTTATCCCCACTGGTGTTTGTGTACTGTATATATTTATACCACATGAGCAGCCCATAAATTCTCCTCATAAATGCTGTTATCTCCAGTGCTAGCAGTTTCTCATTTTTATGGTGGTATAACTTTAAGGTGTGGTATATGTCCTGTTATACCTCATTGCATACAGCTTCTGCTGCCCCATTAGGCGCAGATCTCCTTGTCCCCCCTGACGTCATCGGGCCTGTTCTCGTCCCCGGCTGCACCACAATAAAACAGCCCCACGAGCACGGACGCCACACGCGATAAACTCCTGCTTCTAACCCAACCCACCCACAACAACCCAGCTCTGAGGAGGTTCTGCCTAATCCCCATCTGACCACTGACATCCATCTCCACTCCCCATTAGAAGCTTCAACTCCAGACCACAAAAAAAGAAAAAAAAAGCACATCACAATATCACAATCCCACTCTTCTAGAAATGGTGAACCAGATTATTAGGAACGTATTTTTTCCATGGGAAAAAAAGAAGATAAGTAAAGAGGGATAGATACAGATGACGGACAAGTTCTTCAAAAGGTCATCTGAATTAGGAATTGCTTAGAATCATAGAATCACCAGGTTGGAAGAAACTCACCGGATCATCGAGTCCAACCATTCCTATCAAATACTAAACCATGTCCCTCAGCATCTTGTCTACTTGTGCCTTAAACCACTCCAGGGAAGGTGACTCACCCCCTTCCTGGGCAGCCTCTGCCAGTGCCTAATGACTCTTTCTGCGAAGAATTTTTTCCTTATGTTCAGCCTGAACCTCCCCTGGTGGAGTTTGAGGCCATTCCCTCCGTCCTGTCCCCTGTACCTTGGGAGAAGAGCCCAGCTCCCTCCTCTCCACAACTTCCCTTCAGATAGTTGTAAAGAGCAATGAGGTCTCCCCTCAGCCTCCTCTTCTCCAGGATAAACACCCCCAGCTCTCTCAGCCGCTCATCTTATTCTCCAGCCCTTTCCCCAGCTTTGTTGCCCTTCTCTGGACTCGGTCCAGAGCCTCAACATTCTTCTTGTGGTGAGGGGCCCAGAGAAGCTAAGATAACTGTATAGGATGAAAAAAGCCAACGCACACAGTTGCAATAAACTGTGTATGTTGTAGTGGGCTTAGAAGTACTAAAAGTCCATCTCCATATCAATTTGTCAGTGCATTAACACACACACAGAATGATTAGTATCAGTGGAACTCTGAATTTGCTTGCTGCTCACATCCATCTGTCCTGAAGTTCAGTGCTAACTCCAGACTCCTGAATCTGAACTCAAATGTTGTTTTCTCCAATTTTCTTTCCTTTTATGACCTTTTTCTGTTGCTACCTTGATTTATGGTCATTTGTGTGATTGCATTGCTTTGCTTTATGGCAGTTTATGTCATTCTGGTCTTGTCATAAATGACTACCATAAAGTGAGGTAAAATATCATAAAACATTAGTGAGTCACTGATATTCAAGGTTCTTGAGTACAAGCGCTGACAGGTAGCAACCACAGAAGAACTGTGCCATTCAGGGGATGTATCATTATGAATACATGTGTGTACCGGGATCTGGATGAACAAATGCCACTATGACTCCGGTTGTCAGTGGAAACAATTTAAAAGGGCAACACTGAGTTATTTTTATAAGTTTCAAAGTCTTATATTCCTACAGCGATTCCTTTCCCGATAAAATGCTTGGAGAGGGAAGCTGAACTGTTCCCCCGTAAAATTTCTCGTTGCATTTCATGTATACCTTAAAAGGTTAGTTAGGAGTTAGCCAGGACTACTAACAACCTGTGTATAGAAATTAGATTATTTTTGTAAGATGATCATTCTTGCTTGTTAGTCCCTCTTTGTTCATCTCAGATTATTAGCACTGAATTTTGTGCTGCAGTTGTTGGAAGATGTACAATCCTTGAGCACACTTAGAAATCCTAAACTGATTATTTGGATGTATTCTACTTAAATAAAAACACATTTTATCCAATAATCTGAGCACTTATTATTCCTATTACCTATTTAGCTAAGAGTGTTCTAAAGCGTTTTATACTTTTTCTCAGTTTAGAAAAATAAACCATTGCAGTTATATACTTTCCAAATAAACATGAAAATAAAATACAGAAATCTTTTCTCACTGATGTTTGTATTATGAATCCTTTATGCATTAAGAATCAATAATCGCTTTTTCCACTATAAATTCCTACTATCAGTTGCCGTTACTTTATAGAATAACAATCCTAAAATGAAAATGGGTATTTGCTGGATTTAAAACCGGGAATGCATTACCATTAAGAAATACGGAGATAACAGTTTGGAAATTTATATTTGTTGTCTGAAGGTAAAAAACATTTTACAGATTTTTTTTTAAATAGCTTTTTTTATTTTCTACCATTACTGCAAAAATAAAAGACCTATCATCTCAAAATCTATTTAGTCCACAGTGACATTCCATTATTTATTGGTCTAGTTCGCTGGATACTTTAGGCTTATTTTTAATGCAGTTTTTTTTTTCCCTTCTGTGAAAGGTGGCACTGGTGCAGCATTTCCTTTATGTATGTTGCTGCATCAGCCTCTAGCACCAAACACACCCACAAAGGGAAATATTGAAAATAAAACTTAGATTTCCCCAAAAAGCACTGGATTTGTTTGTGTTTAAAGCCAGCCCTCTCCCATTTCAGACGTTTGTAGTAGTTTCTTTGCTGCTTTTTAAATGCAGTAACTTAAGATAGAAGCAATCGATACCCTTGATACCCTGGGATCCCATTCCACCCTCCACCAATCTATTTTATTCCAGTCTTAATGGTCTTGGCCTTTTACAAACACATTCGTCTCCGATTCAGCCCTTCATTCCAATCCCTTTGTGCTGCCCAGGTAAGCAAGTTGATTTGGCTGCCTAAAAATCCCCCCCCGGAAATTGAAGTCCATAGTAGAGACCAGCCCACTGACAGTACCTGGTGCTGCACTGAGTTTATTGGGAGTGAGAAGGTTCTAGGTGTGTAGAAAAAGCAACGGAGACAAATTCTGGCAGTGTCAGACGATGTAGAATCTCTGCCAAATTCCCTCCACCTGCCACAATAACTCCATTTGAAGACATTCCTGATTTGTCTAAGAGGGAGGGGAACTAATACCGTCTGGCGTTACACATCAGAAAATCACAAAAAATTTAGTGTGAAGGCAGGGAAAAAAGCATAAAGGAAAATAAAGTGTGTTCAGTATCCATATAGCTATTGACTCCCAATAATAATAATAAGAGATCAATCTGCTCTATTTTTAATAGGTAAGAAATAGTAAATCTTAACGGAAATATCTCCACTACAGTCTGAAAGTAGGTAAACGAGAACAGAATTAGAAAACAATATTTAACCAAGTAACCAAATGATGCTTATATATTATCTCAGATTACACACGGGTTTTAGAAGCATTTCTTTCGCCCCCTTGCTATGTGCCTTCCATGTTAGTCAATCCCAGAGACTGTTGGAAAATGAAAAAAAGTTGCTGCCTTGGTACAAAACTGTTGGAAAATGAAAAAAAAAGTTGGTGCCTTGGTACAAAACCAGCAGGGAATGGTTTCAAACGACTTCCCACAACTAATGGTCCCATAGGAAATTGTCTGAAAAAAGGTGCTGTATCCAACCTCACCCCTGCTGGGTGGAGAGGGATCTCATACCTCAGTCCTTGGGACAATTAATTTCATTGACACTAACGCTTATGAAACAGAGTTTGTGTCCTGTGCCTTCTGAACCCAAGGACAACGTTCCCGCTACCTTCAAGGATGACAGGATCAGGCTACCTGTCCTTAATAGTTCAGAACTGCTTCTCTCAGCAGTGGAGCTCCTTTACCTCCTCAGTGCCAAGTGCTGCTAGGGAGGTTATTGTCTTGCACGTGACAAATATCAGAGCCAGCAAAACTGCAGAGGAAATTTGTTTGTGCAGGTACATTTTTGGCACCGACTCCACATACGAGTATCTGGTAAGTCTGTGAAATAATCACTGTAATTTGGGCCTCTGTGAGTCTGAGAATTACTGTTTCAGCATCGCATATAATCAGCCTGTATTGTATGATCTCCAAATTGCACAAGACGCCTAAGGCAGATGATCAGAATTTACAGTTCACCTGAGGAAAAGACAACCCATTCTTCAGAGCAGGTGGAATGGAGGGATGGCTTTGGCATAGGGTCCCTTTTTTATACTTTTAATTTTTTTTTTTTAAGAAACACTGAAAATATTGCCTGTTCTTTAAGAAACAAAAGCATTCGTCACTGAATCCCAGGAGAATGTGGGAACTACTCTACCTGAGCTCCATAAGAAGAAAAACAGCTTGAGTTGTTAGTACTCTGAGCTATTTGGGGTTTCAATTAATGTAAAAAAGGTTCTTTCCAAAGCAGCTCTCCCTACACAACAGAGGTCCTTTACCCACAGTTCTGTTTCAATAAGGCAGATATTCTGGTTGTGTTCACTCATTCAACAGTTATTAAACCAGCTTCTGTTTCTACAATAATGAATATTTGCCATCAAAACCGATAAACTGGCATTTTCGTAGACAACAAGAAAAACTCCCACTTAAAATAATGTTTGAAAACCAACATGCGGTTTCCCTCTCCTCAACTGTCCCCTAGAGTTGACTGATTATTTGAAGCATATTTTATTGCCGTCATCTTCCACTAAACACCATCTGAGCTGCATCGATGTGTACGTGGGAATATCTAAAATTTTCAGCAGCAGAATTAATTGCTAATGAAAGAAAGTGGTTACCGTTTTGGGGTTTTTTTAATTGTGGTTTTTTTTGTTTGGTTTTTTTTTTTTTTTTTTTGTTTTAAATCCTGATAGTGCAAGAAGAACAGGTGGGTAGTCAAGATTAGTTGTTAGAATAACTGGAAATATGAAGTCTCTTGAACACAATCTCAATAAAGAAAAGAAAAACTGAAGAAAAATTGCTGTGATATTTTAATTCAACTAACTTACAGCCCTTCCCCTCTGCTTTTTTCATTTTCCTGAAATTAAAAGTCTTGATGGAACCAAATTTAGGGAAAAGATGTTCGGAAATTTAGTTTTATGGAAAGCAATCTACGTACAAATTCGGAAACACCAAATGTTAAAATTTCCAGTAGAATGAAAATGGGGAGACTCACCAAAACTATATTGATTTGAAACTCTGAGGTTAGGAATTTGAAAGACAATCACAATTTCTTCCTAGAAAATCAGCTAAGTAGTAACGTATTAGCTCGATGTGCTGAAACCTTGTGGTTTAAACTAAGTGCAGAGTGAGAAAAGGGCTTTGCATGAAAAATGAAGAGCATCTCCTTTACCTGTGCAGTGATCTAGATCTAGCATGAAAGAAATAAATTAGGAAAGTAGTCTTTTTTTAACTTGTTGTGATATGAAAGAGAATGCCTGCTCACCCAAGCACAAAGAACTCATTGGTTTACCATTATGAGGACACCGCGTGATCTATTCAAGCTTCGTTACGATTATTGTGACTAAACACTGAGAAATTCAGCACAACTGAGACTAAATGACAAATAACGCTTAAGCAGATCTGCCTGTTGCATTAAGGAGACAGACTAAAGAGTTAATAATGCCTCTGATCATCTTTTAATAGCCTCTAGATGCTTTCACACAATAAATAGATCTGTTGTGAAAATACTTTGGAACACGCAGCGAAATACCACATGCATCGTGCCCTTTAAAATGCTTTAAATAGCACAATTATAGATTTAAAGATCATAATTGATTTAAATTGGTGGGGGAATGTAAAATTTTATGCGATGCATGAAACCTCTTACGGCTTCAAAACTGTAATTATCTTTGTCAGTCTCATATTGCACCCCAAAGCTTTTCTTCTAATGATTTAGATATTACAGAAAATAAATTAAACGTTCATAGGGGTTGCCAAATGAAACAAAAAGAGGGGAAAAAACATATGGTGTTGTAGCATGAGGAAAGAAGAGCTGGTGTCAGGGTTTGGCTCCAGAAAGCTGAGCAGTAAATAAAGAACAGGTATGTCCTTTATTAATGATCTTCTCACTAAAGTGGATTGTTTCACATACACTGGTCTGAAACATCAGCAGTTACTCTCTGCACATGACCAACCTTTGAGTTTTGTCTACAGTAGAAAAGTGCAGCTGTGGGTACCCACATCACAGAGAATCATAGAATCACCAGGTTGGAAGAGACCCACCGGATCATCAAGTCCAACCATTCCTATCAAACACTAACCCATGTCCCTCAGCACCATGTCTGCCTGCCCCTTAAACCCCTCCAGGGAAGGTGACTCAACCTGGGCCTCCCTGAGCAGCCTGTTCCAGTGCCTAAGGACCCTTTCCGTGAAAAATGTTAATTCTAGAAAGATTATTTCAGTTTATCTGACCCATATTTGGAAACTCAAGTCAGTTTAACATAACACAGCTCCCTTCAGTAAATGAACAAGAAAAGGTCTTCTCAAATCTGGTTATATTCCTGCAGATGTCAATGCTGATAACATTGGACAAACAATGAAGCAAACAATTAAGAATTTCTTTTAACTTCTGTCACTTTAGAAATCCGTTGAGGAAAAAGAAATCAGTGAATCAATGAACTAAAAATAGATAAAGTAGCAAAGAAAAGAGATTGTATTTTCAAGCTAAGAGGATATTACCAACAATAGGTAGTTAAAAACGGAATTAACAACTAATAAAAGTGGTGAAGCAGATCTTTTTAAACACCTATTTGAAAGGCTTTCCATTAAAACAACAACTTCAGTCACAAACCTTTAGGTAATGGGATGAATAGTAATATTTGTGGGTTTTGAAGGGGCCAATTACCTTTGACTCGGTATTTACGAGCTCCCAATCCCAACGGGACAGGTCCCAGAGTTTATTTTGGTGACGTGTGTTTCACAGCAAGTTATGCCTCAAAGTGAACTCTTGATATATAATCTAACATTTTTTCCCCCCAAACTGACAGAGTAAATGTGGCACATTTAGCAGTCATCATGACCTCAGAAAATGGACAGACCTATTCAGGCTGTTGGGAAACAGCATCATTACAGCAGCAGAAAGATCAGCAATTAATACGAGGTGAGAATGATTTGCTACAGAAATGTTGTTTACGTCTTCAAATTTTTAAGGCATTAAAGGAAAACACCGATGGTCTTACTTGCAAAACGTGCTTGGCACTAGTGAGGTAACATGTGGAGGGAATACAGGGCTTTTTAAAAAAATAATTTTTAAAAATTTGGAAAATAACATAGAAAATTGTATTTTCATGGCTCTACATGAAGTGGTAACATCAGAAGCAACCAGCAGCTTAGAGAGTGAAATGCTGATCGTTTGAGGAAAAAAAGAAAATTAATGCCAATGATATTGACCATATCACAAAGTACTTTTATCAATTATTTTAATTTTCTCTCTTCACATACATTTAAACTTCTGTTGGTTATGGCTCTGGGGTTAGCTAAAGGTTCACTCTCTCTTTGTGCGTCTCTCTCCTTTTTTGGTTTTTGTTTTATTATTTTTTTTCCCCAAACAGCACAACTGTAGAATAAAAGGGAATTCTGCCCAAGATCACTGTTACAGCCTAAAAGCTGAGATTCTAAAGATGATGAGCATGTGTGGGACAGTACAAGACAATAACAACCAGAGGGCAAATATGGGAATGATGGGAATGGTTGGACTCCATGATCTGGTGGGTCTCTTCCAACCTGATTGTTCTATGATTCTACGATTTCTATGATTCTATGTGCATCCACGTTAGCATGTGAAACACTAGAATTTTCTGTGGTTGGGGACGAAGATTGGAAAGCAGCGAAAGTAAATTAAAAAAAAAAAAACAGAAAAACATGCTTTATTGCATGCTCTAAACTAGAGAAAAGTTCTGTCAAACTAGAAGAAGGCCATGAAAAGAAATCACATCTTCATTTTATAGACTGAGGAAAGGAGATAGGAAGCGAATTGCAAACAGCATCTAATAGATTGGGAGTTTCAGCTGCACCTACTTTAGGTATTTTCTGCACAGGCAGTGACCCCCATAGGGTGAGGCTGTGGAAAGCCTCAGAAAACCAGGTATCGGGGACCAAGTGATTAAAAAAACAAGTTTGTAATAATATGGAATTAATTCTGAGTATGAAGAGAGATTATTATTGAGAAATAGCAATATTATTTCTTATTTCTGAGAACTAGCAAGGCGAGTGCAGGAAGCATAGACTTTCACCATGGTACTTGCCATGTTGGGAAAAGCAAAAAAAATCAAAACAAACAAAAAAGGAAAATAACTTTCATCTCTTTAGGATTTAAACATTTATCAAGGTTTTTGGAAAAAAAATCTGCAGCAGGAGAATCCACTATTTTCTTCCAGTCCCTACTGTACTGTCATCCTGTTCCGAGCGCCGCACATGATTTAGCAGATCCTACCTGTCTAAATGATGAAAATGAGAAAGCTTTTACCAAGTATGTATATCACAGAAACGTAACCATTACATACATTATACCGAATGTTTTTCTTCTCTGGCTAAATACAGTAAGACCATTAATATGAATACAAAGTCCAGGGCTCTGCTTAAAAATCCACAAGATGAATAACAAATCATAATACTGGCAAAGCAAGAAACACCCTTGTAAACCACTCTTTTTTCAAAAGCCTTTGAAGATGCTTGTGGGTATTTGATAGTTGATTTAAAGTCCAGCATGAAGAAGATCTATGGGGATGTGGAATAATGCACTGTGGACAGTAAAGGAAACCCCACTGTTTAAAATCAGCCTGGAAAATAAATTTTAGAAAATGTATGTTAAGAAGCAATCCTGGACTGGCTTGGTGAGTGCATAGGTAAAGCCTGAAATGTCTTCTTCCTAAATAGCATTGACCTGAAATCCTTGCCTTATTAAAATGAGTGGGAATTTTATGATATATTTAATCAAATATAGGATTTAATTCCGAAATTTAGGATTGCTGAGCTGAAAGACCCTGGTAACCCACTTGACTTCAAAGAAGAAACATGTGCTTACAAATTACAACTAATTTTAACTAAATGTGTATTTTAGAGGATCATTTTGAAAAAATTCAGTCTCTATCAGCTGCCACTGTTGTCTGCAAAGAAGCTGAACTTTGGCTAATTTGCCTTCCAAATCTACTACTTTTATTTTTGTACCAATTGATACGTGAACTGAAAGAATAACACTTCTCAGTCCTTCCAAATGACTAGAGTTATAGAAGTTCTGTGTGATCTAGACTCTGGAGCTGGAGGAAAATAAAATCTGGTTCAAGAATAACAAAATGTCTTTTTAAAAGGTGGAATTGAGGACAAGAGAGCAAAAGATGTTTTGAGAGCATCTGGCTTAGCTGCACCTCAGCATTCATTATCATAGTATTCCCATTATCTCTAGGAAATAATGTTAATGCCATCCTGCAGTACAGTACAAGTTTACGCTTTCCAGGTAGGGAAAAGTGGCCTTATTACTTGTGTATGAAAACATTTCAAGCCAAATTATCTTGCACTGTCTCACTTTGTTTCCTAGCAAGATAATGGGCTACATTCTCATTCTAGATAAAGGATAAAAGTGCAGGTAAGATTTGGAGGAAGCAAATAGAAATGTATTTGCTAATACCTTATCGTAAGCATTTATACACACAGACACACAAAACTGTGTTGTATATGTAAATAAAATGTTTGCAGTGTCACAGCTTCATATGTGTTACAGAGATATCTTCACTGGGGCCACAAATAGAGTTTAAAATTAGCCAAGTGTAGGGTCATCAGTTTGATATTTTTAAATTGGAATGAGGTTTTACTTCTCAGTACTTAAATGAGAGGGACTCTTTACTGGACTTGCAGTATAGTTGGTACAGATAATACCAACTAGAATTAAGTAAGAAAAGAAAATAGCAAAAAGGGAGAGACGATCACACCATGTGTTATGGCCTCATCTCCACCCGCCCTGATGGGCTGATATGAGTCAGCACAAGCAACGGGCAACATGAAATCTCTGTCCACTGCCCTTAAGAATCAAGCAGAAGATCTGTGTGGGGTTTTTTTTGGTTGTTCTTTTGTTTTTAAAAAGTCTATTTGAACATATTTACTTTTACATCATTTAAGCAGGTGCAACATCGGCTAATCTGGTTGGGGTTTTTTTTGTGACATATATGGCATGAGTGTCCTGTGGTCAAACAATTCCCTAAAAAACTTCCCAGTTACATAAACCCAGAATAATTTATTTAATCTGTTGTTCAACTACCTCTCCCCAGGCCAAATTTCCTCTTCAAAAGGGCTGGTAAAAGATCATTTCTTATTCTGCTTCTTTTAAAAATCTGAATGTCGGACAAAGAGACCAATTCTAAATTCAGCTGTTTAATCATCATGTTAATACCCATCTCTTTTCTCTTTCTTTATCTGTTTTTCAGTCTATATGAGGTACGGGAACTCCCCTGGGTTCCAGACCCATGCAATTCGTAGCCAGCACTGCTTACAAAACAGTGTTTTGACTGTATTTATCACTTCCTACGTTCAGCTCCTCCAAGGAAGAAACAACTAGCCTAAAAGTTTGTGGTTTGCTCACTCGTGACCCCAGCCCATCGATTACTCTGCCATAAGAAGAATCAGGCTCCAAACCCATTTTTCTGCTTTAATACTAGGTCTTTTAGGTTGCAAATGGAACAGATTTTTATTTAAACCCCTATCGGAGAGTGTCATTATCCACAAATCTGCTCATAAATGTTTTGGCAACTGACAAAAAAAATTAACTTCAGAAGAGGAAGCCATTAGGATGAAAACATTTCAAATCATGTCATTCATCAGATCTCTGCTCATCCAACAAAACTTGCTTTTGTTTCAGGCAACCGTGGGGCTTAATCTCTATACTTTTCAGCAACACGTTTTTCTGATTAAAAAAACACAATCATACTGGCAGTCGTTAGAGATGGGGAAGGCCTATTAGTTCACTAAACCCCAGTTCCCTTCCGCAGCAAGTTAGAATCTCTGGCAGAAACTATTTTAGATGTTAAATTGATCCCGAGTTTAGTTTTAGCCAAGGGACGGATATGGAAATTTTTCTGTAGGTGCCACAACATTTTGAATTTAAAGAGCCAAAATGGTTGTTCTTTTTAAATTTATTTGTACAGTCTTTCCTCTTTTCTGACCTATGTGATTCCGGGTGATGAGGCTTGAGTTTAGCTGTTCTATGCTACGCAGTGGAAAACAGCAACGGTTGAGAGAGCTGGGGGTGTTCAGCCTGGAGAAGAGGAGGCTGAGGGGAGACCTCATTGCTCTCTACAACTATCTGAAAGGAGATTGTGGAGAGGAGGGAGCTGGGCTCTTCTCCCAAGGGACAGGACAAGAGGGAATGGCCTCAAGCTCCGCCAGGGGAGGTTCAGGCTGGACATTAGGAAAAAATTTTTCACAGAAAGGGTCATTGGGTACTGGCAGAGGCTGCTCAGGGAGGTGGTTGATTCACCTTCCCTGAAGGTGTTTAAGGGACGGGTGGATGAGGTGCTGAGGGACATGGTTTAGTGTTTGATAGGAATGGTTGGACTCGATGATCAGATGGGTCTCTTCCAACGTGGTTATTCGATGGTTCTATGATTCTTTACTAGAGTTTGAAGGGGATGCTGAAACTTCACACAGGTTGTCTCAATCCTTGCCCCTCTTGCATGGTTTGCTTTGTTCTGTAGAGGATACCTTTTCCTAGCCTCAACCCGCTCTATGCAGAAACCCCCCAAAACCCACATAAATGCTTAACCACCCAATTCATGACTTTCTCTCTAATCTCCTCCCCTAATCGTGTCACAGTTACAGACACAGTATCCACCCTCTCCTCAGACAGCACAAACCTACTGCAGAATCGACAATAAAATACCAAAACATCACAGCAGCTCAGCTGAACCAAAGATGGGGACGGAGATGATATCTTCTTTTAATTACATTTAGAACTGAAAAATTAAAGAAGGAAAAATAAAGCAAATTCCTTTTCCCTGGAATCCTGATAGTCAAAGAAATTTATAAGGAGGTTATTCTTCCAGTCGCCTCCATCTCAGTAAATCCATCAGCAATGAAAGACTGCTCATGCCCTCCACTCTCCCTTTTTAATTTAGGCATTTTAATGTGGATATGCTCCTTTACATATCTACAAGAGCTTCCTCCTCACCTTAACAATGTTCTTATATAATGGTTTCTGTACAATTAAGGAATTACGACGGAGCACATGAATGTCTTATTGTCAAATTTATTGCCCTTAGGAATCAATACCACTCAAAAGATTTAATCCTAAGCTTCATTCTAGATACACCACTGTGTGTGCAGCTAGTCCAGACATTTAAATATTGTTTACAGATATTAGAATCATAGAATCACTAGGTTGGAAAAGACCCACTGGATCATTTTAGTTTATCGAAATTGTTTAAAGTACTTCCTAATTTATTAAGAGCATTATTAAAAGAAAAAGATTATATGATATTAATATATCCACTTATCTATATGTTTTTAATTTGGAAAAGTGCAATCACAGATGGAAAGATGGAAGTCTAACAGCTATATTGAAGATGATCAGAAGAGTTCTTTCCATAAAGGTTAACAACAGATAATTACTTTCTCAGGAAATCACTAAAATGACACGATTTTTCTGCTTTGTTTTCACTGAAGTTTTATGATGCTCCCTTCTTGCCACTTAGCAATGAAACAAATGAGGTTAGATGGCAAAGATTATGAAAGAAATTAGCAGTAATGAGTCCAGTAACTAAAAACATTAGTAGAGAAAATTGAGTTGACCTTACTTTTATAATTATTCATTTTCTTAATTGTTTTTTTTCTTTCTGGAATAATTGGAATGAAATTAAATAACACAAAGTACAACCCTTACATGTGACCATATATTTGGCAGAGATTAATAACCTTCCCAAATATAACAAAGCGTTGCCCATTCTAGAGGTCACCTCCAGGCAAATACCTGTTCCGAGCTGTGACCTAGCGACAGATACTCCGTGACTGGGATTCTTCTAAATATTCTCTTCAGAATTAATACACACTTGCTTCCCACAAGCCATCAAAGGCTTGTAAAGTTTAATATGTTATACATGTAGTCGCCAGCAGGGAGATAGGGGAGTGGATTTGAATGATAACCACGATAGTATCATTCCAGGGCCAAAGGAACATTTTTCTTGGTCAATTCCTTTCAGCTGTATCAATGGAGAAAAGGGGAAGTCTACCAGCTTATCACAGCTCCTACCAAGTGTACTCCTTCGGTAAACACAGAGAGTTTTATCCTCTCCTTTGGGCAAACAATCTATCTGTCCCACCACAGCCTGTGGAAATACTGAAGGAGAGCAAGTGCTCCCCTCTACTCGCTGATGTTTGCAGAATCCATTCCTGCGTTATCGAGCGAAAGAGCGCGATTAGTCCAGTCAGTTAATAAAAGATAAAAAATGAATACTTCACAAGTTCAGGGTTGCAGCCCTTCATATTTATACAGCAGACAACTTTGACGGCGCAAAGCTCAGTCTAAATGCTGTGATATGCGATCCCTCCCACCTCGTGCGCATTTCTTTTCAGAGCTGCATTCCCCAAGATGAATATCAGACCACCCACAATTCCACAGCACAGGATTTTATAACAAAGAGAACAAGGGCTCTTGTGAAATCAGCTAAAATCTTGCTGAGTACTAAGATGCTGAAAGCAAAATTTAAGGTAACCTTCTCCTTCACAACTATACAAATCTCTTCCTTCCCCTCTTTGTTCTTTAGCTTCATCCATCTATGGAAAACAGTACTTTGCAGATGACAAATATAAAGAAATTAAAGTCTTCCAAAGCTTGTATAAAGAATAGAAGCATTATTATCATCACTTGTAAATGTGAAGCCAGAGCACAGCAGCTGAATGACTTGGCCTCGGGTTACATGCAAATCTAGAGCTGAGCAAGAAATCCAAGCTAGAGCTCCCAGATTTATCCTTTAGATACACGATAGAATCATAGAATAACCAGGTTGGAAGAGACCCACTGGATTATCGAGTCCAACCATAGCACCAAACCAAGTCAAAAGGGTTTCAGGGTTTTTTTCGGTGAACAGATCCAACCCGTTTTGATTCTCAAGATGTGACCCAGTCTCGTGGAAGTTGTCTTGGGCATGAGTTTTTTCCCAAGTTTTATCAGGAGCTTCAGCGCTGATGCGGATTCAGCATCAACAAAGCAGATCCCAACATACTCTTTTGAATCAAATGCCAAAAAGGTTCATATAGTTCTTGTTCCACGTTTAAATTCAATTAAAAAAGTAGCACTAACAGGTGAAACGATTGGTGCTGAGCCGAGATATATCATGTGTTTAGCTTGATACATTACCTAGTACTGAGTTTTATACAGGGAGATGGGAATTACTGCGCTCCCTCCCCAATTATTAATTCTGCGGAAACACACAGAGCTCAGCAAAGGGACATGGTCTCAGGCTTCCCATGGACAAAGCAACTTAACAGCTGAGAGGATAGGAAGGTAAAAAAGTGGCCTCCTGCACACTTGCTTTCCACTACATTCTCAGTTCCTTTATTTCCTTTGGTGACAGATCTAAAAACTGATTTTTTTTTTCTAATCTAACCACACAAGATGAAGATCAATGTCTAGTTTACACTGATATAACTTGTAGTGCAATTTGTATAAAATAATGAAACCTGGATGCTAGTTTCCCAACTTCCCAAATGAAAAAGACTGAAAAAAACCCCCAAAACCTAATTTCCTAACCAAGGTCTTCATTGTAGAATTGTATACACCTATGTCCATATATTTAACTCCAAGGGCAGCCCTTGGTCTTTCTGTTGTTATTCCCTATTATGCATTTATAATTACATAGATATTTAACGAATATAAACTGGCTTCCTTAAACAAGGCACTACACATTGCCTGCTGATAACAGGCAAATAATCATAGAATTACCAGGTTGGAAGAGACCCATCGGATCACCATTCCTATCAAACACTAACCCATGTCCCTCAGGACTTCGTCTACCTGTGCCTTAAACACCTCCAGGGAAGGTGAATAAACCCCCTCCCTGGGCAGCCTGTTCCAATGCTCAATAAAATCTCATTCAGAAATGTGTCATCAAAGGCTGTATTTGTCCATTCCTATTTATTATAATTAAAAAAAAGAAAAAGAAAAGGGAAAAAAACCCCATTTGAGTAATAGTTCCTGTGAGTTCATCACACCCTGGCATATAACATTTGTGAATTTTATTCAATTCATTTAAAATCATTTCTAACACACAGACAGCAAGTTAAGGACTGCGAGGAATTCAAATGATCACCAGGCATGCAAGATTTCTCAGGAGACAGCTTTCAAACTGCGAGTGAGGTGTATTTTCCTTTAGGAATTGTACATAAAAAAAAAATTAGATCTAATGACTACATATTTCTCAAAAGAAGACAGGCTTACTCACATTGTGAAATCAATTGACTCACATCCCCTTAAAAGGGCAGGGACTGTTCTCTGTAGAAATTCAGTCTCACTGGGCCAGGCTACAGCAGCTCAACAACCGTCAGTAGCTTTAAGCCCGGGACAAGAGGCAGGAGAATTGTTTTTTCACTTGCACAGCTCAAACCTCCCTCTGACACATTTACAATGCCCTAACACTCATTTTCTTCCTTCTAGGAAAGTATCATCCTGTTACTTTCCTTGCAGAGGGTATCACAGAGCTGCTGCCCAGCATCTCTGCACAAATAGTGGGGAGGAAGAGGAGAACCTGTGTGTGCTCCTGTACCCGAGCTGCAGCAGCAGAGGTACAGAGAGCCCCTGGCAAGGCTGAAACAGTTCTTAAAACATGCAGAGAAGCCTTGATATTTTTAAAAGAATATTTTTTTTGTTAGTTTGCCTTTTGCTCAACACAATGAGAGAGAGAGAGAGAGAGAGAGAGAGCGCGCGAGAGTGAGCAACAAAGCTGGTGAAGGGGCTGGAGAACAGGCCCTATGAGGAGTGGCTGAGAGCGCTGGGGGTGTTTAGCCTGGAGAAGAGGAGGATGAGGGGAGACCTCCATTATTCTCTACAACTACCTGAAAGGAGGTTGTAGAGAGGAGGGAGCTGGGCTCTTCTCCCAAGGGACAGGACAAGAGGGAATGGTCTCAAGCTGCACCAGGGGAGATTTAGGTTAGAGATTAGGAGGAAGTTTTTCACAGAAAGGGTCATTGGGCATTGGAATAGGCTGCCCAGGGACGTGGCTGATTCACCTTCCCTGGAGGTGTTTAAGGTGTGGGTGGATGAGGTGCTGAGGGACATGGTTTAGTGTTTGATAGGAATGGTTGGGCTCAATGATCCAATGGGTCTCTTCCAACCTGGTTGTTCTATGATTCTATGACTTCCTAATCATCTATCCTCCTCTATACTATTGCCCTTGGGGTTCCCCTTTCTAAATTTCGTCATCGTCTTCCCTTCCTGACAGACTTTGCCTTCTATTGCTCCCATCAGCAGCTCCACTTGCTTCTCTATCCCTCTTCATTCCATCCTTCTCTAAAGCACAAATCTAAGTCTCACAAGTTGGTTTAGTGTTTGATGGGAATGGTTGGACTCGATGATCCAGTGGGTCTCTTCCAACCTGGTGATTCTGTGATTTTATGATTCTAAGACCACTGTCAATGCTGCTCCTTCATATCTAATGGCATCAATTTTCCTTAACCATTTCTTGATCCCCTCGATCCCTCTTGCCTAATTCCACTCACGAACATGTCAGTCATTCCACTCGCCGTTATTCTTAATGTTACTTCTAGCAATAATTTCAGTGTTCTCCTCCTTGCCTCCTAACGTTAATTTTACAACTTTTAACCCTCATCTTAGTGTATAAGAATACAGCTGTTATTTGGGGGCTGTAGCAGAAGCTGAAGAGAATATATCTCACTGTTTTTGTTCTCAGTAAATCAGAATTACCCTGCAAGCTTTATTATCTGGGATTATGATTAACCTTTCAAAATCAGACTTTCTACAGAACATATCTTCATTTCCCAAATGAGGGAAAACGCTTCACTCAGTCCCCAGGTTTGATTTACAACCAGTAACACTGTGGACTCAACAAACAGAGATTGCTGACTACTGAGAACAATGAACTTGTTAGTTAACAGAATTAACAGTGCGTTGTTTAACTATAATGACAGCAATAAAACAGGAGATGCGAAGTTGATACAGTCACAACTGAATCATAATGGATGAGATATTTACGGCAAAGCTGTTAAAACATTGAATAAAATATGGGAAGAGTGAAAGCAGATGTGATTTTATTCTTCAGAGTTGAAGCTTGTAAAGTATGAGATAGCATGAGTAATAATCACAGGTTCTAGTTCACAATGCATTAATAAATATTGATATGATGCCAGCACTGAAACTTTCCAGATACCAAAATAAAGTGAGAAAGCATGCTCTTGCATTATGGATGGCTAAGTTTAAATTTTACGGGACACATGGCGATGGATTCATTATGATCATACACAACCCCCCCCACACTATCTCAAACACACACACTCCCCCTCTCTTTATTTAGGACCTGAACAAGTGTTCAGTTCTGGGCCCCTGAGCACAAGAAGGATGTTGAGGCTCTGGAGCGAGTCCAAAGAATAGCCATGAAGCTGGTAAAGGGGCTGGAGAACAGGCCTGATGAGGAACGGCTGAGAGCTGGGGGGGTTTAGCCTGGAGAAGAGGAGGCTGAGAGGAAACCTCATTACTCTCTACAACTACCTGAAAGGAGGTTGTGGAGAGGAGGGAGCTGGGCTCTTCTCCCAAGGGACAGGGGACAGGACAAGAGGGAATGGCCTCAAGCTCCACCAGGGGAGATTTAGGCTGGAGATTAGGAGGAAGTTTTTCACAGAAAGGGTCATTGGTCAGTGTCAGAGGCTGCCCAGGGAGGTGGTTGATTCATCTTCCCTGGAGGTGTTTAAGGGACGGGTGGACGAGGTGCTGAGGGACATGGTTTAGTGTTTGATAGGAATGGTTGGACTCGATGATCCAGTGGGTCTCTTCCAACCTGGAGATTCTATGATTCTCTTGATCACCTGTGGTTTTTTTTTCCCCCAGAGGGATAGTATTTCTATCTGGAAATCTCACAGCCTGATCAGACACCAGGTTTTCTGGCTGCAGTTTCACACACAAGATAAGACAGTGTAAAAAAATTATAAAACTAAATAAGGAAAAAAACCCCCAAACCTGCAAATCTAAATTAGTTTCCTTCATATACCTGCTCAGACACATTCATGTTGGCATGGCCACACTGCCAGCTAATGCGTGTTTGCATACATAAAACGCTTCACAAGTCTGTACAGACCTTTTTGTTTTGTTTCACTTCAAATACATTAATCAGCTTAAATGACTGCTTCTGCATGACTAAAGTACAGGCATAAGCCAATATTTTCTTCTTCCCCCTGATTTCAACAAAGCGACTTGCTCACCTCCCTCCCCTCCATTATCAGAGAATAGGAAATGTTCCACAGCAACTTTACATCCCAAGAATATCACCCCTGCACATGCTTCACCCAAGTTCAAATTAAAGCAAGAGAAGATTAAACCTGATAGCATGTATTGTGTATTTTATACAAGCATGGAACTTTCTCCACTCTGATTCTTACCCTGAAAGGGGATGGTAGGCATGATGTCTTCTGTATTAAATGACATAATTACATATAATTTTATTATCTTTTCTAAAAATTTCCACTCTAAACTCCTGGGAAAGGGTGTATATGTGTGTGTGTATATATATATATATATATATGTGTATATATATCTCTCTCTCTATCTATATCCATCTACAGAGATTCTCCAGAGAATCCATAGATACCTGCTAGGACACATTTACCTGTGAGTAGGTTTTAAAAGCTAAATACTGATATTTATTTTGAAAACATCCCAATTGTTTTCCCAAGCCTTCCTCAAGCCTCTTCACATCCTTAATGTTATTATCCATTAGTCTGACCCACACCCTCTTCAGAATCAATGCTTTTATTGATATTAAACGATGCTGCCTGATTTAGATTTCTATGACATATGGACTCCTGTCCACTAGGTACTCAGCTGCAACCACTAAACTCATTTCACTTAGATCTCAGCTCCGAATGGAGCGTTAGGAATAAACGGTCAGTGCTTTAATGGTCATTTCACACTTCATCATCAAGTCATCCACTGTCTGCATGTGCCACTTAAGTCTTCCATTCTGTTTGCTCAAATAGATCATAGCTAAAATGGAACCTGACAAAACAAATGTTGAAAAAAGCAACCTTTGCTTGCTGGTGGTAGTTTTTTTCCCCTCTAACTAAATGGCGAATTGTCCCATTATACTCATTTCCCGCAAAATATGTATCTCCGGGACCTTCAAGTGCAGCAAAGCAAAGTGCTGCTACAGTCATCTTCTGTGTGGAGTGCTTCTGTTTTACATACTGACATGCATTTTAACATGAAAAAGGTCAGAGATGGAAACAGCACAGCTTGTTGCTGTGACAGCAGACATTTAACAGAAAGACTTCTGGACACACTACAGTTTAAAATAATTTAGTAAAATAATTGCCATGATTGATTTTTTAGGTCTCTGAGTTCATACCACACACTTTTGTGTGACAACTCCCTTCAGTGGTGTTTTTTTCCTTTCTTCCTTTTTTTTTTTTCTCCAGCAATGACAAGAAATGCATTTCAAATAAGTTCTGTTGTCAAAGTTTGATCAGATTCACAAACTTCACCACCGTTTGTTGGCTAAGACCAGACTACAGAGCCGCTGCCAATCCTTTGTTCAAACAGCTGGTAGCATAAGGCCAGCAGAAATCATCTTGTTCAAATGAACTTTGGGAAGTCTGCCCTTCTGACAAGCTAAGCCCTCTTCGTAAGGGATGCAGCACTTGCTTTCGTTGCAAACAGACGTTGCTACAGCAATGGCCACATTAGGATCGCACGATACATCTGCCCCTGAAAATACTTAGTAGAGTTATCGCAAATGAAAGCCAGAAAAGGATTAGGGTTGAAAGAGGGAAGACGCTGTGAGCTACCGGAAAAATATTGAAAAATTGAACTTGAGAAAAGCACTAAGTCCATTGACAGGATGAGAGGGAATGGCCTCAAGCTCCGCCAGGGGAGATTTAGGCTGAACATTAGGAAAAAATTCTTTACAGAAAGGGTCACTGGTCACTGGAACAGGCTTACCAGGGAGGGGATTGAGTCACCTTCCCTGGAGGGGTTTAAAATGCGAGTGAACAAGGTGCTGAGGGACATGGGTTAGTGATCAATGGGAATGGTTGGACTTGATGATCCAATGGGTCTCTTCCAACCTTGGATTCACTCACTTAATCTACTCAATGTAGGCACAATAATATCTACAAAACTAAACTCCACAGTTTCTAACCTAAACATCCTCCCCAGTCACTAGAGGAGCCAGTCAGTCTGAAGACAGCTTCAGGGCGATTGCAAACAAAAATCAGGTAATTTTCATAGACTGGTTTGGTACAATTCCCAAAGGAAGTCACCTAAGTTTACTAAGGGGAATATTGGTACAGTGATTACATCGAGTATATATCATCAGTGTGTATATATACATAAAAAAATTAGTATTTATACTGATTCAAATCTGCAAAGTGGATTTCACAATGTCAACTCAGAAAGCCAAGTCCTTTGGCAAGGGAAGAGATTAACATATTTAGCATTCATTTGTAACACAGCATCCATCCTAAAAGCAGGATAAATTGTTTCTAGTCCAGCTAGTCAGGGGGGCTCAAAGTTACACTCTTCAGAGAGGGAAGTCTGATTGTCAGAACTTGATCCCAGGGAGGAAACCTTGAAGAGGTTGCACATGAGAGTCTAGACTAATAGTGAAATTTTGTTTTACACCTTGGTGGCCATCTCAAACATGGGCTGGAGAAATATTCTTTCCTCTCCATCTGTATCTCCAGACCTGATTTGAGGGAAAAGATGGACTGGCCTTATCCTTGACTTAAGGATGGTACAGATCATCTCTTTCTTGCTGTTACCTTTTCACTCTATGTGGAGGATTTGTCCCAGAATGTTTCACTATTAAACAGCTGGTTCACAAACAGACAAGAATACAAAGATTATTGAGAGTTATCAGTAGTATGTATATTGTACAAGGTTCAGCTGTGGCTTTGTAATATTATGCAGCTTGACCATGGTAACAGCATTTTGATTGAAAAATGGCTTTAAGACCAACAAGTCCAACTGTTCCTACTGGAAACACAGACCTGAGGCACCTGAGAGCCACATCTTTACTAAAGAAGCACAGTCAGTTTTAAAGCTAAATTATTTGTTCACTTTAAAGACACAACTAATTTGTGGTAGAATTTCCCCCTCAAAGTACGACCGATGTGAAATGCAATACTTAAATATTTGTTGAGGCATTTTACTCCTCGCTCATTCTCGGTAGATTTAATTTTGACAGTTCTAAACAAATGTCAAATTTGCTTTCAATTTTCTTACTCCTCCTCCCCACATTTTGTGCTGGTGCGTTACTAACCGAATTAGAACCTGAAAATAGCCTTAGGCTTTTTAACCACTTTCAAATGGCATCAGGAGCTTTTGTCTATTTCAGAACATAAACTTGAAGATACTAATTTTGCCACACTTTTAAATAATAAAGTAACAATTGTTCCCGGCTAAAATAATAAAAATGGGCTGTACAATGCAAAGGAAAAAAAAAGAAAGAAAGAAAAATGGATGCTATATTGCAAAGCAGAAAGAGTTAGATTGTCATGAATCTGAAAGGAAATCAATAGGACAACTTTGGAGACCCATTTCAATCTGTTGTTGACATTGTTTTCTAGTAGTAATTTTCTCAAAATGTTAACAGTATTGAGTTTGCTTATTGATTCTATTATTTTTGACCTTGCATTAGTGTGGGCTAATCTTACGTGCCGTAAAATTTCCTTTCACATCTAAAATTATTTTATGGCTCTAGGGGAAAGCTACAATCAGGTCAAAGCCCCCTTAGGATTTTGATGAGCGCATAACCAGCAATAATGAGTTATTTTGGCTTTTTGTGTACCTTTCTGTTGTTTACATTTTTTATTACAGAGTTTAGGCACGGTCGTCATACGAGTGATCAGTATATTGACTAAAGGACCAAAATCATAATAAATTGGAGAGGAAACTGAGAGCAGTGAGATAGTTCTATCTCTGCGAGAGTCAATAGTAGAAACATACAAACAGGGAGAGAGCTGAAGCCAACACGTTCCTCGTTTGCCTGGGGATGTGGCTGCAGAGCACACTACGGCACAAGCAGCTGTTGCAACATTTATGATTCGGCAGCAAAAAAAAGGACTCGACTCATCTGCTCTACAACAGTAAGAATCACAATATAACAAAAAGGACAAAGATGTTACCCTCACAATATAAATTTCCACCATGTATTCCAATGAATGTATCTGTGAGACCTTATTTTAATTCCCTTGTGTTTGTGCATTAATTACTCTGCTATTATTTTATCACTCAGGATTCATAGAATCATAGAACAACCAGGTTGGAAGAGACCCATCGGATCATCGAGTCCAACCATAAAGTGTTCAGAACGGACAATACTAAATTAGTCGGCAGCTAGTACATGGTTCAATAGTTTAGCACCACTACTAGTACTTAAATATTCCTCTGAAGACAATCCCGTTTGTTTCAAGGAGGATCTTCAGCGACTCCTTTATGCTGTATGTCTGAATATTCCCAAGCAAAGAAATGGAAATTTCACGTTTCAAGCCACACAGAACTGACATCTAATGCGCTATAGTGGACACGCATCTTTGCAAAAAAAATACAGGTTTGTGAACAAACTTCATATACATTTGGGGCTAAACAGTTATTTTGGTAACATCACAAATAGTCTGACATTTTGGGTTACTAGGAGCTCCAGTGGCTCTTCAGAGAGCATCCAAGCAGCCAACAGTCAGGTCTATATCAAAAGGAGATATTTAGGATTCTGAGAACTCGTACAGGTCTAGACACATCCAGATGTTCCGCGTAAAAGAACTTTAACACCAGAGAAAAGACACCCAAAGATAGGCTAAGTGCCCTGCTTGAAGGCTGCGTGGTATATATGTCCCCAGAGAAGAAAGCTGGAGGGAGATTTATTGTTTGAGGCTTTTAGCCTCGAGCTTAATTTTTAAAGGGATGTATTTCCCTAGAAACAGAACAGTTCCATTTAAAAGTCACAGGTGCCCTGAAGCTCTGCTTAGAAGATTACCTCAAGTTTCATTTAATAATGGGCTTGAGTCAAACGATTTATTGCAACAGGCAATATTTTTGTCTGTTTTTCCCTTATGGTCATCTTAGGTGCTAAAAGGGCTCAATAAAAATTAAAAATGATAGCAGCTTATACTGTTCTGCCAATGAAGAGTTTTTCTTTGAATCCTCTTTAAACCCGATATATAGTTCAAACCAAGCCTTCCATGTAATCCTAAAATAAAACAAGTAGCACTTCATCCCAGTTTATCCCAGGCTAATGGATCCCAGTCTCATGCTTTGTTTTTACTGTTTTGATGTCCAAATCCTGACAGCAGAAATCACTATGGGAACAGAAATATGAGTTTGCACAAAAATGTAGTAATTAGGGCTTGATAAACTTCTACAAAATAGTTAAAACCATAGATTTTCGGGACACTGATCGAAAGAGGCATCAAAAAGATCTGAGAAGAGAAAAAGTTTTGACTTTGTGGTCAACTTGGAAAATTCTGTAAGGTTCATCCCTCAAACTCTCAATCTTCCTTAGCAACACCACCTCAAATCTCTGTTCTAAAGAGAATACTTACACACATACAAACAAAAAAAAATCAGAGGAAAAAAGGTTGTAATTTTAAAATAAAAATTAAAAGAAAAAAACATTTTTAAGAAGTAACAGCAGTATCTCTTATCTCTTATCTCTTTCCCTTCAGTTATAATGTTACTATATCAAAAGAAGTAGTAATTTAAATATACACCTATCAAATATTGAAAAGATTGAACAAGTTGTTTTAGTTGCAAGCCAGAGTTCAGATAGAGCTATCAATCAGTACCTATATTGAATCATAGAATTATAGAATAACCAGGCTGGAAGAGACCCACTGGATCATCAAGACCAACCACATGATACAACTTCTGAGAAATACCTCAAATTCTCTGTGTAAGAAACACAGAGGAAAACTGTCTGTGAAAAGAGCTCTGGGGTCTGAAGTTAAAGTAACAGGTAGTAAATAGCAACCACTGCATCTCATTGAGGTGCTGAGGGACATGGTTTAGTGTTTGATAGGAATGGTTGGACTCGATGATCCGATGGGTCTCTTCCAACTTGGTTATTATATGATTCTATGATCTCCCTATAAAGGTATAAACACAAAATTCAAGGCCTGGTGATCAATGATGTTTACTCTTTCTTTAACCCAACAGCGAGGATGAACACTATATCTCACCTTTTCATAACACCAAATGTCTGCAAACTCAGTCTCTTCAGCTTCTGGAAACAGCTACTAATTCATTATTATCCCTGACATTTCTCACAATTTCGCGTGTTTCCCTAGCAGTGCCTACTTCCTCCGTTCCATTATTATCAAACAGCTCTGCGGTGATAGACTGCTGATCCTCATCTTCATATTGATTAATTTCATTTTCACATGCATCATCCTGATTTTCAACATCTTCAGCACAGCCTTCTTACAATGAGTCATTTGCAAGACAGATTTTCATTATTGGAGTCATCTTTAGTGTAGGAATGTGCTGGACCCGTTTCAGGTACAAGGCCATATTCTGCTCGGCTAGATTAGCATAATTTAGAAATGCATGTACAAAACTTCAAGGAATTATTCAAAACCTTCAGCGGTGTAAGGAATAAACTGAATCTGGACCAGTGTTTGCTTCCCTCTGCCTTTTGGCTGCAACAGGGAAGGAATATGCCAATCATACTTGGGCTTGATCATTATCAATGTAATTAAAATGCAATTTATTTTTTGGATTAATTTTCAGATTAAACAGAGCCGTTTTATTACGTTTATCTCGGACATCTAAAATATTTAAGCATTTAACATTACCGAGTTGGTTAAATAAATCTTTAATTTAGTGTAATTAGATGTGTTTAAATTAAAAAATATATCGATATTCCAAAATAGTTTCATATTCATTTGGAACACTAAATTAGAGCTTAAAATAACTTGTAGATGCCGCTGCTTTTCCAATCTACAGGTCACAAAATGCTGTTATCTAATAGGATGCACGTGCTTCTACACATACTAATCCAGACCCTTACCACTTGTTGTGCCAGATCATAGTCCTTCAAGCTCATTCTGGCAAAAAGAGAAAGCCTCTGCATTTAGAGGCTACAGGTCTAAAATGCTCTGGAAAGGTTCAATAAAAGGAGGCTGAGGGGAAACCTGATTTCTCTCTCCATCTACCTGAAGGGAGGTTGGGGAGAGGAGGGAGTTAGGCTCTTCTCCCAAGGGACAAGACAGGAGCGAATGGTCTCAGCTCCACCAGGGGAGGTTCAGGATGGACATAAGATAAAAAAAAAAAAAAATCACAGAAAGGGTCATCAAGCACAGACAGAGGCTGCCCATGGAGGTGGTTGACTTGCCTTCCCTGGAGGTGTTTGAGGTGTGGGTGGATGAGGTGCTGAGGGACATGGGTTAGTATTAGATAGAAATGATTGGACTCAGTGATCCAGTGGGTCTCTTCCAACCTGGTAATTCTATGATTCTATTCTATAATTCTATAATACCAATTAGGTAAATTCAGGGAAGGAAAAACCATCGCTAACTTTGTCTGAAGAAGTCTGAGCTGCACCTAGGGTAGAGTCGCTGGATGAGAGGTTGGATGGGATGTTCAGCCACTGGCCCTGCAGACAAGGTGCTGCCCAGACCCTCTGCTGTGAACCCTGGACATGAGAACTTAATGGCTTTAACAGGAAGATCATTGCTGTCTAATGCCCTTCTAAAGCCTAGAAGCATGAGACGAGGTTGCCTTCCTTTTAACGTGTGCAATTACAAATGTTATTGTAGGTCATAAAATTATCAGCTATTATATTAAAATCCCATTCTAGTGCCAAATTCCAGCTGCTAAGAGGACTTGAAGAGTAATACGGCCAAAAGAAACAAATGACACGATACACACAAGCCAAAGGCAAATGGTTTGCCTTGCATTTCAAGAAAAGCACTCCCTGCAGTGGCTATAGAAGCATCATTTCCCTGCTTTCTTCTTTTTTTTTTTTGTGATTTTTTTTCCCCCTTCACTGGGAACAGACTCTAGCCTCCTCTACAGCAAACTGTCAACTTTAGCTACAGAAAAGAGAGAAGAAGGAGAGGGGCGGGATGGTGGGCAGGGTAGAGGAAGAGAGGCAGTAAGCAGGCATCATGAAAAAAACCCGTTTAGATGCTGGATTTCATAGAATCACCAGGTTGGAAGAGACCCATCGGATCATCGAGTCCAACCATTCCTACCAAACACTAAACCATGTCCCTCAGCACCTCATCTACCCGTCCCTTAAACACCTCCAGGGAAGGTGAATCAACCACCTCCCTGGGCAGCCTATTCCAATGCCCAATGACCCTTTCCATGAAAAACTTCCTCCTAATCTCTAGCCTAAATCTCCCTTGGCAGAGATTTAGGTCATATTTTGAAGGTCATGGTGCTCTTCATGCATTCCAGCTCTTTGCCATAGAACAGTATTGGGTGACTCAGGTTCACTCAATTGACTTGCAGACCATGCTACCGAGTAGCTGTTTCCCTGCCATCTTTTGGCTCAGTTGATAATTCTCGCCGTGGCACACAACCCTGAATTTGTCTTCCTTGAACTGCATCCTTTTCTTCAGGTTATTTCCCCTGCTCAGATCGCTTTGAATTCTAATCCTGCCTTCCAACATAATCACAACCCTTCTCAGTTTACATCATTTGGAAGGGTAATAAGCACTCTCTGGTTCATCACACAGATCTTTAATGAAATATCACTAGACCTACAGAAACCCACTTAATATATCTTTCTAGTTCAGTAATAAGTGTTTTTGAAGTGAATTTTTCAACTAACTTATATTTCACAGCTGGATACGCTGCGTCCTGTGGAGCCCTCTCAAAATCCAGTGCTGAAGACATGGGAAGAGAGTATGGACACAGGGAATGGACACCAGTTCGGTCCTCCAAGACAGTCACTCAAAGCTTTTAGGTGTTTGCAATAAGCATTAGTATTTCTGCCTGCTAATTCTGCGTCTCCCAAAAACAGTAAAGCAACATAAAACACAGGATGTATCAGTTGGCAAGTTTTCCTCAAGCCTCACACAAATTCATATTAGATTCCAGGGTTCTTTTCAACTCACAGACACATGCACCTTCATACTCACACAGGTTTTCTGCTAAATTCTGCTCTTACAATAAATTGTGTACACACATTACAACATTTATATCCAGTTTTACGATTTATGTGAAGATGACTACAGACCCTGTTTATTTACTCCTGTTGGTATATATTCGTCCAGCAAGTCACGAGGAGGATTTTGTGCTGATAAAACTGAAGACAGTTTTTCCCAAGAATTTTTTTTTGTTTCTACATATTGGAGAACGAGCCAGGTTTATCTATTGACCATATAATCACATTGGAATCACAAGATTTTGGAGTTTACCACTCATGTTTTCTATATGGGGACAGGACAAGAGGGAATGGCCTCAAGCTCCACCAGGGGAGATTTAGGCTAGAGATTAGGAGGAAGTTTTTCACAGAAAGGGTCATTGGGCATTGGAATAGACTGCCCAGGGAGGATGTTGATTCACCTTCCCTGGAGGTGTTTAAGGTATGGGTAGATGAGGTCCTGAGGGACATGGTTTAATGTTTGATAGGAATGGTTGGACTCGATGATCTGGTGGGTCTCTTCCAACCTGGTGGTGATTCTGATCTGGTCTCAAGGATAGCATATTCTCTATCTCAACATCAGGAAAAAAAAAGTCTACTATCAAAAATCCTGTGCTACTAAGAGATCATTTTGTTTGATCGGTTTGAAGATCAGGACTCAAAAGCAGCACACGTTAACCTTGATCTTACAGCTTCTGTATGCAGTGATCAGCAGGTTCTTCTGGGACCCTGTACCTGTCTCGCCTTCACTGAGGTAACTCACAGGGAGGACAGTTTTATGAAAAACTGAGATCCCTGGAGAAGTCTGTCAGACTTTGTGCATATGAAAACCTGGCAATCCGGTGCACGTATCCTCCTGCACATCATCAAGAGGTGACAGTTGTGATAGTATTTATTAGAGTGGAAATTTTTTCATGCTCCTACGGCATCTGATAATTGTTACATGCACTAATGAACAACTCATGAACGGCTCTCGGAAGGAAGTTGGAGCATCAAGTAGAGAATTCGAAATTCAAAGGGACCTTCAGATTTGCAGGCAGGAAAGACTTCTTGCATCTCTCACACACTAATCTAGCTCTCAGCATCACAGTGAAGGACCAAATGGAATCCGCTTCACAATAAAGCCAGGGAGACGGTACAAAACAATAATTATAGATACTCTGCCAACTGCCTTTATTGTTCCGTTTCAGACACAGGCATTTCACAGACTACAAGATAATGCGCATAATGTGCCATTTAAACCAAGTTTCCATCTAGCATTAATTCTGCCAGCATAAACTTCCCCATTCGCAAATTACTGCTTGGATCTTATAAGATAAAGGTTTGAGTATCCAAAGGAAAAGGAGATGGTTTTCAAACCTCCATTTTTTTTCCCCCCCCCAGCACAGCTCTATTCTGCCACAACTCTCACGTGGAGACCAGCAGATGTGGTACATGACTCTTGATAGGCACACACCTACCAGGCTTCCCAGTATCATTTAAGAGAGAGGCTGCTTGAAAGGGACACGGGGCTTTCATTTCAGCAACACCCTTTATTGTTGGAACAAAGATGCCTAAAAGAGCAATTCCTAAAAAAAGCATTCACGTTGCCTTTGTAATTCTGCATCTGTTGTGTTCAACAGCCTGGAAAAACAAGCAAGGAAATTTTCAAAATTTTCCCCTGAACCTCAGTTCTTTCACTGCTGTTTGGAGCAGCCGCTTTCACTGCTGAGGAGCAGGCCCAGGAGTGGCCATGATGCCCTGACCTCTGCAGCAAGACATTCTCCCATTTAACCAGCTGCTCGTTAATAAACTTTACTGAACTTCCCCCACTACAGAATTTTTAGCTGTATTAAGATAGGAGGGTGGAAGATGGATAGTTATCAAACATGCAGGAATCCATATATTTCCTATAGCCCATCCGGTGGGTCTCTTCCAACCTGGTTGTTGTACGATTCTATGATTCTATATACAGGCAGTTCTTTCTGTCACTGACATACAGGACAGCATCATCCAGCACCGGCTGTAGTCCCTTTTCCTCATTGCATCGACATACCCACTCCTCACATCACTGAAATAGCAGATGAGCTTCTCTTCCCACCTTATTTTCTCTAGGTAATATAAAATTCAGCATTCAAGGTGCTCTTTCAAAAGTAGGTTACCTCCCGATGAAAATAAGAGTTCATATTTGTGCTGACAATAGTGGATGATGTTAGTACTGTGCTGCTTGTAGGGAAAAAAAAAAAAACACCACACACACAAACCACCAAGAACAAAAGATCTTTACTTCCTCACTAAAACTCCCTCAGTTCGAGTCAAGGACATCTTTCAGTGCTTCAGCTAGGGAGCAAATGCTATCACACTCCAACCAACTTGTGAATTGCAGAGCAATGCTCTCGCTATCTTCACAAGAAGGCATGGGAGACTTTCATAACTGGTAAGACTTTCAGAGGATACTTTTGCTTTCCCTGAAAGAGAGAAAGCTTTGATTTTTTTACAGGAAAGATCCATCCTCTGCATCCCTCCCACACCTCCGAGCTGTAATTCCTTCAAGTCCTCCCTGTAAGATCTCTCATCTTTACAGTCAAGAGCAAAAGCTGCTAATATAAATATTTGCAATACTATCATATGCCAGAGAGTCTTGAGTGATGAACTGTTCTGTAATTTGCAGCCCACTAGCTGTGGGTGCTGTTTCCATTATGCAGAAGGAATGCAGTAGTCTGACAGAAAGGATTAAACAATGGGAAGGTTTTTTCAGCGCTAAATATGGGGGGTTTGCCACTTCGGAGCACAAACCTCCGATGTATTTGCGCTGCTTCCAATAAGACATGGATAAGTAAATCAGGGTCATCAAGTGGACTGTTCTAGTGAGTTATGAAAGTGAGAGTAACAAACTTGAATTTACAATGCGTGCCCTTCGGCTAAATCTGAGAGTTGTTGCAGTTATTCTGGCCTTAAAGTATAATATTAACATCCATAAAAAAAATTTCTTATTCCAAAGACACTTCTATACAAAACAAAGCTATATTTAGAGACAATAACCATCCTGCATTGCATAATCCGGCATTTGTGCCACAAGGGAGTCATATGTAATTATTCACTAATGACAGAAAGGCTTCTGGCTCCTTTTCTTGCTGTAATAAATATCTCTTCAGAGCATGTGAACTAAAGGGGGTGTATTGTGGCATTTGAAGTTTTTTGGGGTTGTCTTTTTTTTTGTTAATTTGTAAATGAAACTTGGTTGTTTTCAGCCCTTTTGCCACTTCCTACTACTGGTGGACTAGGAGCTAAATTTTTATCAGACTTAAAAAACAATAATAAATCAAATGCAACTACCAGATCGTCACTGAAAACTCAGCTCGAGTTTTATCATAAAGACTAACCTGTTATTGTTTGATGCCCTATACAAGTTTGGCAAACTCGGGTTAAGAGGATAAGGCACCTGGAAGAGAGAAACCATCACCCAGAACAGGTCTGGGGTATTATTGCTTCATCAAGGTTGAGATTTCACAATTGTTCCATGATTAGACTGGTCCAAGGCTACAACACAATAGGAGCGAATAAGTCTTGGCAAACCTAACCTAAGTTTCTTCTTTATATGAGATTTTGGCAAGTGGAGTGTGACTCTTGGGCACCGTCCTTAGAATAACAACGTTGGTCAAACAGTAGAAACTAAGCATTCAGGTGAAAAAAAAGATTTTAAACCAATAAGAAATACACACACCTAAAGAACCAAAATCCCCTGGTAAGAAATGTCTGCCTACTTTCTTCAAACTATCCACAAATGTTGTCTTCTGCTTTCTCTCCCCTCCACGATAGGCTCCCTTTCTCAAACTTGCCAGGGTACATCTCTGTTCTTTTTTTCCTGTCCTATTTAAAAGTAGCTTTGTCAGTTTGATGATTTTTCCTTATTCAGCCAGGCTAATGCTTTAGCGCTGGTCTTTAAACAGCTAAATGATTTGCCATAATATGCTCTGTCACAGACCTCTCTCCTGCATGAGGTTTTTCCATACTCCCCGACAGTCAATTCTCTGTTGTGTTAAATCAATTTTATTGTAAAACCCCAAAAAGATGAAGAAACCCAAACTCCCATAAAAATAATCAAGCCAGTATGTAGTTCTTGCAGAACATTTTCAAATACGTCAGTGTCACCAGGGATCTGATCTTTCCAGTGGGTTGATTCACAAAATAAAAGCCCATCAGCCCGGTTTTTGCTGCAGGTGCACAGCTAAGGTGGGTGGGAAAACAGCACAAGAATCACCCCCAAAACTCCAAATTGCAAAAAAACATTCCCCTATGAAAATCTTATTGGAACCACAGGTTGCAGGTGGTTATGAAGTTAACAGAGTTTTCTGCTTTGAATCACAGCTTTTTGCTCTCTGACTTGACAGACACTACCCTCCGTCTCCCTATCTCTTTGCTTCTCAGAGTTGGTGGAAAGCTTCCTTTTCAACCGAAAAGATGATTTTGAGACGTGCTGATGGGTGATGGGGAGGGTACCCACATCATCAGCATCAGTAACTCCTGAATCCCTCCGCTCAGAGCACCACGAGACATTCTGTGACTTGTCAGCGTTTGTCATTTTTCCTTAAAGACGCCTAAATGAGTCTGACAGACATTGAATTTCTGTTCTTATTTGTAATGAATCGGAGGGCCACCCCTGATAACAGCTACCACTGGCTTCAAAAGACTGGCACAAATGGAAAGATCTGACCCCAAAAAGTGCAGCTTAGCAAAGTCTGTGCCTACGAGCTCAGGGGCTGGAGAGATAATTCACGTAGCTGCTTCTCATTAAGATACAAATGCACAATAAAATGGAAAGCAGAAGATTAAACCTCCATAAGTTTGTGGCATTTTGCCATTTACCTTAAAGTTTTACCAAAAAAAAACCAAAAAACCCAAACAAAACAGCATCAGAAAATGATATTATGAAGAAACATAACCAAAGGACTGAGTGAAACTGTGTGGCAGCGAGTTACAAAGCCAAACGTTTCAGAACACTGCTCAATGCCCACAGCCCTTCTCCCACAATCTCCTGGAATACAGAAGAATCACCCCCACACCACAAACCAGAGACTGATAACTCGTTAATCTCTGAATTTCACAGAGTTTAGGCTAGAAATCATCCAGACTTTGCCCTCCCCAAAAAACCTGCCTGCTAGCCACTCCTTTTTAAAGAAAATACTTCACTGTAAAAAGTACATTGCTTGCTTTTTATAGAGCAGAGCTGCTCTGCAACAGGTAAATACATATGTTCTTTTATATTTTTCATGCTCTGGATAACACATCAAGACATTTTATAGACATCACGTCAGCACTGACACGTAACCATCGAAACCATCAGCTGCACAGAAAGCAACAACCCATCTCAGTTCTATCCAAACGTAGGAAGTGAAGACAGACGCCGCATCACATTAAAAGTTCAGCAGCCCTTTTAATAGGCAGAACACAATTATTTATACTGAATTCTGCCCAAGCAATTATGATGAAACAACTCTAAATGTCCTACAAGGAGCCTGTAACTATCCAAAATGAGATTTATTGTAACATCATTACTCTTTACAACTACCTGAAAGGAGGTTGTGGAGAGGAGGGAGCTGGGCTCTTCTCCCAAGGGACAGGGAACAGGACAAGAGGGAATGGCCTCAAGCTCCGCCAGGGGAGATTTAGGCTAGAGATTAGGAGGAAGTTTTTCACAGAAAGGGTCATTGGGCATTGGAATACGCTGCCCAAGTAGGTGGTTGATTCACTTTCCCTGGAGGTGGATGAGGTCCTGAGGGACATGGTTTTATGTTCAATAGGAATGGTTGCACTCGATGGTCCGATGGGTCTCTTCCAGCCTGGTTGTTCTATGATTCTATGATCATAGTGTACATTCCGCGTGGACTCAGTGGAACAGAAAAGTAAGGAAGTCCACAAATACGCAAGTGTCTCTGTCTTAAATCTCTTTCCATTCCAGGTGTGAGAAGTTAAAGTGACTTTAGTAGGTGAGACCAGAATATGAAACGTGTCATGACCTTTGTGTAAGAGCTTCAAGCACAGTTTACTCCTCTCATTATCGATAACTCATATTCTAATGAGTCACTGCCACTGCAATCTGATCTAGGAACCCAAAATAAGATTCAAAAAAAATTATGCATATTGGCAGACATGTATTTTATACAAATATGATTTTCCAGGCAGGTCATAATGCCATCTTAAACTCAGAGTAAATTTTTTGCAGCTAAGTTATAAACCCCTGAAAGCAGCATTTTATGATGGAAATGCTGATACAAGCTTAACCAGAGCAGCAAGAAGAGTGCCATACGCTATAAAAATAAAAGTGAATCATAAAGCAGTTAAGGTTTGATTACTATAAAATACCTGGGCTTGAAATTTTGATTCAGACTTTTTTTTTTTTTTAATTACTTCTCATGACCTAGAGATACTTCTTGGACAGATAACGTCTAGGGAATTAGATCAAAGATCCTTTTTGTAACTTCAGAATACAGCACTAATGCGTTCGGTGGTCTCCTTCGAGCATAAAACATAAGACTTTGAAAGTTATTTGGTGTGGTTGTAAATAACAGCGCGAAGTGGGGCTTGCAATTAAAGAGAAACTCCTCTAAACTCCAGTCAACCCAAACTGAGATTTGTAGGGGGTAAACCAAAAAAAAAGAAAAAAAAAAGAAAAAAGGAAAAAACCTCCCAAGATTTCAAAGATGCCTGGTAGGAATATTTCTTAATTGAGCCATGCTTGAGAGCTGCATGGAATTGTTCTTATTAAAAATTAAATAAGAACAGAGGAGAAGAACATGGGAGCTTTTGAGAGATTAGAGCTTTGTAAGATTTACTTAAAAGGTTTCTATTAGACTTCAGGGGTTCTCTTGCATATAAAAAAACCTCACCTACTCAAAACAGCTGAGAAGCCAGGGTTCCAGCTTTCAAAAACCACAATCAGTTGATTGGAAAAAAAAAGAATAAGAAAAAAAGTTAAAAAGTCTTTCTTTCCAATACAGTAATACTGCTCAGACTAAATCCATGCATTTTCTTTGTTTGCTAAATCTTCATCACATTGGTTTTTTTTTTTAAAAACTCCTCCTGTTCATTTTTCAGCCTCTTTAACTAATTGAGAGGCAGCTCTGTTTCTCTGGGTGCTGCACAGCTGCCTTGTTCCCTACCTAATACACAGTTTGCAGTGAGTTGGATGCATCTCAAGAAGCACACCCACCCTAAAAAGTTTCTTTACAGGATGTACCCTGAGCTACAGCATCCACAGGGGCAAGAGATCGCGTAGCTCTGGTTAAATAATCTTCTATGGGGCAAACAGGATATAAAAAAGTGGCTCAAAGATCTCCCTGCAAATGCAGACCCTTCTGGAATTTTGTCACCTTGCTTCAGCAAAACTGCAGGTTGGCTTCTGAAATCCTTAAGTATGCCACCTGCTATCTTATTTTGGAATCCACCTGCAAACAACGGTACTTTTAAGATTCATCAGATGGGGACGTAAAGTGTTCTCAGTTCTTTGGCTCCCATCTGTGCTAACCCTGTCTTCGCAAGCGCACCTTCTGCATCACGCCAAGCTTTCAGATATTGGCAGGCTTTGGGGACTGCACAAATGAAACACTTAATACTTCTGGGCAACCTGAGGAGCTTTGCTGATCTTTGTTCATATTACGTTTCTAGAGCATTCAAGTTGGCTCACAGACCGGTTTCCCATTAGGTGTTCATCAAAATCTCAAATGATTTTCTCAACCCACTTCCCTCCTTACAAAGCTATTACATGTTTTAAAAGGAGCTAATCCTGACTCCTATACAACTATCAATAGGTGTAGACACTTTAAAAAAAAAAAATTCCACTGCATGTGCCTTAGGTTGATATTACTGATATATAGATATAAAAAAAGGCTGCTAATAGACTCAGGGTATACTACTCAGAGAATCACAGAATCACCAGGTTGGAAGAGACCCATCGGATCATCAAGTCCAACCATTCTTATCAAACACTAACCCATGTCCCTCAGGACCTCCTCCACCCGTCCCTTAGACCCCTCCAGGGAAGGTGACAACCACCTCCCTGGGCAGCCTCTGCCAGTGCCCAATGACCCTTTCTGGGAAAAACTTTTTCCCTAAAGTCCAGCCTTAACCTCCCCTGGTGGAGCTTGAGGCCATTCCCTCTCGTCCTGTCCTAATGTAATAGTTGAAAAAGGTGCAACTCTTAACTGATCAACCAGAAATCTACAATATTTCTCAGGAAGAAAAAAAAAATAGGGAAAAAACCATATGATGGATCTCATTTGACAAGTCTGAGCGTAGGAGGTTTCTGAGCTCCCCAACCCATTTTGCTTCAGCAAACCCACAGACCAGCCCTGGCTCGGGGGAGCTTCAGAACCTCCAGTACCCTTCCCCATCTCCTATTATGTTATTGAAATGCATTATAGGTGAACTACAAGCAAACACCATGAGCGCAGCCCTTTCCACATCTTCCACGAGAGCAGCCAGGAATCACCTCCAACTAAAGGAGAGGACATGGACAATCCAGGTTTCCCTCCCAGAACTACAGCCAATCCTGTTCGGTTAGGATGGAGAACACGGAGACTGCAAGTCCTGGTATTCTCAGCCCAGTAAGGATTTACTAATTGATCTTTGTAACCCTCACGGCTGAAATACAGAAATGATTAAAAGCACATAAGTAGGAATAAAAAGGATGCTACTTCTGTGCCCAGATCTTCTGGGAACTGTGTTACTTCGACAGTCAGTCCTTCTGGGAACAGTATTTCAGAGTTGGTGGTATGTCTGTGCTTTCTAGTGACTAGAGAATGATAGAATGAATAATTTAATCTGGAAGTTTAAGCTTTTTTTTTTAATGCATGCTACATTTATCAGCAAATTATGGTTTGTTATCACTGTCTCAATTCACTGCAATAAATGCTCAGATTTAAAATTAGATAAAAGATACAAACTAGTTAAAAGAGAGGACATGGTTAACAATAGAAAGGAGATGAAATGAAGCAAGTTAGACAAAGGCTTGTGACGTAATTCAGTAAAAAGGACAAAACACACCAAGATGGGTTACAGAAAGAGAGGAAAAGATCAGACACTGAGAGCTCAGCCTTGCAACTCAGGGCAGCCCAGCTTTAAGGACTCAGCATCAGCCCAGTGCTGACAGAGCAGAAAATTGGCACAGTGGCAATCAACATGTTTCCCAGGCAAGGAGGACAAAACAAACGCCTGTAGGAAGATTTTTTTTGAGCACACGGCAAGTGCAGTCAAGGAAGATAAGAGGAAGGGTAAGATATCTCTTAAAATGACTTCCTATAGAAAGATAGAAAGAAAACAAGAGGTAAAATTGTGAGCAGCTCGAAAGGTATGACTGGGAATAATGGAAACTACAGAATTAATATTAGAAATTGGAATTAGTGTTGCTGTGAACTCTAACAGCCCAAAAGCAGCATCAAAATTTAAGATAATCTTTATCACCTCCTTCCTAAAGAACAAGTGTGTCCAGCCTGGAGAAATGATAAAGGAAGAAAAGGGAAATAAAAGCAAATGAAAACAAGTGATAGAATCGTAGACCCATAGAATCACCAGGTTGGAAGAGACCCACTGGCTCATCGAGTCCAACCACTTCTATCAATTCCTATCAAGTCCCTACATCCCTTCTTATTCTACCCTGCGCACTAACCCTTAACACCATCAAATACACGTTCTTCATACGCAACACTCCTCCTTTTACTGCTGTGTTCCTGCTTTCAGAATAACTGACATAATTATTGTTTTCAATGAAATCAAGATTTTCTTTATGAACACTGTTTTTAAAGGGGAAGGTATGCATGCTTATGGAACACATTTATCATCTAATTATATTCCTTCTGCATTTTAATATTCTATAATTTGCCTCATATCCCTATGAAAGTTTCATATTGTAATGTCAAGACTCCACAGCCTGTAGCATACAGAATGGTTTTATGGGAGCCTGAAGAAACCTCGAACGGCTCCAGGTTTAGGGGGGGATGTGGTTTTTTAATTTGGTGGTTAAGTGATTAGCCTGCTAAAAATTTGATGGTAAATCTTACCAATTTATCCATTTATAAGTTTCTCCCTAGAGATGTTCTTATCTGTTAAAACCTTGATATTCCTCCTAAATAGGACATTGCACAACCAACGCCACAGAGAAGGAAATCAGATTTTCTTTAAAGGTTAAACACTTTATTAAAAGATTCTTACAGGGATTTTTATTTTTTTTTTCAGGGGGGAAGGCTGTCTTCTGGTTACAGCATTTTAAACTGGGATTTCAACACGAGGGCTCTGATCTTCAGCATTAACTAACACAACCTGCTCCGATTGCTCACATATGCTAATACAGAACAAAGACAACTAAAGAAATTTATCTACAGCTTAGTTTCCTCTTTAAGAAAATTATCAAGAATTCACCAATACTGGTCTGAAGAGTCACCTAAAGTTTCCAAATGTAGCACGAGATATGATCAGAAAACAATTTTCCAGAAAAATCTCTTCTAGTTCATATAATTACAGACAATTCTTCAGTAAAAATTCTACATAAAATATTTTAATGCTAAGTTAATTATGAGAATACTGATAATCAAAGATGAAATGGATCAGGTCATATATATCTGCCAGAGAAAACAGAGCATATTTGTCTTATTCTCCAGCGGAGTCAGGGACAGCACCAGTTTTGTCAGGCGATGGTGCCAATTAAATTTGAAGTGCTGACTAACAATGCAATCATAGAATCACCAGGTTGGAAGAGACCCACCGGATCATCGAGTCCAACCAATCCCATCAATCACTAACCCATGTCCCTCAGCACCTCGTCCACCCGTCCCTTAAACCCCTCCAGGAAAGGTGACTCAACTCCCTCCCTGGGCAGCCTCTGCCACTGCCCAATGACCCTTTCTGTGAATTTGGTTGTTTACTGGCACCACATTAGCCTCAGATCCATCCCCTACTAAACATACACCAGAATAGCACACGGAGTGAATCTATCAACATCTTGCGTAAAACAGATAAGTCTAATGGGCAAAGTCTCCAACTGCTGCTGCCATTCATTTTGACAAAACACCAGCCATGAATAATTAGTATTCATTTGCTCTAATTAAGGAATATAGATAATAGAAGCTGGATTTAGAATAATGTGAAGCAGTTTTCTGCGCAGGTCGGGTCAGATCCAAACAGAGACATGGGTGCTGCCTGTATGAGTTGGGCACAAAGCTTGGACTTAATGATCTGGTGGGTCTCTTCCAACCTGGTGACTCTATGATTCTATGATCAGTCCACGGCCACGAACTGACTTGCTCAAAATCTCAGTTCATGTGTTTATTCCGATGCAAGAGATAGGGGAACCATCACACAGACACCACTGAAATTATGTAGCAAAATCACTCTGAAAGATGCTCTTTAGGAAAGGCTAAATATAAGTGCCAAATTACTGACAGAATCCACTAGCCTAAAGCAAGCGTTTATTTAAAGCAATGCACTCCCCTAAGGCTGTTGCCAGGCACAGCTGGGCAGGCCTGTTCTTCTGAAACACTGATGGTTTCTCTTTCTTCCTTCGTTTAATTACTGTATCTGACAAAATTGTGGCTTCTCCAGGTCCAGCCCACCAACCCACTGCCACCACGGCCAGACCAGCTGGTGGAGGCAGCAACCTTTAACAGCTCCTCGAAGGAAATTTTTAGCAGGACACATACCTCTCTGCCAAATCTCTCCTGCTCTACCCTCTCTGGGGCTTGGGAAAAAATGCTTGATTTCCTTTAAGCACTGGAAGAATGTACACACAGGCAGCCACCTCAACCAAGAGACAGCTACTCTGGGTCTTAGTACCTGCCAGCAGTGATATTGCTGCCTACATCATTTCTTTGCTAGACTCCACCAGAGAATCATAGAATCACCAGGTAGGAAGAGGTCCACCAGATCATCAAGTCCAATCATTCCTATCAAACACTAACCCATGTCCCTCAGCACCTCATCCACCTGTCCCTTAAACCCCTCCCAGGGAAGGTGACTCAACCCCCTCCCTGGGCAGCCTCTGCCAGTGCCAAATGACCCTTTCTGTGAAAAACCTTTACCTAATGTCCAGACTAAACCTCCTCTGGTGCAGCTTGTGGCCATTCCCTCTCATCCTGTCCCCTTAACCATGGCTAAGGTTTGCACTGCAGACACTGGTGGAATAGCACTCGTGATTTTTTTAGCTGCTAGTAGGTAACTGGCAACAGTGCTCTTCAAGGCAGATACAAGCTCAGATCTAAAAATTTGTTTCTGCTTGGTTTACAAGAAGCAGGTCTCACTTATGCCTGGGAAGGGTGCTGCTAACACATGCTTCCCGGGAGCAAAGCAGAAGAAAAGCATTTGCCCAGTTAGATTCCAGGCTCAGCAGAACAGCAATATTGTTAGCAGCTGCTTTCAAAAATCATTCTGCATGAGTGCCCCTTGGCTACAGCTCCCCAGGAGACTGGCAGCAGCACATTGGAATGGTTGGACTCCAGGATCCGGTGGGTCTTTTCCAACCTGGTGATTCTATGGTGCCTTTAATCAGCGCTCCCCCCAAATCAGAGGATGGAGAATGAACGTTTGGGTTGCTGGGCTCTGACCTTGGAGGGGACATGACAGCAGAAGTAGCAAGAAGCAGAGGCGGAGGAAGTTTTTCACAGAAAGGGTCATTTGGCATTGGAAGGGAGGTGGTTGATTCACCTTCTCTGGAGGTGTTTAAGGCATGGGTGGATGAGGTGCTGAGGGACATGGTTTAGTGTTTGATAGGAATGGTTGGACTCGATGAGCCAGTGGGTCTCTTCCAACCTGGTGATTGTATGATTCTAAGCAGCATGCAGAGCCCCTTCTCAGCACTGATAAGCCCATCCCTCTGCCCACCCTGCACAGCAAGTTGCCGCACTGGCCATGGGGACTTCAAGACCCAAGAAAACTCCTTGGGTCAATCAATTCCTTGATAGTGGAATCAGATTTTCTATTGGCTGTACAGGTCTTACAAAGCAAAAAAATACATTTGGAGTTTAACATCAGAATATACAAAAGTTGCTATATGATCTATGTATCTAATACAAGCTTTAGAAGTTTACATCATCAGCTTTAAATAACAGTAGTTGTGGGCAGCATGTAGCCCTTCAATAACTAGAGTTCTTCTGGAAAACATTTTATATCTATTGGGTTACAGGTTTGATTTTTCTACCCATTGAAAATGCAAAATCATTGGCACTTCAAAAAATAAATCCCACCTAAATTCCACCCCTTTGCTAATTCCTCTCTACTTCCATTTGATGTGCAAGAAAAACATTACACTTGTTAGATGAGAGGAATTTGCAGTGCAACAGAATAATGCCTTAAAATGGTAAAAATAATTTCAATTGGGAACATACACCCGCAAAATGAATACAACTTACCCTAAATCTTACTTTTTTTGTTCCCCTCTATAAAATACCTTCTGGGAGGAGGCCAAATTACATGCTAAGCCCTTCTAAAGGTCTTAATAACACAATCAGATTTGATGTGAAAATGGTTATAGATTCTGCTCTACAGTAGTGTTAGTTGGCTCAGCTATAAAATATCTATATCTCTGTATCAATGACAGATGACCCAGTATAATAAAAGATCTTGACTTGCGTGTATGTTAACAATTAATGGGATGTATAATGTATCACATACTGTGTGTGGAAGGTAATAAAGGGGTGTAAATGAGGATTGCACTGGTTAATTGGTGTCATTAATGGTTCTTTTGTTCTGCTAGAAAAGCAGCATCTTACTCTGAAGATGATGTTCTAGGGCTGACTGCAGACTTCATGTCAAGAGTTGAGATGAGTTGAAAATGCCAGCTCAGCTATGAAGTTGTTTCTTCAGGGGTATTCCCTGACGTTAAACCCACTTAGAAACCCAGATTCAGTCCTATTAAACAGACCTGCTTCCTTCTCATGACTGCCCTGAGACCTCATCCGTGTTTCCCAGGCACAGAACTGGCTGAAACAGCAAACCTGTTCCAATCATACAATCACAGAACAACCAGGTTGGAAGGGACCCATCGGATCATCTAGTCCAACCATTCCTATCAAACACTAAACCATGTCCCTCAGGACCTCATCTACCCATCCCTTAAACACCTCCAGGGAAGGGGAATCAACCACCTCCCTGGGCAGCCTATTCCAATGCCCAATAACCCTCTGTGTGAAAAACGTCCTCCTAATCTTCAGCCTAAATCTCCCCTGGCAGAGCTTGAGGCTCTTGTCCCGTCCCCTGTCACCTGGGAGAAGAGCCCAGCTCCCTCCTTCTCCACAACCTCCTTTCAGGTAGTTGTAGAGGCTCTGGTTCAGCAGCTTGGGAGAAGAGCCAGCATGCATACATCATCTTAAAGGTGAAACCTACGAACCACACCAAAAAATATTTAGCAATTATCATAAAAGATACCTTTTTAACGAGTGACTTTTTAATCAGGTTGATAGTGCTGTAAGTCAAGTCATGCAGGATATTTTCCAAAAGACTAAGTGCTAAGCCGCTGAATTTAAATGGTCTGACAAACGATAGGCCACGTAGTGCCCACTGACATGATCAGGAGCTCCGTCATGAATTTAAAGCAAAGAAGAACTCTAAAATTATTGTATCATTTCCAAAGTTTTGATTTTTACATCCTTCTTCAGTATTTGTGTGTTCATTTAGCACTTGTGGAAAATGTCACCTATACTGAGGTGTTTCTCAAGCCCAAGTGCAGGCTTAAAACAGTGGAAGCAGAGGAAGCCTCCAGGTATCCTGCTAAATTTGTCTTTCTATACTAAACATCCAAAGCAAAAAGAAAGGTGCATCTACATGGGAGACTTAAGGGTGATGCAAATCCATCTCCCTGTGCTCTGGGGTTGGGGCCATCGGTCCACCCCACCTGCATCTCCACATACAGCGAGAGCTATACTCAGTTTAATTCTCGTAAATCTACTGCAGTGACAGCTGTGAAAGACACGAGTGAAGGTCAAATACACAAGATCCTGACTGAAAGCTTTATACCTAATCTTAAAGCCTCCAAGCCTAACAAGATTTCTTCAAAGATACACATCCCTAGGAGTGACAAACCATACGACAACCTCCTCTTGTTCAAGTATAACACTGTTCTTATCACACCTGAGGCCAACTCTGGGATCACTGCCCCAGGGCATTGGCTGCTTGCTGAATACTCAGGCAGCCAAAGACAATATTTACCCACACAGAAGGAAGGTCCAGATTCCCCAAAGCCCTTTAATCACTGCACTAGCCACCATTGATAAACCTAACTTAGAGAGTTCATTCAGCTTTTTCAAAATGACTTGGGAACACCAGAAAATTAAATGACTATTTTTAAGAAATTAATTGAATGATGATAAAAAAAATTGCAGAAATCGAAGACTTCAGTCAATCTGACTTAATGCACTTCTATAATAAAGGAGAAATGCCTAAAGAATACCCTAAAGACAGACCATAAAACTGTGACTCTCCCCGATCTCTGTCACTGCCCTGACAAATGTCCTGTTTTCCTCATACGTGGAACCAGCTTTGCACCCCAAATCAGTACATTCCCATATCTGGCTGCAGAACATCAACTCTTTTAGTTTCTCTCACACCACAGACATCTGTAGGTTTTAAAAACTTTACAGCATTTTGAGTGTGACGTCTCTCTCGAAGAAATTTGCATAACTAAAAGCTAACAAGTGATGTAAAACTGCATTTGTGTGATTACGTTTTAAGGGGTTGACTAAAACCTTTTTAGGAGAGACAATTGGAAATGCAGAGGGAGTGTGGCCGATTTATCCCTATGACAGATTCCCTTACTACTCTGTCTTGGTATATTCTGAGCTCTCCAGTCCCAAATAACTCCTGCAAGGGAACTTTACACTTATAAACTTTGATGGGACTTTGCATAGGGAGATGCTCCAGGATAACAGCAAAACCTGCAGCAGGAGCCAGTGAGCTTATCCCCAGCTCCTCATCTCTGTTTGCCTGAGTGCAGGGAACAGTCACCTCTGACACTGCCAAAGGTAAACCACACTTAAAGGACGGGAATAACAATTGTAATGTTCAGTATGTCACCAGCATCCTTTATCCTTTTCTTATTCCTAGTCAGCCTGTCAGGGAATATTTGCTACATACAATAGCGAAGCAGCATAGCACCAATCGAATAACCAGAGACTAATCCTGACCAACCTCAATTCATTATTTCACCCAGATTCTTACAGGACGAGTTTCTAACAGAAGGAGCAAAAGGATATTTTGACATTCTTTCATCCTTCTTTGTGCTTAGGTTCTCTTTGCTACAATCCTATTATCAGCAATCCCGACAAAAGCAAATTTGTGCTCCTCCGGTTTAAGGACTTGGTCCAGGACTGCTCAGGTCCAGACTGTCACCTTGACTCGACTGCAATTTCTTCACAAGCTTTTAGATTCAGTGCAGGGATTTTTATTTAAGTTGCTATACTCTGATCTCAATCCAGATTAAGTTTAAAAGCTAACGATCAACAATGAATCAAGTTTACTTCAAATCATAAATCTGTTTGTACTCAGTGTGCAGCAGCTCAAGGAAAACAAGTTTTTATCGAAGACCCAATTTTAATTCTATTTTTCTAAACACATCCCGCTTATGACAGAGCATTCCAAAATTCCAGTTTTGTTGAGTTGTCATTGACTCCTCCTTCACAAAGCTCAGTGCTGAAAAGAACACATCTCACGTTGCCTCAGAAATCAGGGAAAGATTTAAAAGTAAAGCTACGAAGCATAGAGTAGGGGCTCACTGAAGATCAGAGTAGTACAATGTATTGTGGTCCTTGGGAGAAGGAACATTCCCGCTGATATTGATAAGAATTAGACATACACACTCAGAGGAAGAAGCACACATTGTTTTGCTTATAAATAATTTTTGAACTTAGGAAATAAAGGTGTCAAGTATTGTTTTCACAGAACTCTTCGACCGAAGTGGCATTTCGAAGACACGAATGCCCTGACTGGGAAGTAATTTCTGTTTCAGGAAGCTCGTATCTTTGAAGCAAAGAACCTGAAAGTTTATACTGGTTGCTAGAAATGAGTAATAATATATTACTTTTAGATATGTCTGTGCTCTGAAGCGTATGGGACACAGGATGAAATCCTAGACTTATTCAAGTTAATAACAGAACTGCCAACACTTTAAAAGGGTGTTAGCCTCTATAATTTAGAGTCCAAGAAGAGATATTGGACCCTGAATAGTTCAGTTTGAACATAAGAGAAGAATCAGGCTGCATCAAGCTAGAAACCTTTCACTGATTTTAGGAACCACTTGACTTGAAGCAACTGCATTACAACACATCTCCAGAGACGCCAGTGAATAATATTTATTTCAGTAATCAATGAAAAATAATTTTCAAAAGCAGCCACGGCACAACCACTCAGAAGCAACACAAGACAAACAACAACATGGAAAAAAGGAAAACAAGTCAAAACCTTCAGGGAAGCAGAAATCGGATCTTTTGCTTACAGGACACTGTGATTATAAAAGAAAAAAGCACAGTGACAGTGCCCTTTTAAGCGTATGAGCTTCCTACGCTGAAGGATACAGTCTGGTTGAAATTAGTATAAATCTCACAGTGTATTAAAGCATCAGAAGATGAGGGTAGCTATGGTAATTCTAGCACTTTATTAAACACCAGACAAATTGAAGAGTACATTTCCTGCTTTTTGAAAGAAATGAATGATACCTTGTGATTGGGGAGTGCTAAGGGCAAAGGAAGCCGGCTGGAATGGCTTAAACCAGTACTGCAGTACATTTATCAGGACGTTTAGTGTGGTTTTTCACGGGAAAATGGTGGAACGAGGAGGAGGGAGTGATTTTTATCGCTGAAATTAATTTTATTGCAGTGCTAACTAACCCTCTTCCCCCCCGGAATCACACACAAATAAAGAAAAATGACTGGAAACGCTCGTCCCCCTTCTTTGTGATTTTTCAGCACTCGTGTTTTGAGCAGCTCGGTGCTGGCTCTGGGCTGTGCACTGCACCACTCTCCTGCCCGACCACAGCACGGAAAACAGACACATAAAGAACGGAAAAAATCTGATTAAGAAAAGTACATTTATATTTTGACCGTGTTTTATTTTTAACATAAAACATCTTGAAAAAAATTTTTATGATTTAGCATTTATGAATGACTAGATTTTAAGAGAATTGTAATATTTTTTTTAGGGTATTTCAGCACTATGAGTTATTTCTTGTAGATTCAGATAATGACATTATAAATCTTTCTGTGGAGGCAATTACTAAGGCAGAAACGGCCTATTCCCCATTGGCTTTTAGGCTCAGCTTACTGACATATTACAAGCAGGCTTACCATGGTCATTAAAAACTGATCTGGGATTTATTGTACCTCTTTAAACTCTCAGTACTTTGAAAAGTATCGAGCAGAAAGGAATACAAGGTGAAGTTACAAAGAGATCCAATGAAGCAATCAGGGGAAAAATAGGTTTAATTTATCCCAGCAAGACCCACCAGAAGTGCCACAAAATTATCTGAAATTGAGCTTTAAGGTCCTTAATAGAGATCACACACAAGAGCTATTAATCATATCAAACAGCAACACTTTTAAACAGAGCGTTTGGGAACAACGGACACCAACACAAGATTACAGGGCAGAAAACAAAGCCAAAATTTTAAGACTGACAATAATGACAAAGGAGCTGCCCAATGCAGTAGACGAGAACAGAGAAAATTCTGCTACAGCAACTTTTCTTGTCTAGATCCCAGTCACCTGCAGTGCAAGCAGGAATTTTATCTCTACGTTAAGATCAGAGCTCAGATCACTGCACACCAGCCTGTTTTCAGGGTAATCTCTAGTGGCCAGCAGGACAGGCACTTGAACAAAAGCCCAAGAGCACAAATGCACCATCACCTCGTGCAACTGGATCTAAAAGGTGGTCAGAATACCAGAAGCACCACAGCTGGATCTGAGCAGGACTGGCACGGTCGTTAGCAGCCAAAGGTCAGTGACAGAATTTGTTTCATCATCTGCCAGTTAACCTTCAGTTCCAGGTTGCCCGTGACAAGGAGCTGAATCTTTAGAGCAGCTGCAGTCCCAAAGCGATTGTCCCTCCAGGACATATCCCAGGACAGAGGGTTTGGAGGATTTGGGATATTCCCTGATATAACATACACATTCCATTGATTGCGGCTTTTGTCCTGAGCTTAAAGCTGCCTTCACAGGAATGAATTGCTGCTCAGCGGAGCTTCTTCATGGCTGTGTTTTACATTCTGCTATGATCCTCTCAAAGAAAACTATTCATTTTAGGGAAGAAACCCACTGGGGTGACTGGTATCTCAATGAGTTATATGGCTTTACAAAATACAACTATTATCTGTACATTGCTGTGAGTAAGTAACCTAACCCTTAGTTCCATCAACGTTTCTCTATCTATTATCAGACCACAATTGTCTGAAAAAAAAAAATGATCTTCAGAGTATTTTCTTGAAGCATTTTGATAGGAACAGCTGGACTCAATGATCTGGTGGGTCTCTTCCAACCTGGGTGCTCTATGATTCTTTGGTTTTAATTCACAAAAAAATATGCAACTATTTGGACATCCTTCTAGAAAACTGTGAAGAACCATCAGATTTGCAAAGGACAGTGGCTCAAGTACCTTTCTGAAACCCACACTACAGATGTTTGAAGGCTGTTGATCTAAACTAAATGGATCTAAAGTAAATGTCACTTCTTTCTTGTAAGTAATCTTTCACTTTCTCAAGATGATTCTGACAGGCACATACACATTCTAATGTTGTAGAGTATGTTGGGTTGGTCAACACTCATTTTAAATAAAGTGGTTTTGCATAACACTCATTTCAAACTTGAAACCGAAGCAGTACAGGTAGTCTAAAAGCACAACCTTTCCGTCAAGTTAGCATTTTCCAGAGAGATTTGTCACTCTAAAATTCTCTTTACTTTTCACCAGGAATAAACTGAACTGTATTTGAAAATAATGGCTTTAATTATAATTGGCATATCTGAGCCTACAGCTAGTGCCAGTCACTTTAGTAAGTGACATTACTTACGACACTGGCAAGATCAGAGTCTTTCATGAATTTTTTTTTATTATTTTTGAATTATTAATAGGAGACCGATTTCCAGCCTTCTCTAATATCTGATTATCTCCGGATAACTGGAGATTATAGAGGATCACATCCAGAACTGGGCCCCCACTAATAATCCCTAAAAATCCATGGTATTCAGGGTACAGAATCTTCTCAAGATTAGCAGAAATTAAAAGATTTACATCCCCTTTGACTAAAGTGGTTGTCAGAAGATTGCAGTATATAAATCAGGGGTGAAAAAACCCATGCCCAGCCCATGACCCTAACTCATATTTTTGGCGCGTGTTAGCATACAATCCACTGAAAGTGCCCCGTAGAGTTGTTCATCACTGCTAAAATGATAAAGAAATATTTGCTAGTAGAAATGGCACCGTACTGGACCAGAGCCCAAAGGGCAGGAGATAAAGGCTTGGAAGGGAGAAATGGGAAGACTGGTAGGGGTTGAAGTGTCTGTGCTACAGCAGCCTGAGTGCAGCACCCACTGGATGGGCGAGACCAGGGGTGCAGCATTTTATTTGTCTGTCCCTTTCCTTGCTCCACTTCTATTTGCTTTGCATATGCAGCCCAGCTTAGGCTCATAGAATCATAGAAAAACGAGGTTGGAAGAGACCCACCAGATAATCAAGTCCAACCACTCCTACCTAGCAAAACCAACAAGGTTAATGCAATCATTAAGAACAGCAACAGCACAGGTTTGTTCCAAGGTGAATAAATTCACCTTTCACTACATAAAAAGTGAAGTCTGTACACCTGATGGCAGAACATGGCAGTCCACATGTGGAATCCTCCTCCACGTATGCAGAATGTGTCTAAAATACTCTTCCCATTAAGACAAAGCTCATTCGGACCTGCTCTTCCTCCTTGGAATGTACACAGCATTGATTTACACTTGAGTAGTAATAACTTCAGCTATTAGAGTGCTCTTAGTATCCTTTTTAAATTGGCTTCAGGCATTTGGGGAGTCATTGTCAGGCCATCTAGAATGGAGATAAAGGGATCCTATGGTAGAGTAATATTCTGTATAAACTCCAGTCTAGAGACGATGATGAATTTCCCATAACTCTTGCATCGTGCGCATTCCGATAACACATGGACAAAGTGTTCCAGAACATAAAGTACATCACCAGCCCCCTCATTCAAAACACGGGCAGAGTGAATCCCCTTCAGAGTCCAGGAGATCAGCAATGCAATTTTGTTATTAGAGAAGACCCTAATCACCTAGTGATTATTTTGTCTGCTAGAACAAACATTATCCCAGGCTCAGCCTGACATTTGTGTGTTTGTATCTGAATCTGTAAATTCCTTCAGCACCCTTAGCAAGGGTGGTTAAAATTCTAGATGATGTCCTTTAGCTCCTTTTCAAATGAGTATCACAAGGATTTCTTAGAATCATAGAACAACCAGGTTGGAAGAGACCCATCGGAATGTCTGCCTAGAGAGACTTTTTCTTCAGAAACACACATGGAACAGAGTAAGCTGAAACACCTACAAGCTTTTTACCATAAATATAACTTATTGATTTCAAAGCGATTCCAAAAGAATTCTGGCACTTACGCAGGACGAAAGATTCCCACTAATCTAATCTCTGGAGTACATGACAATTCTCAAGTGTCAACTTTCCCTCTGTGAACTTGATGACCTCCAGAAGTCTCTTCTAACCTAAATTATTCTACGATTCCGCAAGCATTTTGAATCATCATTTTCAAAGCCGTATCACTGATGTCAAGAACTCCATTTAGCATGCTCAGAAATGAACTATACAACAACCAAGATGCAGTTAGAAGAAGGCAATTTAAAACACATTTTCTTCACAGATAATAGAATACGTGGTCTTCCCAGGAGTAACACTCATGACCTATTCCAGTCATAACCCTTACTTATAGGTGGAGATGGAGTGAATGAAATCTGCTTCTCCGTAGTGAGAAATTTTTGTGATGCAATAACTGAAGCAACCATCACAGAAAATTAGGTCCTTCCATGATTGCGCATGAAAACAACTTGAGGATTCTCTCTGTACTAAGTGATTTACACTAAAAGAAATATTTCTCGCTGCTACACAGAGGGCCCCAAATTGAATCTTTGATGGAAGAGCTGTAATTCCGGAGAAGTGCAAAGCATCAGCCTACCACACGACAAAAGCTAAGGTGGGAGAAGGAACAACTCTATAGAATTTCCCCTTTTCCAGCAAAGACAAAGAGCAGCTGAATCAAATTCAGGTCCCCAGGAAAGCAGTCATGGTGCTAAGCCTGGCAGTAGTCGAGAAACATTTGAATAACTCCCTCAAATATACCGTGTGAATGTTTGAGTTCTTCTATGCAGGGACAGGAGTTGGAGTTGATGACCCTTGTGGGTCTCCTGCAACTCAGGAAATTCTGTAACTGTGCAATCCCATCATATCTACCATTCCACTTCATAGAATCACAGAATCACCAGGTTGGAAGAGACCCATCGGATCATCGAGTCGAGCCATTTAGATACTGGTAGAATGTTTTGATGTAGGTATCAGACAAGAAAAGTTCAGCATTACAGCAACTTGCTGCTGGGGAAGAGAACTGACCACTTACACTATCAGTGGTTGTTATCTACCTTCACCCATGACCACATCAAATTTAATGCTGCCTATATCACACTAGAAATAAGAACCTGGCTCCAATTTGCAACGAGATGAATAATAAATAATAGCAGGAAAACTCATTTCACACAGTTTTCAGTAACATTTTTTTACTGAAATGGTATTGACAATTAAAATTATATAAAAACACTATCACAACCAAACCCACGGAGGAGCAGTAAGTGGTGCATAAGTAATAACCAGATAAGGCTGTTGTACGTATTAGTTTCTCTCTGACCCCAGTTCATTAGGAAAAGCAATGATTTAAACTACCTAGCTAACCTCTTCCAGAACTATAGTTTACAATCATAAATCAGGCACGTGACTACCTGGAGGCATCAGGGAATTTGCTGCTACACTGTGTTACAGAGCTAGGAGGGAAAGAAAAGTTGCTATTATTGGATCACGCGGTAGACATCGGTGCTTGAAATTTCCACTTGCACTACATTAGCTCGAGGCAGTTCATTTGCTAAAATAAAAGAAACAAAGTGTAAAATATTCACTGACTTGCTCAGCAAAGCAATCAAGGAAAGGGAGAAAGAGGGGGAGAGAGAGAGGGAAGGAGTGTGATTCCCACCCCCTGCTATCACACTGTTGATAAATACCATTAGTGTTTTAAAATTATCTCATCCATTCAGGATAAATTTAGAAGTATTAGTGGCATTATCAGTCTGTCTATCCATCTCCCTTTATTTTGTCTCTCTCCGGCTTCTATTCTGTGTGAAATTTCCAGAGATGAATCCCATTTTCTATTAATTCAATGGCTGTCATCTTGCATTGCATCATGCAGCCCAGATCACAACAATGAAATAAGGGTTTAAATTAATAATATTGCAACACATCACTTTGCAAAGCACTGTATTCATCCCTATCTAGCCAGCTCAGGTGCTATGCCTCTAGTTTGATGCCTTTCACTGGTAGCTGTGGGTGGGATTACACCTGTACAGTTGCAAACAATCTATAATTGGGAACCGAATACTCAGACTTCATGGTGGATAACATTACTTTAATAGGGTGTTGAGATTTAACAAGATGTTTTTGCTTAAATATGAAATAGTTGGGAAAAAGCTTGAGGGAATACGAGATCTCTGTTCTCCGAGTGGCATTTTCCACACCTACAAATATATGCTGACAGGTAACTGGATTGCATTACAATTGCCTTACATACCATGTCAGCTAAAGCTACATGGAAAGTCAGCATCTTGGAGCACCATGAAACAGCTGAGAGATTTGGTTAACTATTAGAAGTTCAGATATAATTTCATTACAGGCACTAATTATGGCGTAAAAAAAGCTGCAAGAACATGTGCAAGTAAATCATCAGAAGCACCAGAAATTCAGGAAGGAATAAAACATTATATCTAAAAAAAATAATACACAAGATCAAAAATGCATCCTATACGTTTAATGTTATTCAGGCATATCTCCTATTATGTTTTGTCATGTAGAAACAAATCCACTAGTGGGAATCGCATTTTTTTTGTGAACGTTTCTAAAAGACAGAACAAAAAAAAAGAAATATGACCATAAGTTCTTCAGTGGTCAACCCGAACTATAAGAAACAGATGTGCAGCTGGGAGTGCCTACCTTCCTCTTCCGTCTCCTCAGAGCATACTTGGAGCTGTAAGAATATTCATAAGACTCTGTCTACTGACACACACATACGCGCAAAGTACTTGGTGAGCAGATAAGCACAGAATTATATGGGATTCATTAGATAGCTGCTAATCATCAAATAAGTTCCAGCCCAACCTGCTGAGTGTAAATGCAAATTTACCACCTTTGGAGCTGCCTCATTGTACAGCTATTGATTTATGTTTGAATGGGAGTTAAAAAAAGAAGTTGTCTTTTGAAGCCTTACTATCTGAGCATGGCTCCTTTGTCCAGGTGTCTTGGGGATCGCTCGCTGCAATTTTGATCTTTGTATTCCAAAAGCCTTAGAGAGTCAATTCAGGTAACTTAAAAGTGAGATATAATCAGAAAGGATTTGGAAATAAAGTCTTTGCCTTGTCACATTAATGCGGCCCTATCAAGTGGCAGTTTATCAAGAGGCAGCTCACAAGGTTTTAATGAGCATGCTGCCTGTTCTTGTACAATACTAATTAATCCCATTTTTTCACACTGGTGTGATTGCTTCATGAAACCCACATTGTTTTATGCTCAGCGGCAAAGCGGGCTCTCACTGATTAAATCTCCTTCCCAGAGCTGGAGCCTGACAACTGAATTATACCTTGCTCAAAATAATAATGGGTATCAGCTAATAAATACGGTTTAACACACACAAAACTATGCAGCCAAAATCACACCACAAAATAGGAGTTTGACTTATAGGCACAGCAGTGTTTCATTAAACATCTGTATTATAATTCACTGGTTTTCCAACTGATGTAATAACTTAATTGATGAGAACAAAGACAAGCTTATTTATTCACCCAATTGCTTGCTTCTTGACTAACGTTTTTCCTTGGTGTTATTGTGGAAATAAATATGCAATATTCTTTTTATAGAAGTCTAATTTAGGCCCTTTTTTTTCCCCCTATTGAGAAGTCAACATCACAATCTGTTTCTGACAAGTTCTTGCTGCAGCGAAGCCGACCGCATTATGATAAGACAGCAGCGTGTTGTTTACCCTAATGCTCAGACATTCCAGCAAAGGTGAGAGAGGTGTGATGCTTCAGGCAGTTAATAATGAATAATTGTCTGCAAATTTACATTACAGGGTTCAAAAAGCTTGTTTTCTCTCTTTTCCCCTTCCCTGCTCTCCCGCATGATTTAAAGTTTCTTCCACCTCAGTCAGGGAAGGGATAACGGCAAAGTACTAATGAGAAGTACAGCGCTTTTCTCTGCACGACCAAGTCAAATTAGGGACATTATAGATAGGGAATAATGTGGGGGAAATAAGAGAACTCTTTTTTCCCCAACTGACAGATACATAAAAATACATTTTACTCTCTTTTATAACACATTGTTCACATGTTGAAGATGAGGATGGTCAAAACAATATCTCATTTTGCTTAAGAGCCTCTGAAGAAAGCTAGTTTATCCCTTAGACAGGGTTTCCTTCAGCAAGTGCTCCCCACAGTCAATAAAGAGAAAAGCAATCATAATCTTGGATTTAATATAGATTCATATATGTAGCTTGAGATGCCCTGGGAGAAACTGTTTATTATTTATCTCTCATTTGTAACAGTGCCAGAAAAGTAGGAGAATTTTTACAGCTGAATCTAAAGAAATAAAAGGGGTGGGATTTTCAAAGGAGAAAGAAGAGTCCTATCTCTCTCAGTACCATTAACTGAATTTTGCAGCTCAAATTGATGGGAGTAGAAGTCTCAAAAATACTTAGTATTTATCCCTCACATCACCTTTCTGAAACATTTACAGTCTAAAGAGTCCCTGTCAGGAGCTAGAGCAACAGAAAAAACATTTTCAAAATAAAAATATTTTTTCGTTAATTGCTGTCATATAAATTTTTGCACTAGACTTTTTTGCCATTGAGTACTGGTGCAACTAGAACTTCTATAGACTTAAGAATCACTCTGAATCCTTATGAAAGGATGACTCAAAAAAGTGGAAGAAGTGCATTCAATTAGAAAGAATAGATGAGAAGATGCTATCTGATAGGGCTTAGGATAACACAAAAATAGCAGGTTTTAAGTTGTGATGCTTTCTGAGAGAATTACCAAAATGAGGAACAAGGCAGCTTAGGAAATATGAAGAAAGGGAAAAAAAATACATATTTCAATTATTCCAATTTCATTCCAGTTGTTGCGATATCATAATTTAGCTAAGTCTCTCTAGTCCCCACTCAAATCTTCAGCTGATGCAAGATGCAACTGCTCCCCTAGGATGCCATCCATGCAGTTTGCCCATCTCTCCCACTTCAGACAAGATCAGCATTTTGACGTGACACCAACATGAAGAAAGCACATGGACTGTGTACGGTTCTACCAGACCAGGATCCCTCAACCTGTCTCTTCTCACTGCAGCAGTAGCCAAGGAGGCTGTGGAGAGGAGGGAGTTGGGCTCTTCTCCCAAGGAACAGGACAAGAGGGAATGGCCTCAAGCTCCACCATGGGAGATTCAGGCTGGACATCAGGAAAAAAAAATTCACAGAAAGGGTCATTGGGCACTGGAACAGGCTGCCCAGGGAGATGGTTGAGTCACCTTCCCTGGAGAGGTTTAAGGGATAGGTGGATGAGGTGATGAGGGACATGGGTTAGTGTTTGATAGGAATGGTTGGACTCAATGGTCCTGGTGAGTCTCTTCCAACCTGGTTGTTCTATGATTCTATGATCATTTATGCATGAGTGGAAAGGGACATAAAGCCTAAAGAAGCAGAACGGTTCTCTCCCCCAACACTCTTCCCAATCAGTTCACAGACATGGAAGTTCTTGGGGAATAAGGCACTATTTCTACACTCACAAATACCTGTGACAAATCACGACCTGTGTCTCGTATTAGAATTCAATTCACAGAAGTGCTGTGCAATATGAAATAAAGAGAATAATCAACTTATATTTGAAAATCAATATTAACGGTCTACAACAATGGCTTCTCCATATGCAACTGCCATACATGTTGGCTTAAAAACATACAAACAAGTTATTTATACTTTTATATATTAAAATACATGAAAGGTATTTTTGAGGTCCAGAATCAAGCTATTCTTAAAATTTTGCTCGCAAAAGCAGAAGGGTTTGAGCCTATCCCTAAAAAAAAAAAATAGCTACTACATTATTTTCTAATAATTTTGTTCAGAAAAACACTTTCCCTTCTTCTAGAGAATCTAATTATTCAGTGACAGCAGTTGGCTGACTTGGGCACAACACAACATGTCAATTTTCAGTTGCTTACACAGTATCACAGAAACTGTTAGAAATTGTTTTGAAATCTGGCATACTTTTCAGTCATCCTAATTCCTCCAAGCGAGCCAAACCTGATTACATTTGGCTCACCCACAAAAGATCTGCAAGATGGGGAAAAGAATGAGCAGGAAAAAAGAATCAAAAAAATCAAAAAGATACACCCTCTCTCCTGCCTTCAGCTATGCCTCATTGTAACAGCAATCTCCTATAATACCTGACACCACATGGATTCTCATTTTCTAACTAAACGAGGGTATTTTTAACTGTTTTGGAATATTTGTATAGCATCTACAGGAGGAGATTATAATCTGCCCAGGAAGCAGTAAATCCCCTACTTCATGGGATGGTTCACAAAAATACACTCATTAACTTTGGCTTGTAATTTATGTCTGAAACCTCACTAATGGACGGTGAGTTCCAGTTACAGTATGAGATTCATCACAACTAAATCATCCTTACCAAATTTATCATGGAGAGGATATTTACTGAATATGAAGGTTTGGAACACAGTAAATGTGTGATGCAAGCAGGTAAAACATTCAGATAGATGAAACTGTGCCGATTTAGGAGGAAGTTTTTCAGGGAAAGGGTCATTGGGCATTGGAATAGGCTGCCCAGGGAGGTGGTTGATTAAACTTCCCTGGAGGTGTTTAAGGTGTGGGTAGACAAGGTGCTGAGGGACATGGTTTAGTGTTTGATAGGAATGGCTGGACTTGATGATCTGATGGGTCTCTTCCAACCTGGTGATTCTATGATAAGCAGAGCTCACCAACAGCTGGTTGGTTCCAGTACTACATGGTAATTTTCTATATAGGTAAAAAAAAAATGGGTTCAATATTTCCCTATAGCAGCTCTAGGGTTAAATGATTGCAAGCAGTTGAGTTACCACAACTCCATGAGTTACCTAACCCTCATCCACTGTATTAACAAGCTGCTGCTCGTTAGACTCATGAAGTTGACTTGAATCAACTTTATAACCACCTTAAAAATGCAGCAGTTGCATGAGAATCCTCCAAGCCTTACACTAGGTTACTTCCATGGTGCTTTTTTAAAGCAAGAAGTATGAAATATTTCCCTGGCTTCTAGAGAATGGAGGAGAAACAGGAGATGCGACCGTACAAGGCTTTTTACACCAGAGACCAGCCTTTACTGGCAGGCATTTAATAAGGCTTCCTGGAATAGTTCTTAGTCCCTCTGTTCTCTGTGGAGAGTTTGAGATATCCCCAATATTCTGAAACTAAAATACATTAGAATTTGATGACCCCTTCTTCATTTTCTGCCGTGTACTTCAGAATTAGAGGTGGCAGCAGCCCCAATTTTACCTGAAAAATATTAGCATAAGTAGGAAGAGTGGAAAGACAAAAACTCTCCTTAATACAGGTTGATATGTGACTTTGCATAGCACTTTGAATGTTATTAAGTGTTTGAATTTCTTCCTGTGTCTTTTTAGCCTAGATGACTGTCTTTCTCTTTCACTGACAGCCTCTGCAGGACCAAATTGACAGCTCTTTAAAGCAGTCTGACAAAAAGCAGCATTAATTAAGTCATTGCCGGACTGTAATTGTGTTAAGAAGTAAAAATCTAATATGAGAAAAGGTTAGTGAGTCCTCTCTTGTGTCAGATTTTCTACTCTCTATGAATATTAATGTCCTTAATGAAGACAATCTTTGCCTCATCAAGCCGTTGTTCTGCATTCAGGTGCCAAATCCCTCTACCATTGATTTGTTTTTAAAGAACAAATATGTCAGGGGAGAGTGACTGTCCTGTTTCTTATCAACATCATAGAGAATGCTTTTGTATTCCTGGAAAGAGTTTATGGATTTTGTGTGCCATGTACAAGCAGTGTCTGTGATGACAGAGCAGCCGCAGGGAGGGGAAGAGCGTCGGGGAGAGGTAAACTAGTTTAAGTAATTTAATAGAAGAGCTACATTTTATCATGTTAGCTTTTTTTTGTGTGTGTTAGCAATATCCATATATTAACGAGGTTATGATCAGCAGTTTTAATGATAAAATACGAATTACCTCTCCAGAAAGAATCCTGCAGTTTAAGCACCGAAATGAAGAAGCTCGGTGATAAGACGCTGATCATCTCTTGCTGATTATCCCTCCCCTCCTCCTCCACCCGATCGAGGAGATAATGATGATGGTGCTGATGAATGATGATCCTTTTTAAATAGGTTGAAGGCCCTTAGGAGTCTAACTCTGGTGAGGAGGAACATTTCACGCACTTCCGTCTGCCTTGCTCCCATCACTTCACTTACTACCATCCTCAAAGCTTCTATCAGCCATGAAACACTAGTGCATTACTAGTTACTGCAGTATTGCCAATACTTCTGGTTAAAAAAAATTGTTGTGTCTGCTCCAACGAACATCAGACAGGCCTCTGACACCCAGTAAAAAGCTCAGCACACCACAACAAAAGGCAAAACTATTCTCCTTCACTTGTGCTGGAAACCAGATCAAGTGAGAATCCTACCGAGGGCACTAGAAGGTATGTGAATTTCTATAGAGGGTATTTAAAAGATTCATGCTCCTTCTGAGAGTTGAGAGGTAATTAATATTCTGTTTTCCAAGCAGAAATCCTTGCAGCAGCTCAGTTTTGAAGGAAATTATAGTATTTGTTTTTTACTACAAAGTAATAAGAAACTGAGTAGAGTGGTTATTTTTAAAGAAAATCGCAGCACACGCTACACTGACAGAACAACATGAAAATGTTTCTAGCCAAAATTAAACATTTAAAGATTTTATTCGAGATGGATTATGTCTGCCACTTAAGATGGATACAATTAACGTGACAATAGCACCAACAGTTCCAAAATGATTTGTATAAGCAGAAGGAGCTGAGGAAGTTTCTGACCTGACACACCGGGAAAGTACAAGCTTAGAGAAGAGAGGCCTCTGTTAAAACAAGAGTCAAACAACAGCAACAAGAATCTCTAACACCAAATAAGATGCAAAAATTTCATACACAAGGCAATGAAGGATCCACGACGCTGATAACAGCAGCCTGGTCTAGACAACATACACTGACTCATCAGCTGCCACCACATCTTATTTCTGAATCTAGAGCAGTATCTCTAGGTGATACTTTATCTATATGATTTTTTTCCCCCCCTTCAATTGCTCAAGCTGGAGCTGTGCAGCTGGTTAGAAGAGAAGAGTGCCTAAAAAAGGTACCAAAACTCCGTAAATGCTTCTGCTGCAATCATGAAGCTCGGGTTGGAGAAAAAGCAGCCGACTTCTGAATGCCAGACTGGTTGTCAAGAGAAGTTCAACATTTTTAAGAGTTGGCTGGAGCACAAGACCTGAACTGCTGGGTTATAACAGTTCCCTGTGGAGATGAGGGATGTGTTACCATTTGGCAACCACCAGACTTCACATTTTTTTTTACTGCCTCTCTCTATATCTGACCAGGCTTCCAGGCACCAGCACACGAGTTCTTTTAGTGTTTTAAGCAGCTATAGCTTTTGTAGATGGCCTCTTTTTGCTGCCCTAGGGCATGCCACCTCCTCCCTCATTCTCTCTACCCATAAGCTTGTCTTACAACACAAACTTGTCTTACAACACAAGCCAGTGGTTTTATTTCCTCAGCTGCAAATCTGTTTTGTCCTACATTCCCTGGATACGCTTTTCTCTCCTTAGAAACTTCTAATCTACAAAATAGTACGAGTTGTAGGACAGAGAAATTCAAACTGATTCATGAATTCTGTTCTCTGAACAACAGTTCCAAATAAAAAGGTAGCAACTCTGAAAATTCAGGTGAAAAATTAAGCCTGGGATCTCTTAAGGAAGCAAAAAAATGGATTTTTTTTTTTTATAAAAGGGGGAAAGCAGCAACTCTCCAACTTAAGATTTGAAAAACCACTTATTCAACTAGTATTTCCCCCAGTTCCTCATCATTTGATTAAGTTTGTTATTCTGATACCTAATAAAAGGAGCAACCATGATTTTTAAGATACTCATATGACGTATCAGATATTAATACAAAAACCAGACAGCGTTTGACAGACTCAGCAATGCACTTTGGTATATGAAATCTTCCCGAAAGACTCTGAAAAGGTTTTTTTAATTTTTTTTCCAAAGTACAGGCTTACAGTAAAAATTTTCCTTGATGAAAAAATTCTTATTCACAATAGTATTTGGCAGTACAGCACAGAGGGAGATGACTAAGGTTTGAGTTTTTTTAATTTTAAAAAAAAACCACCAAAATTCCCCCCTCCACACTCAATGTGTGCTCTTGACAGGGAAAAGAAGTTAAATGCCATATTCTTACTTCATTAGGGAAACCAATTTTGTTTTCTGATGGTTTTACGTGAAATCACCACCTGGCTCCACCAACACCTTAAACTAGAACTTGGGACTGAAAACAAGTCCTTATCTGTTCAAACTAACTAAATTTACTCTAAGAGTTTGCATAGCTGGACATCAACTCAAGTGACACGTGGCAAGTTTTGCCAATCACAGAATCATGAGGTTGGAAGAGACCCACCGGATCGAGTCCAACCACTTGATATTTCCAAAGGCAAGAAATACCTGGATTGAGTTCCCCCCAAAGCAGGTGATGCTGCAGCAATGGTGGAGTCATGGAGGAGAGAGCTCAAGAAGAGTAAAGAAGGCTTTTAAGTACTAGAGAAAAACGTTTTCCATGAGTTGGAAGGGGATTATCTGGAGTTTGACTCGGCAGATGAAGTTGTTGAATGGTGCTTTATGAAGAAATGGAGACAGGATGAATTATTTTGACTTTTACTCATCTCGTCTCACCTTTCAAGCAGGACTGTCACCTCTGAGGAGGAAGTCCCCTGCCTAGAGAGTGACCTCCAAGGGTCTGCCTGGAGGTATCCCCACTGCTTGAGAATATCTGAAATGGCACAAATAACATGAAGCCATCTTCCCTCAGCCTAAATCCGATTGGCTCCTACGTAGTGGGAGGAATAACACTAGATTTGTGCTGTCAGTGTCTTACATTGTAACTCAGAATCCAGGTGAGGGAGTTATAAATACAGCACTGTAACATAAGAGTTCGTGATACACCATGTGGGAGTTGTGGTTTTCATACTCATTTTCCTCTCAGATTGCATTTCTCTCCCCCCCTTTTTTTTTTTTTAACTGTCTCTCCTTAGATTATTAGCCTATGAGAGTCTTCTCTTGGGACATCCCTCCCTACTTCAGCTTCCCACTGTCCAGCTGACCCACTCGTAAAGCAGATGGACAAGACAGAGGACATAGTTTCCTCTAAATCATAGAATTATAGAATAACCATATTGGAAGAGACCCACTGGATCATCGAGTCCAACCATTCCTATCAAATAATGACTTGTGTGAGCGACTAGTCACTTTCCAATTACTTATTAGAATAATTCACTGTAATTCCAAATTATTGCTACAAACCATCTTCTTCCTCCAAGTACAACTCACTTTAGAAAGACAAAGACTGTCCTCTCACTAGGTCTACAGCCTTTGACTCATACATTATGCTCATGCCCTGATGACTGTTTGCTTGACATCTCTCTTCCTTCTCCTCCTGGAAGGCAGTATTGCTAAAACACCCAAGATTATACGTAAACACATTATTTAAAATCATGTGAACATTAAATATAATTGCTTGCTGTCAATCAAAACTTACAGACAGGTAAAATAGCTGCGTTGCAGGTTGTTTCCTGTTTGTCTCAAAATTTCTGGAGGACTCAAAGCAGTCAAACAAAGTCAGTCCAGCAGGAATCATCATCTTCAGGCAACTACCTTGGCGTTTTGGTAATGAGATGCCAAAATGTGAATATCGGAGATAGGTATAACTCTCTACACGTATTCCATCAACGCAGAAAAAAGCAGATGACAAAGAAAACAGTGGCCAAGCTTCAAAGACCCTTTTCCTCCTTCCTATGCAGTGAAATTTCTAGCCTAATTTTTACTGTATTAGGAAATTTTGAAGAACACCTGCCCAGCTATGGTTTGAGGGTGTCTGCCCTACTTTCTTTGTTCTCTGAACGCTAACTCCCCTTTGCACTCGTTGTGAGTCATGCCCATATCTGATACTCGGTGGCGTATTCTACTGAGTTCCAGCTCTAGGCAGCCTGGCAGATTAAGTTCAAGCTTTGTGAACAGAAGAAAGATAATTCAGAAGCTTCTTATTACTTCTGTTCTCTGAGCTGTGCAGGGATCACAGCTCCGGGATTGCATCTGTTCCCAAAATTTTCAAAATAAAACCAGCTTCTCTGCATAATCTATTTCCTTACTATTATGTAGCTAGACATTCAAGAAATGTTTGAAAAAAAAATCTCAAAGAATACAACAAGCACCTTCAGGTGATGAAAATAACCACTGGTAAGATTAAATCAGGTTTTTTTTTCAATATATAGATACACACACAAATGGGTTGGCCTTCAACTGAGAATTACAAGAGAAACCACACAGACCAGGCACAAGCTTAAAACATTGACTTTTTTTTTACAGTTACAACACAGTTAATTCTGCAGTTGAACTGAAGTCGGAGGTGGATTTGCACCTACCAATCTATTTATGGCCTTAAAAGATCAGAATGAGACTAAAATTCACAATTTCCTTCCCTGCAAGCAAAGTTCAAACATTCACTTGCCAATAATTCATGTTACCTGTATAATTTATTTTCCAAGTGTGTCATCTCCTACAGTAACAGAGGGTTTTCCCTACAGAGTTTTGATTTTTAAGGGCAATGCACTTGTATGAGAGCTTTGTACCACGAACACACAGGACTGGGTGCCCTTAGCCCAACTCCTGTAACTGCATCTCTAGCGTCTAAGTGTGTTTCTGTCCCAGAGAGACTACTTCTACAGGTAAAACGATATGGAAGCAATTCCAACTATAAATAGGGTCTGAGACATGAGACAAAAGAAATTAAGAGGTGTATAAATGAACCTTGCTATAACACTGACCTAGGCCCTTCTTTCCAATTAATTTAATTGAGAGTTTCGGTTTACTTAGCACTTTTCATCCATAGATCTAAAAGCACTTTATAAAGAAATGTAAATGTCAATATCCTCATTTTACAGATGAGGATAGAAGGGCACAGGGAACTTATATGAATCACCCCAGGTCAGCAAGTAGGTGGCAAAACCAGGACGAGAAACCAGTCTGCTTACTCTTATCTGCTGTGCTCCAATCCATCAAGAAATGTGAATTCCAGGTCATTAAACAGAGTTACGGAAAATCCTCTACAAAATTCAGAGCTATTCCTGAGGTAGAGGAATCCTATCTGTAGAAATTGTCAATCTTAAACTAAACATTATAAATAAAAGCTGTATGAAATGTCAAAATCTGTGCTTTTGTTAAAAAAAAAAAAGAGCAACCCAAGCAACATATCCAGCTAAGCTTATGGAAAAAAAATATCTCATAACTTTTTCCCCCAGAAAAAGTTATGTTTTATCACACTCTCAGAAGTATTTCTCAGGTAGCTAATTAGCTACATTCAAGATTACAGCTATTCAAAGAAGCCAAATCTTGCCTTCCTGAAAGCAGGTATTCTCAATTTAGATTATTTCTTCTTTCCCCCATGTCTAAAACATTAGGATGTGACCAAGTAAGGAGAAAAGCTAGAAAGCTTTCCAAAACATGGGGTCATAATCGATGGAACTGCTAAATCTCAGAGCATCCACGTGCCTGGTTGGCATTTATCAGAGCTTCTCACCTCCCCTGTTCCAAGAGTTAGCACACATTTGTTTTTCACAGAATATACTGGAGTATTTCTGGACTATTTGAATTTCGGTTGAAATACTTGATGAAGTTTCTCTGTGCTGTGCTTTACAGCGACACACAATGACAACCAATGATTTTCAAAAGATCTCAGTAGGCTGCTTCAGCTACAAAGATAAATAAAGGATAATATGATACGAAACAGAGCTTAATCTATCATACTGAGAGGCTCAACCGCAGGATAAAGCAAATCTAAATTGATTCATCTGCAAACCCACAGCCGAGAGGCCCGTTTACCAAGAACTCATGTTACTCCTGCAATAGGAAGCTACATTCAATCATATTCCTGTGCAGATTCATGGGCTGAACCATCAACAGCAGCTATGTCGTTAAGTCAAAGTCTGCGTAACCCATTGCTGCCTTCCACACTGAGATTTCATCTGAAAGACTAGAAACATTAAGGATATTTGAGACGTTCAGTCGGTATTTTATGTCACCCTAGGCGGGAGAAAAGAAGGAAGAGAAATTGAGATCTGGAAAAACAATCATTTCTTTGTATAAATATAGCAGCAAAACTAGAAAGTGATCTGGACTTTCTGATACTAACAACATTCACACACCATTTCCTTCAGAAGGACTTACTCTCCAACTGTGAGCAAGATAAAGGTTGTTCTACTAATCAGAAGCTTATGGCTACTTTCTGATGCATCTTTTCTGAAAGAACAAGACCAGTTGCCCTGAAGAATGTGGCTTTTGAATCTCAAGTCCTTAAGGGCAGATCTTGCCATTCTTTCCCTGAGCTTTCTGGTAATACCTCTGTGATATTTCAAACCTTCAGCGTAGCGCGTGACTCATGAATTCTGTAGTAAATAGGCCAGACTTGCTGCTCCAGGTATTTTTAACCTCCTTAGCAGAAAAAGGGAATATTTAAGATAAGAAACGAACATGAATTTAACAATAAAAATAGAAAGACCACTTGGTATACAGCACTTGGGTAACCCTCTGGGACAGAGCTATACAGATTACCATATGTTCTTTCCTGAGCAATATAAAAAAAAAAAAAAGAAGACAAAATACGCTTTATGAAATCCTTCAGAGTGATAGCACTAATGCAAAGCTGTAGCTAAAATAAATACGATATCTTCCTTGTGGTACTCTGAGGCACTGGTGACCTATCAATTTCTCAATCTGAGGAAAAAAAGAGCTAAAAGATGACAGGCCTCTCCCAGCAGAATGGTTGATATACAGCAAACAGCTACGGCTCTAGCTCCGATTATTAGTTGTGTCTAGTATAAAGTAAGCAGATGCTGAGAATGCCTGGGGCTACCTTTGAAACTGGGAGGTCTCATCTTACCCTCCTCCCCCTTTGTACATATGCTAGGTAGGGCAACAATTACCTGGGAGAGTGTGATCTGGTAGTTAGAGGTGGTCCTCACCTCTTAATTTTTTGCTGATGCACTCTATGAGAAAAAAAATATTCTTCAAAGAAAGGGTCATTAGACACTGGTAGAGGCTGCCCAGGGAGGTGGTTGACTCGCCTTCCCTGAAGGGGTTTAAGGCACTTGTGGATGAGGTACTGAGGGACATGGTTTAGAGATTGATAGAAATGGTTGGATTCAATGATCCGGTGGGTCTCTTCCAAGCTGGCGATTCTATGAAGCAAACCAACCCACCTCCCTGAAATTTTCATGACTGTGCTTCCTCCTCTATAGTGGGATCTATGGCAAAACCAGCATCCGAGTTGAAGCCTGTAAAACTCCATAAAAAGCCTGGAGAGCAAACACTCTGCCTCGTAATATGGAGCAGAGCTGCAAATCAGGCCAGAGCTGGAAGGGGATGAAGAGGCAACTGAGGTGGCAAAGCTCCTCACAGGCATGTGGGATTGGTTTTCACATTGAAAGAACGAATGAAAACATCCAAACTAAAATTTTCAGATGTCTATCAGCTTGAAGTTCTTAACTCCCACTGAATTTGCTAGGTTTTAGGCAACTAACTCCCTCAGGCTCTTTCAAAAATCCCATCCGTAGTCATTTTCCTGTCCTTGTTCTTACTAATTAGCGCGATGCTCCTGTGTGTGACTTTACAACACTGCAGAGGATTCTCCTGAATCTGTGTGTGGGGTGAGGGGAGCTGTCTTATTGAAATTTGATTCAAAAGGAAAAAAGAAAAACATTTCTATTCACATTAGGTTTTGTAAAACCATTTAGTGTTATGAAAAGCCTAATGTTTAAGCCTAAACTAAGTAGACAGTGATCCTTTAAGTCCCTGTCTTCCAATACATTTCACCATTCAGTTCTTTCAGGGAAAGTTAGGTTCGTTATTCCTTCACCTTCCAAAGTCCTTGACGGGTTATTTCTAGAGAATATTTAAATCTGTAAAGTATTTTTGTCGGTAAAGATGTCTATAGAAATTTCCTCAGATTCCAGCATGTATTTACTTCTCAGAAACTCTTCTTCCATTTTCTATTAATATTATTTCACTAGGATCAGTCTCTGTTGAGAAATTTAGTTTAAGCTGCCTAGCAGTCTTAAAGAGGAAGATCTATTAATTTAATCATTTATATGAATCATGTCTAAATGATCTCAGCAGAGAAAATGTGTTAGCCATTTAAATCCCATCATTACATATTATATAATAATTACCACTAATTCTAGTTTGGATGGGCCACAATATTGCTTTACATACCTAATATATTCAGAACATCTACCTTATCAAGCTCAGTCTTTTTGTGACCTTTGAGTTTATGCTTGTCTCTTGATTATGAGCACAGGACAGACTCTTCAAGAAATTAAGTATTCAAAACACATACATAGCACCACAGTCATTTTGCATGCACAACTACCACAGGTTTTTTTTTTTAATTTTATTATAATATCTCAAGTTCTTTTCGTCTCTGGAAGATACAGCACACACTGTTGATACTGTTGTAATCAAAAGAATATTTATTTATTAAGTATTCTCAGTACACTAATTCACACTCACATTGAGCTGAGCTTGCAGTGCAAGACGGGGTTATTCATGGGAGACTACAGGGTGTAACTTCCACCGAGTTTCCAAATCCCTTGTCCTGAAAGGGCTGCTTATGGTTGGACTCGATGATCCGGTGGGTCTCTTCCAATCTGGTGATTCTATGATTCAACATCGTGCGTGCAAGCAGACAACTACACACATAGAATCATAGAACAACCAGGTTGGAAGAGACCCACCGGATCATCAAGTCCAACCATTCCTATCAAACACATGATCTGTATAATGTTTTTTTGTCTACAGCTCTGACTGACAACTTGCACGATTCTTTTTTTCCAGTGAAGAATGGAAAAATATTCATTAGCCATAAGAGGTCTCTGCACAGGTTTCACTATATACTATTACAGAGCACTCATGCGTACAAGATCCAGGGAGGGAATAAAAACTGTGCAGCAATGAACAAGCTACCAAATCATTTTCTCTCTTAGTAAAGGCCTTCAACACACAATTCTTCACCAGGAGCCAATCAAGTAATACTCAGTAAACCCAGAACAGGTCCAAACACCTTCTGCGCAACATTGATGTGAAAAGGCATTGCTGGCACCATTGCTGAGGATACGCTGGCCTCAAGAGTCAGCGTTCTGCATCTTGAGTCACAAATAGATCCTCTAGTGAGTGATTTTCAGAAGGAACAGTCTTGTGGGCTCACTGGGAGTCCACCATTCCAGTACTACTTAAAGTTGTATCTGGCTTTGCCCTTGAAAAAGGTTGAATTGTGTCTCTGCAACATCAATAGTTTCATCCAATGTGGACACCCAGTTTAATCTTTATCATTATTATTTATCCTTTTTCACAAGCTCTGTATAAATGCATCCACCAGCGACTTCCCCACTACTCTGTCAGAATTGTAAGACAAGATACATCCCAGATTAATTACAGAAGAGTAATACTTCCAACTCTTACATCCCAAGGGTTAAATTCCTCCCTAGCGTAAGCCAGAACTCAACAGTGAGGCAAATTTGGCCCTTAGGTGACTTCTCCACAACCCCCCAACTCTCTCATTACATCGTCACTTCTCTAGCTGCTGAATTGAGCCCCTTGTGTTCTGTTAGTAACCATAATTAGTATTCATTTTGCGAGCTTAAGGTTCACCCTTGATACAGGACTGAGCCTAATGTTAATGACTGCAGTGTCTTACTGCTTTGACTCTGATCTGTCAGGTTTGCATTACTTGCCCCATACCTAATTTTTTGCCCTTACCAGCCAACGAGCACCTCGACATCACACTGTGTCAGAATTAGAAACTTTTGACAGATCTGTAATCATCTAGTTCTCATCAGCTCCGTGCATGTTAGTCACTTCATTTCCACATTCTAACAGTTAATATGCCTTAATTTCTCTCACTTTGTGAATATTTAATTCCTCCCTTTTCAACATCATTTTTAGGTTGTGTGAATCATTTTCAAAGCCTTTGCTATTCTCCCTCCACTATCATCTGCATATTTTATGAAATGGCACAGTTGAATCTCTGAGGGCTCTTGATAAAAATGAAACTGGCAGGCTGCTCATTAGTTGTTTACCTGGAGCTGTGTGAATCCCCTCGAATGGTGGATTCCCATTTGGATTTGAATTAGGATATTCTGACACATAAGAATTGAAAACCTTTCCAAGCAAAGTGTGATTCTTCGCCCTCCCTCCCCTGCCACTTCTACACCAATTAATAGCTCTTCTAGGAAGTTTGCATTCTTTTGGTCAATCTGCTAGTAGTATGGTGCCTCTTACACCAACATCTGAAACAACTGGATTGTTAAATGGGGAGAGACAGAGGCCAGACCCAATTAGCAAGTCTAACGAGGAGAAAAAATGCCCAACCAAGAAAGCACAGAGGGCAGCAAAACTAAAATATGAACTTCTCACTCAGACTTCTGGAGTCAAACTAAGTTGCTGGGACTAGGGCTGGGATTTAAGCATGTATTTTAATGCAAGAAATAAAAAAAACCCCATTTAGTGGAAATGCTGCAAGCAAAGTTTAAAAAGTACTTTACAGTGACCATTTTTTCACAGAAAGGGTCACTGGGCACTGGCAAAGGATGCCCAGGGAGGGGGTTCATGCACCTTCCCTGGAGGGGTCTAAGGGACAGGTGGATGAGATGCTGAGGGACATGGTTTAGTTTTTGATAGGAATGGTTGGACTCGATGATCCGGAGGGTCTCTTCCAACCTGGTGATTCTATAATTCTATAACCAAAAAGTCTCAAACAACTGCTATACAGGAAGAACAATTTCCATTGTTTCCTTGATCTCACTCACACAGTAAGTCTCTTTCACATCTCATCACTGAAATAATCTTAGAAGCCACACTCAAGGTGTCATGACTTATGAGACGGGAATAAGAACATCCTTGGTTTTAAAAGAAAATCATTAATTAGCAATACAAGAATTCAGTGGGTTATCTATCCCATTCATAGAATCATAGAACAACCGGGTTGGAAGAGACCTACTGGATCATCAAGTCCAACCATTCCCATCAACCACTAACCCATGTCCCTCAGGACCTCGTCCACCCATCCCTTAAACACCTCCAGGGAAGGGGAATCAACTACCTCCCTGGGCAGCCTCTGCCAGTGCCCAGTGACCCTTTCTGTGAAATTCCTGATGGAGAAGATTTTCTTCACCTACTGCATCTATATTTCTCTCATTTGGAAGCTGGGTGATGCTGTTCGTGTACCTCCATGGTGTGTCTACAATAAACCACATCTCAATTTTGCAACAGTTTCAGTTTCTAACATCCACAGATTACATTTAGCTTGATTTATTTTCATGCTGATATCATACTCTTACTTTTCATAGATTTTACATTAAAGCGGTAATCCTATATTCTCTAGGCACTAAATTTTTTATGACTTTTGGTCTCTTGACTTCATAAGTAAATAGGGAATTGGGGTCATTATAAATAAGGGTAAGAGAAGCTCTCCAGTCATACGGGTTGCACCTGTATTGGTGCTTTAGTCATACTTGTATTTTGGTGAAGGAAAAAACCAGAAATGAACAGAACCAAGTGCCTTTTAAGAACCTTCATTCTATTTTACTCTTATGATCTAGTACATTTTAGCCTTAATACATCTCCTAAAGTTTTGTACAATAAAATACAAGTAAACACGAGTAGAGTTCATAATTAAAACCCCACATTTTCTGGACTTCTGATGTTGCATATTTTATTCCAACAACCAAAAAGAATTGGGAGTTCACTCTTCTAGGCCCTAAAACTCTATCTCCTTAGTACTAATTGAAAGCACAGGCAGGAAAATATGTACTAGCATATTGTATTGTTTGAAGCTAGATCTCAATCTAATCATATATCTCATACACCTTTTTTGCACTTGTTAAAATCCCAGCTTTAAGAAGCCCCATAATATTTAAAAATGTAATCATGAAAACTGATATTTTTATATAGCCTTGCCTAAAGCAAGGCTGAGTTTCAGTATGCCACGTTACAAAGATTGAAAAATTAGATATATGTATTAAAATTAATTTTCCATGGTCTCATGAAACTTGGTGGCCGCTATGACTGGGTTTTTAATTCTTGGGTTTGACAGCATTCCATTCTTTTGATTTGTTATATATGCTTCAGATCTATTACTTTTTAATTGGACATGAATATGCCTATGAACTGAACTTGGTCTCCAAGGGTTTGCATAAAATTAGCCAAGACATGGGGAAAACGGAGTTGTCACTACAACTCGAAACTATCAAATATTAGAAGTAGTTAAAAATAACAATGACCATAAAAAACAGTCATGCAACATCACGTAACCAGACACAATAGGTATGGTAGAGAAATATCGGAACTCAGTTTTCAAAGAGTCTTGCCCTACCATGCTACAAGTAGAATCATAGAACAACCAGGTTGGAAGAGACCCACCGGATCATTGAGTCCAACCATTCCTATCACACACTAAACCATGTCCATCAGGACCTTGTCCACCCATCCCTTAAACCCCTCCAGAGAAGGTGAATCAACCACCTCCCTGGGCAGCCTCTGCCACTGCCCAATGACCCTTTCTGTGAAAAATTTTTTCCTAATGTCCAGCCTGAACCTCCCCTGGTGGAGCTTGAGGCCATTCCCTCTCATCCTGTCACTTGGGAGAAGAGCCCAGCTCCCTCCTCTCTACAACCTCCCCTCAGGTAGTTGTAGAGAGCAATGAGGTCTCCTCCTGAGTTAATAAAGGGTTGATACTTTGAGGACAGTTTTTAGAAGGCATTGTCCCTTTGATGAGGACAATTGTCACCTCTTACAACTATAGCACTGGCACATTCTAGGCACAGTGAAGGAATTCTTTGGGAAATGGCAATTCCAAGCAACAGTTGAACTACCCTTTGAGCCCTTGATCTGTTCTTGGTCTTCATGGAAGTCATCTGCATCAAACTTATGCTGCTTATCTACAACATTGTCTGGAACAAACTGATGTCTAGCAATCCAAAATCATATAAGAAAGATCACAGAATCACGAGAATCACCAGATTGGAAGAGACCCATCGGATCACTGAGTCCAAAAAAAGATGAAATGCTGTTTTTCTTAGAAGGGTATTCGTCCCTCTGCATAGAGGCTGCAGAATAGGAAGTGCTCCCAAGGAAGCGTAAGTGACAGCATGGTTACACCAACCAAAAGCATAGAACACAGACTGTGTGTGAAACTGGAGGTGGTCACGTAAGAATACATCACTCTTGAAAAAAGGACAGGTCAAGGGACTGGAAACACACAGAAAAAAACAAACCATTAGACGAAACTGAAAAGACTTGACCAGAAAAGCAAACTCTGATTTAGAAATACTGCTCTTTTATGATGTAGTTGTCAACTTTTCTTTCCTTTTTTTTTTTTCCCAAAAGAAAAGCTTTCCAGATTGGCCTGGTACAACACAGAGAGACGGTTTCTGCTGCTCTGCTCTCCATACCCCTCCTCCCACTTGTTAAACAGACCAGAGACCTGACATTTTATGTTGTTTGTTTGAAATGATAAACTTAATCATGAGTGAAATGTTAGGAAGTGACAGCACTGGCCACAGTAAGGTCATTTCTTGTTCCAGCCAAGTACAATACAGCTTTCCTCTTAATTGCATTGCCAATCCTTGCCACAGGAGGACCCAGACATTTGCAAGTGGGGAACCGAATCTGTCTTTGTGATAATTAAACCATGGACCTCTGTAAAGACTGCCAAATCTGCCATATGGTAGTTTTATGACCTAGACTGCTGTTATCTCTTGAGAAAGCTAACATCCTAATCTCATTTAGTTATCTGTGATCAGAACCCATATTTCTAGAGGGCAAAATGCAGGAATACTGCTTGTTGCAGAGCATCCTAAAGCAATGAATTTTTTTTTTTTTTTTTTTTGCAGTGGTTCACTTAAATGAAATGAAGAGAACTCATTACTGACATACTGGAATTAAAACAGAAATCAAGGAGCTAAAACCAAATAACCCATAACTTTCCTGCACAAAGAGTGCAATATCTCACTCTGAAAAATTCCTGGGACTTGACATGGGATAGATGAGCATTCTGATGAGTAATTAAAATGTTCAGTGCAGGAAGGTTGTGAAAAGGCCACAGATTTTTTTTTTTTCCAATGCAAACATATTTTAAAACACAAGCAGCACAGAAGGATACTGCTTTTGGAAGCCTGATACCATTTATTGTGGTAAGACTGTTTTAAGAGCATCCTTGTGAGCTATCTGAGAGTTGGGCAGGAGGAGAAAGCCAGACAAAGATACCTACTATGAAGACTAATTCATAGACTCATAGAACAACCAGGTTGGAAGAGACCCATCTGATCATAGAGTCCAACCATTCCTATCAAACACTAACCCATGTCCCTCAGGACCTCATCCACCTGTGCCTTAAACACCTCCAGGAAAGGTGAACCAACCACCTCCCTGGGCAGCCTATTCCAATTCGCCTTCAAATCTGCAATATATCCACATTTGAGCACTCACACTGTGGTTCAGAAACACGCTGCCCTCTAAAACTAAAATACAAATGCTTTGGTCACCTTCTTAAGTATCTTTTGGGGCTGGCTCCTTTCAGAACTAGGAGAACGCATCTGTTTCAGCAAGGTTACATCTTCAAAAGTGCATTGAAAGCATAAGAAACAGGTGGTATAGTCTGCATTTCACTGGTAGCAAGCAAACACACAGGCTATACCCTCCAATAGCTAAAAGAATGCCTTAAATATAGGTGTCTCTAGTATATTAAATTACTATTTGAAGATGATGCTTGTTAGATGTTTTAGGGTGGGACATTTCTTCGCAAAGACTGATCTAATAGCTACTCAGGTCTACAGTAAGTTCTCCAGACCAGTGACCTTGATCGCATTTATCTGCTAGACGTTCTTATCAAGAAATTACATGGGTCTGTTTTTACAGAAATATTCTGGTTATATGATCTAGATAATGCAGCCTGCTATAAATCACCCTAGTTGTCCCTTGATATTTTGAAAACTGATGAGACTGCCGATTCTTGCTTCTTACTTTGTATGCAAATGATGAATTATAGATGGGAAATAGGAAAAAGAAGGTTTTACTCATTTGCTGGATTGAAACAGACTGGATTAGTGAGCGAGCAGTAGTACCCTTGGACTATTTATTGTGACATTGCTTAGAAAAATTCAAACCCCAAAGCCTTCAAATCACTGGGGACATTGTTAGCCTTCTGCAGGAATTATTAAAATGTACAGAAATATATGAGCATCACTTTATAATAATTAATCAGGGGCTGTTGATTAATAAAGCTCATTTTTTAGTCCCGATGATTCAGGGTATTATCCAAAGGACAGTGTCCTTGTCATATTGATTAAGAAACCAGACTTTGCTGTGGAAGAAAGTGTAAGAACAGTCGCGCTTCTTCCTTCCCCCCCTCCCCCCATATAAAATAAATATTGAATGAGAATATTAACTCGTTAACCTTGACAACAATTTGTAATTTTCATAAGGAGGAAAACTCGCATATTCAGCAAATAAATTGCTGCAGGGATTTCAGGGAAACAAATTGGAGAGAATGAAGAATGCTACCATATGAATTCTGTCGTTTTTATGGGCTGTGATGATAAATTTGTTTGGTTATGTCCCTCAATTAAGGCCACAAATACTGTAAAGCGTCAGAAGCAAGTTAACTAGTGGAGCTGGTACAGAAAAGTCTGGGTAACAATCTAAGGTCATTCAGGAAGTTAAAGCTTTCTTTCTTCTTTTAGATCTAGTCCAGATCTGGAAAAAAATCTTTACTGAGTTAGAGTGCATCTTCTGTACAGCATGTTAATTTCCTTAAAGCCTATGTTAAAAGATAAAGTTTTTTATTAGGTATTGTAAGAGAATATCTTTATGTAGAGTTAACAGCACCAGTCGCAGGTTTTACAGGGTTATCTAATTATTTTTAACTCACTTCAACCAGTATTGCGGGTAAAATAAATAATTTGCAAGTGGTTTAACTCTGCTTGGTTGGTGAGCACTATTCTCCACCCCTATCCCCCAATAAAAACATTATGCTTTGAAAATCATGCTGGATTCCTGCTTTAATGATTACAGGAGAAATGGATGCTCTTTGCTCCTCTGTGTACTTCCAGCTGTAAAAACCTTACTCCTTCAAATCATTGACTAATTCAGCAAGGCAGGAAAACACATTTAAGCATGTGCCTGGTTCTAAGCTTGTTTTGCCTCAACTGACATCAAGTAATACTACGCAGACTTGAAATTAAGTATATACTTAACTGCTTTCTTGGATTACAGCCTAAATTATCTATTAATCCAATTGCATGGTTTCCTCTGATCACTGCCGTCTTGAAATTCCTACTTTACAATAGATTTAATATAAATGCATTTATGTTTGTCAGGCATGCCAGCAGATTTGCACGCTGCCCTTGTCTGCTTGGGCATATTATCATCCAGAAGAGAATATTAAAGATTTAACATGATTTTTTAAAAAATTTAATTTTAGCGACTCCTTTGAAGGATATGAATGGACCATATCTTGTTTGGGAAACCAAAAGGAAAAATAAGTGGTTAATGCTTTAAAGGTCCAGATAGGGAGCACGTGGCCAATGAGAAAGTGCACATGGAAACTATGAGGTTTGGGACAGAAAGACAAAACAACACGTGTGGTATGTGCTATGGTAGATTGTTACTTTTACAGTAACAATGAGTGTCTGATTATCTGTGTATGATTATTAGTGTATGATTTTGCTGCAGTCGTTCTACAAGGACCCCAGGACAGAGAAATGCTGTCTCCCTATCTTACAAGTAGGAAGCTTCGGCACAGAGGAAATTACGCTAAGATTAACAGTGCTGAGAAGCTGCAGACTTATAGTAATAGGTCAAAATCATAGATATTGCATCTGATTTTGCATCTGCATTTTGATAGGAATGGTTGGACTCGATGATCCAGTGGGTCTCTTCCAACCTCGTTGTTCTATGATTCAATGAAACTGGCTGCCAGACTATTAAAGATATGTAAGTGAATTCCCATCCATTTCAACACGAGGTGACCAGTTATTTCAGTGAAGGGGAGCACTGAAATCATTGCACATTTGCTGCTATTTTGCTTTTCCAATCTGCACCTCTTGATGGTCATTTTCCCTTGGTGTTCTCATACATTTTAATGATAAGAGTCCTTTTAAATATATGTTAAAAAACCCTCACCAAAGCAGCCTTAAGTAATTTGTCCTCAAACTCACAGGACCTCACGAAGAACAGGTTGAAGTCCTATACACTGTCACCTTCCACTTGACTATCCCTGACACTTTCAAATGAAATTCTGCTCATCTTGCAGCCATGGGGGCAATTTGACCACTCACAGCAGTCACAGCAAGTTTTCAGTCCTATTAAGCTGCCTCAGCTGAAGAGAAGAACAAAAATTTGTGAAACCCCGATAAGATGTTTATTAATAAGAAGTGATGGGGTACCTGCTCAGATAGGCAGTAATTCAGTCATGATGCATTATAGAGGATAATAGCGATAACGGCTTGCGCTAAGCCTTTTTTACTCTCGAAGTGCTAGAAGCAAAAATAAATAAATAAAAGTAAGAAAATCCCTACATTTCTATTACTGGTGGCATTGGAATATAATCAGGCAAGTACCTGCAGGATAAATCAAAAGATTAAATTAAGTTGGGATTTGAATCCCCACTAAACAAAGAATTGGAGATTACGGTTTTCTGGACTCTAGTCTCAGAATAGCTTTCAAGGGCCTCCCTTACAGACATAATATAATTATTTGCTTTGACCACTGGTACGTTATGGAAAATACAGGCAAGGAGGTGGAAGGGGGAGTGGGCAGGCAAAGCAACAATATGGAGAGCAGTATGGAGCATGCTAATTTTTATTCATTGCCTGGCCTCCTGCCTGTTTCTCCCGAGTCTATTCAAGCCCTAGCCTTGGGTTCTGACTCTTGACCGATATCTGTCAGCATGTTCTCTATCCTGCCTTCTGCTGCTACGTTTGTTCAGTCTGATATTTTACCTTCCTTCTAGCAGGAGACCAGTACCTGCTGTCCCTTCCACCCACGCCTCGTGAAGCAAAAAAGCTTCACAAAAGCACAAGCACCACCACCAAATACAGGTGAGATTTAATCTTAATCACAGAATAATATCATATTTAGAGGCATGAGAATTGCTGCACTGGCTCTGTTCCATAGGTTGCACAGTGCTCCATCCCTCCCCTGCCAGCAAGTGAGGAAAGGGGAAAGAAATACCAAAACTTACAAATAATTTAAGCCCCTCTGCCCACAAGATGTCACCCCAAATTTTAACAAGGTAGATTTGCCTTTAAACATTCGCACTCTCCTCCTTCCTATATTCAGTTTATTAGAACTAATGATGTTAACTCTTAAGGATTTACAGTTTACTACCACAAAACTCCTGTTTGAACCTTGCGGCTCCTGATCTCTGTTGCACAGTATTGGTGATATATTCCATCAAATTATAGGCACTATTTTCTCTAATTTTCCCACAATTTTCAGCCTGCACAACCCCATCCATTGTGACAAAAAAAAATGTTTTAAGGATGTTCATCTCTCAAGTTTGATAAAAAGAATGGGTGAGATTCTTCAACATAGAGTCTTAGAGAATATTATCTGATAGCAGTGGCCTCAGATTTCAACTGTTTCACAGCATTTGGACGATTAAATAAATCTCAGCATGCTAAAAGGAGTAAGAAGCATTCTCAAAACAGTCTCGAAAGTAGAAATGGCAACAAGTTTATTAGCCTATTTGCCGAATCTTTAGCTTTGGAAAAGGACGTATTAGAATTTCCAGAGCTCAGTATGTACTGTTATTTTACGAACTAATTCAGTTTTAGACCGAGGAGCTGTGACTCCATCTTGAGAATGTGCTGATGTGTACACAAAGCTTTGCTGTTCTCCTCCTTCAAGAAAGAAAACAGCTTCTGCCAGATTTTTTTTGCACCCTTTTTACATATTCCCTCAGGATCTGTCTCTCTGTAGCTACCAGAGCCCCAAGTGTGGGAAGGGAGCGTGTCAATGACCCATTAGAAACCCAACATGACATTTATATGCACATTTACCAGAGTTCCTCTCACAAGCACAATAATTACATACGCAAACGAGGTTTGAAATTGCCCTTTTATGAAAATTCAAACCTTGATATTTAACTATTTAATAAGAACTGATCTTGCATCTGATTTGCAAATCAGATGTTTGTGTTAGAGGCTGGATTTTTAAGAGAGAGGAGGTCTGACACCAGTTTGCTTTCTGTGTCTACTTTGAGTAAACATTTATAGAACATGCATATAGAAATTTGGATTTTTTTTTGTGAAAGTAGGTTTTGTCTCTTCGTGCATAAATGTTCATATGCATTAACTAATAAAACAGAGTTGCAGATCAGCTTGAATCTCAATAAAACATCTTAAATACCTTAAAAAAGAGTCCCAAATTGCTGAGTGGATGATTGCAAACAACTTGGTGCAATGTTCTCACACAAAGAGCTCTGTCCCAGTCTATTGCTACACACAACAGGTTCTTAAAAATAGTCCATAAAATTTTACCAAAAATAAATGATCTATTGAACCCATTCACTCCATGCAGTATTGTGAGCATTGTGATGAACTTAAAACATTGAGGCCACTTTCAAGGGAAGTTTCTTCCAGATTTTACTGCAACAAATTTAAACACTGATCACTCTGGAAGTTCTACCTACAGATTATGTTCCTTATTGCTGCTTTTCCTCTGATTCAAGACAGCTGCCACTTTGGAGATTCTGACAACTGAAGAAGCAGCAGTTTTGAGAAAACAAGCAAATTTCTCTTCGTTGTCTTTATACTATATAAATGCTATATTAAATATATATATATTATATATTACATATAAAAATACATTGTATAAATATAATATACTATATTATATAAATATATATTATATACTGCTCAGTAGTTGAGCATCAGCTAATAACTGAAGATCTCCAGATATTTTATAAGGCACTAATACACAAAACAACTCATATCAGGACTGGTAATCACTGTACCTACTGTACCAGCAGGAAAACAGGAGCACAGTGTTCAACTGATACGCTTAGAGCTACACGTCGAGTAGAGTCTGGAAATAGCAGTGAGATCACCTGGCTCTCAGTCTTGAGCTCCACCAAGACCATCTGTTCTCCTAGACACTATGACAATATAAACACGTAATTCTACTGCAGAGTTTTAATGAGTTGTTCTTGCACACAAATGTGCCTCCAGACCATACTTTTTGCACCACCGTGTCCTACGAAGGGGTGAAAGTCTAGTAGGAAAGAACTTGCTGCTGGAAAGCTAGAAATCTGGCTCTAAGAATCAGGGGTTTTAGGAAAAAAAAACCCATTCCCCTCTCCTACTCCACAACATCCCATCCTTTCTTATTTTCCTCTGAAGGCAAGAAACATAGAATCATAGAACCAACAGGTTGGAAGAGACCCATTGGATCATCGAGTCCAAGCATTCCTAATAAACACTAAACCATGTCCATCAGGACTTCGTCCACCCACGCCTTAAACAAAAAAATTAATTTCAGTCAGCATGAGCTAAATTCTTCATTATTTCCAGCAATTCAAATTGAGGCAAATATTCATAGGAAGTTATTTTAAAAGGCAGCTGTATCACAGCCTGGTACTTATTTTATCTTTACTTATCTTCAAGGAAAGTTCCCATTCTCAGACTCATTCTTCCCCCAGCACAACCTTTTCTTCCCTGAGCTGCCATCAGACTTAGCTCTCCAGTGCATTTTGTTAATAGTTTATAAACAGTAATTACACACAGTCACTCAGTAACCACAAATTGACTAATGCGAACTGATACATTTTCTCCTCAGAGGTTTCCCAGACTGCACAGTTTAGAGAAATGCACAGGTCAGTTTTAAAAATGCAGAGGATGTAACGTCTAACGTCAGTAGCCAGCTTTAGGATTTTATAGCCTATAATCACAAAGAGTTATCTCTTGAAGACTTATAGAATCATGGAGCAACCAGGTTGGAAGAGACCCACCGGATCATTGAGTCCAACTGTAATTTACAAGCTTTTTGGGGAAAAAAACCCACCAAAGTGAACTTGAAGGCTTTAATTAGTCATCGCTGTTAGTCTGTTACAATATTTTTAAATAGTCTGGCAGGTTAGACATTGGTCAAGTGTATTAAGGGAAGTTTCCTTCCCAAAGTATGTGCTATTTTAGTCATGCCTGGTTGTCTCATCCTACAGGCAAGACCTGAAATTCAGAGGGATTAAGTGAGCCCCCCCACCCCCGCCCCCGCTCACCACCTTTATCTCCCAAAGAGCTTGTAGAAAGGGGGAGTGGACAGGACAAGAGGGAATGGCCTCAAGCTCCACCAGGGGAGGTTCAGACTCGACATATGGAAAAAATTCTTCACTGAAAAGGTCATTAGGCACCAGAACAGGCTGCCCAGGGAGGGGGTTGACTCGCCTTCCCTGGAGGTGTTTAAGGTGCGGGTGGATGAGGTGCTGAGGAACATGGTTTAGAGATTGGTGGGAATGGTTGGACTCGATGATCCAGTGGGTCTCTTCCAACCTGGTGATTCTATAGAACAACCCTCTGACTTTGCGATCAAGCCCTTCTCGGAGCTACAGCCCCCTGAAAAGTATCTGTAACCATGGTCTGTATGCAAGTGTGGGAGTAAGAAATATCTTCTGTGTTGTATTTCCAGAGGTGAATACTAGCAAGCTTCTAACTTCAGGCAAATATTGACCTTTGATTATCATGCCTGTATAGGAGGGGCAACTGTGGACAGAGTTGAGCCTTCCTAAGAGATGCTGAGCCCCTTCACATAGAGCAGCAGTCTGTAAACAAGCCCCAGTTCTTTGTACAAGCACTGGGAGTGTATTTTTGAAACTTGAGAGCTGCCACTCCCTGCAGTCATAAACAATTTCCCACAGTACGATAAAGAAATATTAGGATTCTTCTCCATGATTAAGCCATTGACAATTTGGCATCCTGGCAACAAGCATCACCCCAGCATTTGTCATTAAACAGGGACTACAAAGTTCTCTAACCTGAAGTTGCGCTGGCTCAGCAATTTCTTCAAGTGATTTGATAAAAATCAGAGTGTCATGCATACAGGTACACACAGCAATAATTACCATAATATTAAAAAAACACAAAGGAAGAAAAGTGCAGTAATTTGCACTGATTATTAAGCAAAAAATAGAAAACTTTAATTATTAATTCTCTGAAATCACTAGAAGGAGAAAATAGCACACCTTCCACTTGCAGACACTGAAATTAGATTAGTCTGACAAGCCCATTTCAGAAGGAGCAGGAATTCTTCAGTGCATTTATTTAATAGACCTTGAGTATGTTATGAAGCAACTCTTTATTACAGCATCCTAAAAACGGGAGTGAAAGGATTCAAATCCCACATCTTGGTGCTGCTTTTAGATTAATATAAAACATCGAAAGAATCCAAATAGTGACAGCTTATTATTCAAAGCATCCTTTAACAGAATCGAGAGCAGAGAAAATGGGACTAACTAATGTTCTTGTGTGGCAAGTACAGTTCTTCAAAGAAAAGAAAAAAGGTTTCCTATAAACACACCTCATAACAGGAAATCTTTTGCCTTGTCACAGTTGGGTTGACTATTTGCGGAACTTTCTGCACTCACCACATCTCTCCTGTGACCAGAAAACCCAAGAGCAATGTACACACAAGCCCATTAGCCAACGGGTCAAACCCATTCAAATTTACATGCGATGAGAAAACCCAGATGAAAGTCTGATCCCAAATGCATTGACATCAGCAGACATTGCCCCATGAATCTCCTTGACTATCTTCAAGAATCTACTTGCCTGTAACAAATACCGGCTTGTATGAAAGCACAATTACATTTGCTCCCAAGGATTCTATAAAGATTTGAGCTTAAGTTTTCCAGGCGGCAGATTACTCTACACCAACTCCGCAAAGATTCGCTGTCACATTCCTAAAGGTCATGCTCCACTTTCATACTAGACATCAGCAAACTCTGAGACAGTCAAACAGGTAAACAAGTAAAAAGTCTTGTAGCAGCCTATTAGATCATTCCTGTCCAAGCTCATGTGTTGAGGATTCTATTGTTCCCTGAGAACTTGCAGAAGGGATGAATTTAGTCAGCCACATTGAAGCAGCTTTAGACACCAAGCTTCTCAAAAAATACCAGATAAATATAAAATAAGACAAATACCTCAAAGGCTGCTGCACCATAAAACGTCATCCAAGAAAAATTAAATACAATTAAAAATTAAAATTAAGTACAGTTGATAACCAACTTTGCATCTGACCAAATAAGTTCAATGGAGCATTAATTGCTAATAATAATGGTAATAAAAATAGCTGGACTCGATGATCCAGTGGGTCTCTTCCAACCTGGTGATTCTATGATTCTATGACTAGATGAAGAAATCACGATGCACGAGTCTGAGTACCTGTGACCCTCAAGTTCTAGTTTTATCAACCCAAGCCTGATGCTCAATTATTTATCCAAGTATAATTATTGCATAGCCCTTCCAAAGGGGTCCTAAACCAATCCATCAACTCTTTTTAATTATCCACAGTCAGAAGATGTCACAGATAATATTATCAGCAAGAGACACTTTGTAATGGTATCTACTTTGACTGCATCTTGTCCGAAACAACTCCCTTTCCCCCAGTCACTGCACTGCCTCTATCAGTGTCACATCTCTAAAAGTATATTGTCTAATGAGGAGTAACCAAGAACCAATGTCTTAGATTCTTGACTTCCATAGATCAGCTTTGTTCCACCAACTTTATTCACCTGGATCTGACCTTTTGACTTTAAAGTGCTAATAGCAATTGTGTGCTCTTCAGAAAGTCCCTTTTTCCCCAGGAAATCTGGGGTTTTTTTAAGTGTGAAAATAGTTTTATTACATCTAGTGTAAATGTTGGCAAGTTTTGTGGAAAGAAAAGGTGTCACAGAAGAGCCAAAACACGGAATGAATTCAGTTACATTCTTATAGATGGACTTGCAGAGAATGGAGCTGAAGCAAGAAAAAATTGGGAATCTGTAGCCAGCAAAAACCTGACTCACTAAGTCATAGAAAAGGATTTTACCAGTAGGGATGGAAATGATAAATGAAACTTGGGGGGAGGAGGCGTTTTTAAAGAACAATCAGAAAAGATGGAAGTGTATTGATGTTTGGCTAATGAATCAGAAGTATCTGTGGAGGCTGTAAGCAGAGCCAAAAGGGATGGGACTTCTTTTGCAGTCCCCCCCCCTACTCCCCTTCTTTTTATTAGGCTGACTTTTTTTTTAGACTGAGCAAATATTGTGTGTTATATATCTCTGTCTCATTGTCTTCTGTCACCTGAGTAACACCTCTTTTACTGCTGCCAAAACGGCTACTCCAGTGCTGGGTCAGACCAATTATTTCTTAAATGGTTCGTATTCACCTGCACTTCAAATGCGTGCCTTTGAGAAGCAAAATAACAGCACCTCATTCTCAGACTGCTCCAAAGATCCATTATGCTCGCAAGACATCAGTCTGCTCAATTAAAGAGCCAACGACTACAAAGCGACTGTATATCATTTGTATTACCTTTCTGGAGCCAACACTTTATTCACAAATATCTGACTCCAAGAGGTCCTTTTCTGCTTAGCTATGTGCTTTATCCTAGCTTGCATTTATGTTTAAAAAAAAATAAAAAATATCAGCAATGTGCTTTAAGCAAAGATTCCTATGACCTGAGCACAGTTATTTCTTCTCTGCAAGAAAATGTTGCTGTTCATTGCAGCCTACTTCAAACTGATGTTTTTTTTAAAGGCTTTCAAAGTCCCATGAAGTAGTAGACAGTCCAAACACCTTCAACACATTAGAGATTCAGCATTTAAAGCAGAACGACTGTTCTGCCAATAAACTTAATTCTCACTCAGTTTTGAGCTGCGTACACTATTAGATAATTAGCTTAACTATGACAAATTACATTCACTTTTTGTCAAGAACTAACTCAGGGTTTGAGGAGATGATATTTCTCAGTAGCTGACTGTTCCTCTAAGTCAAGACAAACATTAGTTTCAGTCTATATAGCTAGTCCTGGCTATACTGAGGATCCACCAATCCATCTTGCAAATATTCCTGCTCCTTTCTCTGTTCCCCTACACCTACTACATCTGCTTGAAGATGTCAGGTGAATTTCCCTCTTCCTGTTTAGATAAATATCAATACTAGATAATAGCAGCCCTCCAGCAGCCAAAGAAGAGGCTGCAGAAAAGATGGACACTGGCTCTCTGCTGAGGTGCACAGCATGAAAACAAGAAGCAGAGATTTTCTGTCTGCATGCAATGAAAGCTTTTTTCCCCTCCAAGAATAATTAAGCACAGAAATAGGCTGTCCAGACAGGGTATCTCCATCCCCAGAGGTTTTCAAGACCTGAGAGGAGCCTCGAGAACCTCTGGTCTGAACTGAGTGCTTGACTCTGCTTTGAGCAAGAAGTTGGATGAGACACCTCTGGAGGTGCCCTCCAACCTGAATGATTCCGTGATAATAAGAAGCAATCATGAAATAAACCCACAGCTACGCCAGCATCATAAGTCTTCCTCACAAAAGCTTATTATGACTGCCAGAAAACTTCCAGGCAGCTCCTTGCTGAGCTAATTTAAAATAACAAGACAGAGCCCTAAAATATGAGGTCTAATTCTCCACTCTTCCAGACTTGGGTAGTAACTTGCTTGTATGACAAGTTTGTCTAAAACGCTGCAAGAAAAGAATTCTCTACCAACTTCTATTAGTAGCAGAGCCACACACACATCCATTTGCCATTCACAGGGCCAAAGAGCTCCAGAAATTAATTTTCCTGCTTTACACAGTGACATAAACTACAAACACCTAAGAACGGACAGGACCAAGCCTATGGGTGACACACGAGTGTAAAAACCTCCAGCTCCGCAGCAGAGGAGCGACACAGGTGTTCCAAAGCCTTTAAAGATACCCTAAGTTGACTTCTTGAAGATCTCACGAGGAGGTAACCTCATTTCAAGGAAGTGTAAATTCTGCCTAGTGCAAAGAAAAATTACTTTGAATTAACTGGAGAGATGTTATGAATAATCCACATTAAATTCTTAATTTTGGGTTAGGATAGAAGACTTAATAGTGGTCAGATACCCACTGCTTATGCAATTAATTCTTAGCAAAGAAAATGAATGTGAGATATAAAATATTTTAGAAATAATCTTTTCGTGAAAAAACAATGAAAATTTGAAGACGGATTAAGATTTAGTGTCACAACAGATTATAGTGTGAACGGAATACGTCCTTCCAGAAATCTATTTAACTAGTGATATCCTAGAGGGAGCGAGCTATAGGGCTTTTTGACATGAAAAAAGTGAATTTACTCTTTGTGTTTACTAGAGCTCGTGACTGGCAGGAAATGAGGCGTGAAATGTATTGTCAAACATGCAGTGTTCAAATATAATGCATTACTTTAAGATGAGCATTGCTTTTAGGGATGCTAACTCTCCAACCCTCATAAATAAGTATTTAAAAAAATCAAACATCATCCCAATACCACTATATATAGATACATACACACACAAAAGCATTGCTACCAAAATGATTTTCTTTTTCAAACATGTCTGGCTGTGAAGAATACACTTGCATTTGATACCTTTTTCTAGTTCTTAATAAATACTAGAAAAGGCTAGAATTAGGTACAGACCAAAACAAAAATATGGTGGAAGATGTATTAAGGACATTAGGAAAAAAAATCTTCACAGAAAAGGTCACTGTCAGAGGCTGCCCAGGTAGGGGGTTGAGTCACCTTCCCTGGAGGTGTTTAAGGGACAGGTGGACGAGGTGCTGAGGGACATGGGTTAGTGTTTGATGGGAATGGTTGGACTCAATGATCCGATGGGTCTATTCCAACCTGGTGACTCTATGATTCTATGTGCTCTATAGCTCATACTAAAACCCAAGCAAGAGAAAAGGTGACTCTGCTGGATCTATGAGACAATCCCAATCTCTGTCCTCTGTTGCTATATTAGTACTGAAAGAACAAACCAGGACAGAAGGACTTGCACCCCCCAAGTGAAAATATCACCTCAAGTTATTCTTAAGTGCTAATGAAAGCACGTATCTCAGAAAAATAATTTATTGCAACTCTAGACCTACACACACTGTTGAAGAGAAGCAAAAACATCATCCTTCTGTAATGTATCTTTTCAAGATGTTGTTTCTCTGTCATGTCCAAAGACACTGGTACCAAAAAAAAAATCCACCATCATCTAATTCCTCCACTTTAAGGCCATGAAACACCAGCGAAACTCACAAATCTGCTGTTTGAGTTCATCTATAGCCCAGTCCAAGGGGCAGTTTAATATCATTAGCAAATGAATGATTGCTCAGGTGACATAAAGCTCCAAGTAAAATGAGTTTTACACTTATTTTACAGCCAAAATTGAGTATGCAAAACAGCATTACATAGGTTAGCCTTTTCCAAATGATAGTAATGGAGTTAATTAACTAGGCTGTTAACACATCCTCTCTTAAAATATAAATTTATTTTCTTTAAAGTCTGTCACAAAAAAACAAAACTGGAATGAAATTCAAACAAGGACCAAGACCAACTCAATATAAAATTTCTTTTTGCTTTCATCACAGGAAAAGTCAGCTATAGGCTATAATTGCATTTAACTATTGTTTAAAATAGGTTGCTGGTATTTAGCTCGATAAGGGTATGATTTGTACAGAATAAAACGTCATTTTTTGCTAGGCTGTTTGGAAGAAAGATTTGTTGTCATTAAATTTGGTTTTTATCTGCTTTTTTCTCCTCATCATAACAGTCCAATGGTCATAATATGCAGAAGACAGCATAGGAATATTTCATGTAAATATTACAGGACTATTGCATGTAAAACTCAAAAAAGACCAAAGAATAAGACTGTAAAATGTGTCACGCTGACTTTCCAGTATTGGGAAGGAAAGCAAGGCTAACCATAGTTAAGCCATTTATTACTGCTTAGTCCTTAATGGCAGGGACTTTGCTTCAAGCTGTACAGCCCCTAGAACTCAGAATTACTTCAGGGATAGATACGGCCCATTTTCCTTAAGTCAGTGTCATTCATTTCTACCAAAAAGAGGCAAGAGAAATTAATGGTTCTCTCTCATCCTTCATACTTTGATTCTTTTAGTTATTGAACACTTTCTATTCCTGTATGACTGAAAGTGAACTCATCGTGGCAGGCACTTAGCAGAAGCAAATCCCAGAACATATTCTCAGCTTGGTGCTAGATCACTTCACTGAAATTAGCAGCAGCTTTACCCTATCAAAGACAAAAGCACTCCCATAGTGCCGCAAAGTGGGTTGAATGAGATGGAAGTTGCAGAAGAGGCTGCAGCTCCAGGGTACTGAGGCGGGGAAACAGGTCTCACCACTGCAGCTCGTGGTTCTGCACTCCAGCATGCTTCGGAACCAGCACTGCAGCATCATTTATCCTTTATTTATTCCTTTATGAAGGTAAATAAGTATGAGAGATCAGGTGTTTCACAATTGCATTGGTAAGATCAGGATGTAGGACTGAGTATGGGCTTCAGAGAATATTTGCTACAATGTGGACCTATAGGAGAAGAGACTCAACAAAAGCCTCAAGCTCCGCCAGGGGAGGTGCAGGCTGGACACTAGGAAATAGTTTTTCACGGAAAGGGTCATTGGGCACTGGAACAGGCTGCCCAGGGAGGGGCTTGATTCACCTTCCCTGGAGGTATTTAAGGCACGATCTGGTGCGTCTCTTCCAACCTGGTGATTCTATGAAAATTTGCAATAGCAAGATAAGCTGCATAAGGTAGTTAAGGTGGGATGGTTGGACTTCTTTGTTCTGTGTGGTTTGTTTTCCTTTTGTTTCATAGTTTGTTTTTTTCCTGGGGTGGGTTTTTCCCTTCGTTTTTCTTTTGAAGAAAACCCCAGTTTTAAGGGGTTTTCTTATGTTTAAAACTCAGAGACAGGCAAACTAAAAAATGAAGTCAAACATATGTGCTGCGAGTCATCTGTTAGGTAAATAAATTAATGGGAAGTCATTCCATACATAAAGCAGTAGATTCCGCATGGCAATGCCTTTCAAACATCTAACCTTTTAGCTGCATGTACGATGAGTGCTTCTGACAGTTTTATTAGTTGAATAGTTGTCCATTTATGAGCCCCATCACATTAAGAATGGGTTTTCTGTACTTCTGCCAATGTGCTAGAAAGTGGAAACTTGTCTCTTGTGTTTTCTCTTCTTCTTCTTCAAAAAAAAAACATGTCAGGCTAAAAAGACAGGTCCTAACAGTTACTTGCCATCTTGGCAAAGATGCTACTATTGTTTATACATCTATAAAATTATTATTGTTTGGGGATGGTTTCTGTTACCTTACTCTTTATAACAGACAAGTGGCTTCCAATGTGTCAAGGAGACCTAATAAAATAAAAATACAAACCATTTGGCCTCTTTCCCTCTCCCCCCCCTTTTACTTGAGCGCAGATTACATGAATGAAGAAAAAGCAAAATAAGGTTGCAAAAACTAAAACAACCAAGAATTTAGTGTAGAACCAGCCAGAAACAGTTTGCATTTAAGTTTTAATTTATAAGAGCCTGCATCACCTTATCTATGTCATGAAAAGCACTATACACGACTCATTGGCTAAAGCCCCAATCCAGCAAAGCACAAACACATGTGTAGCTGTAAGGCACACAAACAGCGTCAATTGTGTCAGCTTCAACCTATCTGTCTCCCAATAATCTTCCCCTCAGGTAAAAGCCAGAACAGAAATGAGTCCAGGATGTGTCTCTGCAACCAAGATGGGGCTTTGCGGCCCAGGGAGAAAAGCGTATTTCTCCTCCAGTGACTCTCCACTCTGAATGTTTTGTCATTCATCCACCGATACCTCAGCCTAGGGACTCTTCGCTTGAGCTTAACCTGGAGGAATACTAGAGTGATGTTATCCAGAGATAACATTCAAACAGGTCCCGAAAAAGCTAAAGGCAAGACCCATGAATATTATTGGCTCACCTGTCCTTGCATTAGAAAACAAGCTAGATGACCACTTGAGATCCACTAGAAATTTCCAATAAATCAGTTGCAGTTCTCACTTATTTGACTTCAAGTATTTTTTTCACACCCTTTGGTATCTAACGTTACTTCCCTACACAGATTTACAGAAGTAGTACTAGAAAAGTACTCTCCTTAAAAGATAGAATCATAGAATCACCAGGTTGGAAGAGACCCACCAGATCATCGAGTCCAACCATTCCTATCAAACACTAAACCATGTCCCTCAGCACCTCGTCTACCCACACCTTAAACACCTCCAGGGAAGGGGAATCAACCCCCTCCCGGGGCAGTCTCTGCCAGTGCCCAGTGACTCTTTCTGTGAAAATCTTCCTCCTGATATCTATGGCATCTTGACTTGGATCAGAAACTGTGTGACCAGCAGGTCCAGGGAAGTTATTCTCCCTCTGTACTCAGCACTGGTGAGGCTGCTCCTCAAATCCTATGTTCAGTTCTGGGCCACTCACCACTAGGATGTTGAGGCTCTGGAGCAAGTCCAGAGAAGAGCAACAAAGCTGGTGAAGGCACTGGAGAACAAGCCTTATGAGGAACAGCTGAGTGAGCTGGGGGTGTTTAGCCTAGAGAAGAGGAGGCTGAGGGGAGACATCATTGCTCTCTACAACTACCTGAAAGGAGATTGTGGAGAGGAGGGAGTTGGGTTCTTCTCCCAAGGGACAGGAGAAGAGGGAATGGCCTCAAGCTCCACCAGAGGAGATTTAGGCTGGACATTAGGAAAAAATGTTCCACACAAAGGGCATTTGGCACTGGCAGAGGCTGCCCAGGGAGAGGGTTGATTCTCCTTCCCTGGAGGTATTTAAGGAACGGGTAGATGAGGTGCTGAGGAACATGGGTTAGTGTTTGATAGGAATGATTGGACTCAACGATCCAGTGGGTCTCTTCCAGCCTGGGTGTTCTATGATCATCTGCTTTTGATGCTATACTTAAGTTAACTTTAATCTACAAATGAGTGTTTTTGAATACTAAGAAACAATATTGAACAAAACAGCTTACACTGCTTAATGCAGCATACTTTGAAACCGATCATCTCCCCTCCATAAACACCAGCCTGTTCTTTTGATACCTTCTATCGTTATTTGAGAGCAGACTAGGCCAATATATAGCAGTACAGCACCAGCACAGGACATATGCTCTGAAGTGAGGATTAGAGGTGGATATCACTCCTACTACTCATGTTCAAATTAAAAAAAGGGATTAAACCCACCTCCCTTTTCAGCCTGCTTATGTTATTTCATCTGGCAAAGCCCATGCAGAAATTAATAATAGCTTTCCCATCTGCAAATAAAAGTATGCTGCTTAAGATTTTTGGCAGGGAACTGGCATTTTGTCATTTAATCATTTCACATCATTACACTGCAATATGCAATGTAATGATATGACACTCCTAAATGACAAACACTGGGTACCTCCTGCACTGGAAGAAATAATGTAATAGGAAGGAAATTATACACTTAAGGTTGCCACAGCCTCACTCCCACAAGTTGGGATTGAAATACAGAATAGTTGCAAGGAGAACTTCACCTAGAAACCATCAAGCTAAACTGTTGACCTCAGACCCAGAAATATCAACCCTACAGCTTGGACCTGGTGAGGGTCAAAGATCCTAAAGCCAACGTGCTTATTACTTAGGGTGCTGAGGGAGATCAGACCCAGTGCTTCTCAGTGTCAGACCACAGATGAAGTAAAGCCAAACCCTCCTTATCTCTCTGGCTCACTTGATTTTGAGGATATATTAACCTTTAAGCCTTTTGGAGAAATGCCTCTAGAGATCACCTGCCGAAGTCCGATTTGATTGTCTGGTGCGGTGGCAAATAGAGTAAAAACAGGTGAAAGTCCAGGAAAGCAACAAGACAACACTTGCTACCCACACACAGCAAACCTCAGAGCATTTTCAGAGCAAGCCTTAAATGTCTAAGGTCCCCAAGGGCCTCCGAGATCCTCAGATTTATTCTTTCTCACCATTTTTTCCTATTATCCATTCAACACACATACAAGTTGTAAATAACAGGCTAAAATAAAACGTCACTAATGGGCTGATAACCCCTCTCCTGATGCACAGCCACTTAACATTAAAGTGCAATTTCCCACCTTCCCTCAAGTCTGTCAGAAACCTGCAGCTAGATGAAGTTACCACCATGATGCACACTAAAAAAACCTCAAGCCACTGGGGTGGAAGAGGAAATGGGGAACAACACAAACAAAGCTCTCTGCATTTATAATTTTATCTGTACAGTTGGGATCTTGTCATCCTAATCAGACATTGCAAACTCATGCCCGTGGTTGTGACCATGGGTGCCTGAACACAGCAACCAGATCTCTAAAGGGACATCCTTTCGATACGGTTGGACTCGATGACCCGGTGGGTCTCTTCCAACCTGGTTGTTCTGTGATTCTATGATCCAGATCCCTGTAGATGGCAGATCCTGCAGAGGAAAAGAACTGGCAGGGAAAACCAGAGTACAGGGTCACCTGCTTGAGACTTGGCTACTAAGCAGTCTGAGACTACTACAAGGAGAGGAATGGTAGGACTCGATGATCCGATGGGTATCTTCCAACCTGGTGATTCCATGATTCTAAGAAATTTATCTCCAAGAAGCCCTGAAAGGGCTGTGCCGGACTCAGCTGACCCAGGTGCAAACATCTTTCTGCCTCCCTTTTCATTTGCCCGAGCCACTCACAGTCTCACCACTGCATCTGTCAAGAAGATTTTGCAGGAACCGAGCAAGAGACAATAAAATTCTGAACTGAAAAGCTTTTTAAATATTAGCTCAGCTGGTATTATCATACATTTTTTCCAAGCTCAAACATGATAAAGTGATTTGAGAGTTTGCCAACTCCATATTCAGGGGAAACATGCAGAGAGGAGAAAGGCTAATATCTCTGACGTAAGTTTTTTTTAATTTTTCTTTCTTTTTGTTTACATTAAACAACAAACTTCAAACTTATTTCAGAAGCCATCAGAAAATACTGCAAATTACGCAACAGCTTTAGGAGCACAGTGTCGCAGGTGGCAAGATATTTATTTACCAAAAGCAGCTACCCATGAATGGATGAGTTATCCCAAAAAAATGGTTATTTTCTTTGCCATTTTAGAGAAAAAGCCCTATTGAATTTCTGCTCTTCAATCATTTATTATTCAGTGGCTGAGAGAGAGCTGGCTTTTACATTCTTCCCCACATCAGTAAGAAGAAACCCTCCTTAAAAACAAATTCCAAAAGTGACAATGAACTTATGGCTCCCACTATTTAATAAGCAGCCTTAAGCATCCCTCCAGGACACACCATCACTGCTAGGGGCTGTAAAAGCACTTTAAAAATGAAGGGATCTGGCAAGTAGGGCACTTTCGAGGTGCCTTGACTTAGATGTCCACTTGCTCTTTTCAGACTGATATTTAGAATCATGGAATCACAGAATCACCAGGTTGGAAGAGACCCACCGGATCATCGAGTCCAACTATTCCTATCAAACACTAAACCATGTCTCTCAGCACCTCGCGCACAGTTTAGGAGGGTTTAAGTTACCTCATTGCTCCCTACAACTACCTGAAAGGAGACTGTAGAGAGGAGGGAGCTGGGCTCTTCTCCCAAGGGACAGGATGAGAGGGAATGGCCTCAAGCTCCACCAGGGGAGATTTAGGCTGGAGATTAGGAGGAAGTTTTTCACAGAAAGGGTCATTGGGCATTGGAATAGGCTGCCAAGGGAGGTGGCTGATTCACCTTCCCAGGAGGTGTTTAAGGCATGGGTGGACGAGGTGCTGAGGGACTTTGGTTAGTGTTTGATAGGAATGGTTGGACTTGATGATCCAGTGGGTCTCTTCCAACCTGGTGATTCTATGATTCTAAGTCTAGTTTTTCCAGAAGTTAAAACAGCCCTTGTAGAGGGGGCAGGTCACATAAGCAGGTCACAACCCCACCCATCATCAGCCCTTCCCACCCTCTGTTATTTCACATGGTACTTTTTGGACACCTCATTCTCACATATAGAATCGCAAGGTTGGAAGAGACCCATCGGATCATCGAGTCAAATCATTCCCACCAGTCTCTAAGCCATGTCCCTCAGTATGTCACGAGGCTGAGTAATAGACTTAAAGTGTTTCAGACAGTGATCAGATCATGTGAATTTCACCCCCTTTGGACGCGTCCAGTAAGGCTTGATGGCCCAACGAAAAAGAAACCATCGTAAGGCACAAACGTTCATTAAAATGTAATAACATAGACATAAGTTTACTTAATCGCGTTTCAAAATGCCATAGAGGAAAAAAAGCAATATTCATTACACTTGGCAAGAGCAAGAATGGTGAGTGGGAGCCAAAGCAGTCCTGGATGCCTGCTTGTTTCCTCATCTTTTTTTAAAAGTATTTTTTATTTTCTTAAATCATTCTGCACTGGCATGTTCACTAAATGCAGAAAAGACAGAAGGTAATTACATATCATGACTCATTAGCAGAAAAAAAGGAAAAGTGGGAGCAAAAGCAATAAGTGGGTGGGGGTAAATTTACCACATAATGATTTAAAAGTTTTGGACTCGTGCACACAGGGGGAAAGGAGGGAAGGAATTTAGTCATTCTGACTATGAAATTCTAGGAGACTAAATACCTACTTAAATTATTTCATTATATATTCATTAGGCCATCCTAGGGAAACTAGTTATATTTGATAGAGTTTTAGTTCTTTTCTGGCACTCTGAAGACAAAAAACCCCCAAATTGAACAAAAGAAGAACAAATAAAGTGGCAGTGAAAGGAAGGTAGAGAAATCAAGAAATTAAACCCACAAACCCCACAGACGTATAGAGCTCTGGAATAAAAATCCAAGGTTTAATTCAGCCTCTGACACCGACTCCTCCTGCAGCTCCAGGTTTGTCACTTATTGCCACTGCTCCTCATTTACCCAACTCTAATGCCAACACTGCCATTTGCTGCTTGTTTGTCTTTACCAGACTATAAATAAATTAGGAATTATGTTTTAACATGTTTCTTCTATGCCACCAAACAAAAAGAATTTATCCTCTGAGTCCACTAGACTGTAAAACAAATATAAATAATGATAAAATAAAAGGAGGAGGAAAGTGAAACACTTATGTGGAAACCGGAAAATCCTTTTCATCCACATTTATTGCCCACAAACTTTTCCCTTTAATAACTACAATTCTTTTTCTATAATCATTAAAACTATTAAGCTAGTTTGAGTCAGAATAATATCTATTTCAGAGTAAAATATCCCTTTTTTTTGTCTGTTTCACAGTAGAGGATACTGTGCTTACTCTCTTCGAATTTTAAAATGTGGACTCACAGACTCAGGAGAACAGAATAAATTTTCTGCTATTTTAAAGAATTAGAACGTGTTGGGGAAAGACTGTACTTGGCTGGGAGCTGGTTTATGAAAAGGATGTTGCAGCTAGAGAGTGGAAAAAATAGGACAGAGCATCCATTGGGAACCATTGTTCTCCTTCGCGCAGGCAGCAGAGCTGCAGATCCCGTTTGGGAGGCGATGGTACATTCAGACTTGTTCCAGCCAAGTACAAGAGATAAAAACTAATCTTTCCATCAAGTCGCCAAATCTACCCTGTACAGCTGCATCATCTCATTCAGCTGGTGGAACTGACAGATTCAGCACAGTTTAGTGACAAATTTACCATCAATGGGGAACAATCCGCACTAACATCTGGGCACAAGCATGTGACGGAGACTGTTCAACTCGTCACACCAGCTTGGTACAAGAGGCTTTTAAAGACAAAGTCAGAAGTGTTTCAGATAAAACCTCCAAATCTCTACCAGCTGGACCCAAGAAGGTCAAACTCCATAGATTGGTCTGAAAGGCAAACTTCTCGCATAGAATAGAATCACAGAATCACCAGGTTGGAAGAGACCCACCGGATCATCGAGTCCAACCATCATTAGAAACAGTCTGTAGGCATCACTTGGGTGGAAAGATGTTAAAGGTCCATCCACTGTTTGCCTGCTCATCCGCTGCCTTACACCTATATAGCTATTCTGCTCTGACAGAAACCCTCTTCAGAAGGCTCCTTTCTAGGAAATATTTGTGTTCGTGAAGAAAAAGCCTGACGGGATGGAGGAACCACGTATCAAGTAAACGAAGGGAAAGGTTTGCATAAAAACACAGGGGCTTTAAGATTTTTTTTTTTCAGCCAGTTACAGACATTATTATAGGTCTCCCAAACTCCTTCAAAAAACTAAGCTTATAACTTTATTATATCTCAACTCAGGCATTTCTGTTCTACCCTACAAAGTCCCAAAATCATAGAATCATAGAACAAATCAGGTTGGAATAGACCCACCAGATCGAGTCCAACCGTTCCTATCAAAAAAATCTCACAGTAGGGAACTCTATACCCACACTTCAAGCAGAAGCAAATAGAGTGGTGATAGCAGAAACTCAGGGAACACTTTCTTTCTATCTGACACTACCTTTTTGTGCCAATTTTACTTTTTAATGAATGTAGTGCTCCCTTAATTTAGGATCCTTCTCAACAAAGCACAATTTAAAGGGTGAGCGTCAAACAGCCTATCCTGCTATCAATGCTATCCTGAGCATGTGACATACAAGTCTCAACATCTTCTATAATTTAAGTCTGGGTTTCTGGTCACACCATGCCTTTCAGGGTATTAATTCTTCATATAATCTGATAGTTGTTAGCATTCAACACGTTCTATCACAGCAGATTAAATACAATAATTCCCGTGCCTGCAAAGCATACGCTAAAAAAATAATACAAATCTATAAATTCCCCATGGCTAATGTAAACACGTAACTTTCAGAAAATTGCTTTAAAAAAAAAATCAAAATAAGTAACCCCCCAATGAGACAAATAGGGATGAAAAGTCAGTGTTTGTGACCCTTCAGCATAAGCCTCTTTGCTGTTACAATACAAAATACATTAACTGTGTTTTGGAGATCCTAACAACTTTCAGCTTTAATGCAGCCCAAGCCTGCACCAGATTCACAGTCACAGTGTAACCAGCACTGCAATTCTCTCCAATTTAATACCAATAATCCCACATCAGAAAGAAATCATGACTCTTAACTATTATTTGCAATGACATCCGCCTTTTAACTTGAAGCAGTGTTCTTTAACATCTCTAAACTTTCCCTATTTCTTCCCTGTGCCTTGATATGAATTTGCCTGTCACTGAAGGCTGTACACAAAGAGAGACACAGACTCTGAGCACAAAGATATCAGGAAGTGGTTTTCCTAGCAACAGTAATCATACGAGAGATCCCAGAACATCCTTCCTATTCATGCAGCATTTTGTGTTTTGAATAGTGCTGACAGGTGAAGTGGATTCATAGTATTTAATACAAAAAATATTGCTGTGGATGGGTATGGCACAAAAGCAAAAATATCCACACTATTCACGAACAGATGAATTCACTGTTTTCATAATGTTCCAGATTATTCACTGAGGCACAATTTCAAAAGCAAAGACTTTCACCTTCCCACAGAATGAATAATCCAGTGTTTGCCGCCGCAGCAGAGTCAGCAGGTGGTTTTCCAAGAGTGCTTCTGCATCTTCAAATCCTACTCACCTATCAAACACAACCATTTATTTCTTCCACCCACCCCAGTCTGTGCAACCTGAACTGGGATATTCCACCTCATTCTTTAATGACAATGTGCCAACCTGCAAGCTACTACAATGAGACCTTTCCTCCAAATGACCCTCAAGTTTTATTTTCAGATTCCAGATCCCAAATCAAAGTTAAAATCTGTTACTCCAGAAATTCTGGAGCAAACCTGTGGTCTTTCATGTGCTGAGTTCAGGTTTTCTCTGTACAGCACAACCTAAACTTAAGTGACTGAAGAGAACCTAGAGACATAAGTAGGTACAGATATTGTGGAGTGGATACAGCTGTTCTGCAAAACACATTAAAGTCTAAAAATTCTTGCAGTTCTACAGGACATATGAGATCCCAGGAAACAATTGGGATTGTCAATGACCATGAGCAAAAATCCAAAGCAGTTCAGTGCCCTTCTGCCCCAAATGGTGGAAGTTCACCAGCCACAGGGGGCTCTGTTCCTTCAGCTTTTTGCCCTATCATTTTTCAAAAATTTCATTTCATATTTCTCTTGTCTCACAGAAAATCAGACACAACAATTTTCTTCCTGGTGCACATGTCTGTTCCATTGTTTTTTCTTCCTTACACTCAAATATGTCCCTTCCAGAACTGCTTCACAACCCTATGAATTCAACAGGTGCATCACATCCTTATTACTTGAATTCATTGAGCAAATCCTGACCAGTTAGAGCATCGTAACTCCTTTTCTTCCTGAAGGTATTTTCAGTTTGCATGAATGTAATGTTTTAATTATTACCATACCCTTAAAGACACCATTGAGTTTCTTCAGAAACCTGCCTAGTTCTTATCCTGGCCTTAACCTTCCTTGCACTTCAATTTTTTGGGTTGTCAGTGTAGTAAACCACTTCCTTCCTTCCTACACCTGCATCCCAGGATATATAATGGAAACGTCAACAAATTCTTGGCTACAGACATGCCAGAGGACAGGACTTATTACCTGGACAATTTGTTGTTGGTTCAGATTTTTATGCATTGAAAGTAATAGTAAATTAAATTGAAAGGGATAAATTCAGAACAGATGTGAACAGGTATAACTAATGGGAGTGCCAGAGAAAATTAAATAGTGACAAACAGTGGTGTAAATTACAGTGTCAGTTTAAGTTGATTTTAAACAGACACCAGCAAGGTAGCTTGCATGGGTTTGGCATTTAGAAAGTACAAGTTAGCTGCAATTGAAATACACGGGGAATGGATTATAAATGTTTGTGATAAGAAAAACAACTAATATGAAGTAAGATAGCAGAAGATGAATTGACTTCCTTCTGCTCTCCGGAGCCTTTATGTTGGATGCTTTTTTCTGCATTTACCCTCTGTGTTCTTCAGTTGTTTACAGCTGCTTTATATCAATGCAAAGTGCTGCTCTTCCAGCAAAATTTGCACACTTGCTTTGCACTACTCCCCGTGTGTGACCTGCTGTACATCCTAGTGCATAGAAACAGAAAACACACAAGGCCTTCTAACTCCCCTCTTTGAATCATAGAGCAACCAGGTTGGAAGAAACCCACCGGATCATCGAGTTCAACCTCTTGATAGAGAAGGTTCCCCACTCTGCCCTTTAAAAAGATGTCTTTATTTTTAACGAAAAAATATTTTGATCATGTATCCCATGAAACGTTATTTTAAAGTTCTTGAATTGCCGTATTCCGTAACCTTCTAGAAATACTCATTGATATTTAAGAAACCCAAATCTTTCATGGCTTCAAAAATGCCAAGGAAAGGAATGTTATATTCCAACCAAATCTGCTCCCTGCATCTCGCAAACAGCTTGAGTATCTATAATGAGCTAAAATAAATCTTTAGATTGAAGCACTAATTAACTTTGGAGTTACTTGTCTCTCGTTATGGATCCCAGTTCCGCAGCATTAGTCAGTCTCCAGTTACTGTCCCATTGCTTTTTTTTTAAATGATGCATCATTAAATAGCTTTATTTTCAAGGGCAAGAAAGGCACACAAACAAATGCATTAGTGCTCCAAGCATACTCCTCTCCAATCTGTCTGAAGAGCATTTGGCCTTAAAACCATGAGGAAAAGATGACTTGCAGCACTGAGACATTTGCGGAGTCAGAGTTCCGCTGAAGCTCTAGAACAAGCAAACCATCCAATTTTGGTTTGAGTATGTGAGAAATAAGGCAAAAGCACATCATTCAAGATCACATTTCTCATCAATAAACACCTTGCAGAAGCCTGCAGTAGTCAGAGAGGTATGTGTTTTAATTACTAAGCAAGTTGGTAAGAGGTAAAAGACCATAACTTAAAAAAAAACCCCTCTCCTTTAATAAAAAAAGGTTTGGATCTAATTGAGGTTTCTTTGCTCAGTATTTACTATTTCACCTGTCTCCAGATACAAACAATGAGTATTTTGATAAATGGATGGAAATGCTTAAATCAAAGAAATAACACTAGACTTCTCACAGAGGTAGTTCACTAGCAGGATTACTTCCACTGTCATTAGCACAAGTTTAGCACTAACATCAAAACTGATCTACCTAGAAGTAGTCAAAAAGCATAAAAGGCCTTCTTTTCTTCCTTTTCTCTTACATCTTCTCCAAGTTTTAATGTAAAAATAAAATCAATCACATCACCACAATCACATATTTTTTGACTTGTATACAAGACAAGACTTATACAAACAGGGCTTACTATAAAAATACAGGAAAGTGCCTATGTCTTAATGTATCCAGTGTGCCCTCACAGTTCAAAATCCTTGTAGGTTGCTCAGAAATCATTGGAAATTTGGTACATAAACCGCCACACAGCATATTTTAAAACTCTATTAGCTTCTGAAGGCCTAACAGATCAAAAATGAGCAAGTGCAGCACCATCTATTTATAAACCAACCTGTGGAATAGAATATATCTCTTACAGAGCAGCAGCTTCTGCACATTGTAACATCTTCTGTTTTCACAAGAGCCCATTTCCTTAGACACGGTCCTGCATGAAGTCCACCTAGCTCATTTCTCCAAGTTGAGAGATTCAGAGAAAAAAAAAGTTTATATTCTTAGCATAAAGCAAGTGGAGGGGAAAAAAAATCAGCTGCATGAACTTGGAAGCAAGCTCCACTGGCACCATTGCTTTTAGCAAGATGCTATCTGACATCTTTTGGCTGAACGAGTCCCTTTTGTGGGGAGGATTGTACAGCAAATATTTCTGAGTAGCATAATGTTTGTTGGATATTGCTCTGTTAGGGCAGCTTGTGTTTTCACTCTATTCTGCTTTTGTATGCGAGGGTGTGGAATTTGTTAATCTAAATAAAACTCAAAATAGACAGCATGGCTTAAAGAGCTGCTGACGCCTGGTGGGAAATTTTGAAAGAGTTCTCTGTCGAAAAGCAATCTTCTGCATGAGTCTATCTCCAAGCTTCACTTTGCTCTCAGTCTGCAGAGAAAGAGGTTTCCAAGAAGTAGATTTAGCTATTTAATGGGGACACAAACTACTTTCAGCACTATGTGACCTTCTACCTTTGCTGTATAAGAGTTTTAATTCATCTTGCTACCTATCACTCTCAAACTTTTGTTTCAGAGACTGTCACAGAGAGAGTACAATATCCTCGTCTTCATAATTGTGGTTAGTTAATGCCTCAAATTGCAGAGAGGACGTTGGCTAAATCTATTCTCTCAGCATCACTGAGCAAAATCCCACACTCAGTAGCTGCTCTGGACTCCCTGACCTACAGCCACATCAATACCTCAACTTAGAGAATCATAGAAACATACAACAACCAGGTTGGAAGAGACCCATCGGATCATCGAGTCAACCATTCCTAGCTCTTTTTTTTGTGCACCTCGTATGCACAGCACTTTAACCCTTGCACTGCTTATGGCTAAAGAGGTTCCATTTCCTTCTGCAGGGAACCAATTGAATTTTTCCTTTGGGAATCCAGTCCCCTACCTTTCTATACATCCAATAAAAGTTTTGCTCCCCTATTACACTGAATACCCCTCCCCATGCAGCCTTCTGTTATTTTCACGTTTGTTCCTATATTTTTCTCATTATCTGTATACTCACTCACTGTCACAAATTCTCTCATGCTTCATATTTGCCTTTGCATGAGGATTAATTGAAATCTTACACAATAGCCCTTCTCACACTTCAACCTGCATCAGTGGAGAGATGATCACAGAATCATCTTATCTGTTCCTCTGTAACAGATCGTAAATACTGGAGTTATGGTAAACTTAAAATAATTCCATTCCAGATTTGTATTTTGTGATTTAAAGTTAGAAGTTTGGTCTTCAAGCAAACACCCAAGGTAGCACCAACAAGCTATAGAAAACTAAAAAAAAAAGTATGCACTCTTTCCAACTGAAGTTACAAATCCATCACCAGCATTCATGAGGAAATTCAGATGACAGCAGCTTGTGTTCTGCAGTAGAGATATTTTAAGTTAGAGAAATTGTTTAGATAGGTTAGCCTGAGTTCAACTCTTCTAGTTAATCCATCCATACACAACATTTCTTCCTCCTTGTGAACTCCTTTAACAGATAAACTCCTCAAGCTTTGCTAATATTACAAGAGAAGAATATGAATAGTGTCTAAAATGGGTCCTACCCGGTGGCTCATTTGCATGGAACCTTTTGGAGAGCTTGGAGGAAAATAAACTAGAGTAACCAGTATCATTACAAGGCAGTCTAAGCTTTTGTGCATGACTGTGTCTTGATTTGTAGCTCAAAATACAAAACGCACCACACAATCCACAATCTGCTTTCACCATTTAATGAATAAGACAGCAACTTTTGTAGAACGTCCCCTCTTCAGTTTGAATATAGCAATCCATGCTTTTTTTTTTCCTGGATGAATTGTAGATGTCTCCTCATTACTCATAGCCAGAGGAGGCAAGCCTACCAAGAATGATTTGGTAAGTACTAAAGATAAATCGCACCACAGATCACTGCAGCCACGAGCCCACTGTGAATCCTTTATTATTTAAAACAAACAAACTTAAATTCCGTGTAGAGAGTTTAAAAGAATGAGAATGAATCTGAAAAGGAGACATAAGAAGAGACACCTGAGCTGGGTCTCACTCTTCATATAGGTATAAAATAAAAATATCAATTTCTTTTAATTCCAAACATCTCAGGACATAGATAGAACTGGAGTATTTTGATTTTGTTTACTGTTTAAGCAAAGAGGAAACCTTGAGACAGATAATCTAAAAAAAATAAATCAAATTGATTTAGACTGTCACTTACAATGCAGGACAACCTACTGAGCACTTACCACTGTTTTTGTATTACACCCATTCATTTCTACTCCAACTTAGTCTACGTCAGCAGACATGAAATTTTACAGGAAACCTTGTTCTGAAACCCACTGCCTTTTGAACCCTCCCCCATTTTATCACCCTTTGCAGGAAGCTACTTAGATAGCCTGTATTAAAAATAGGCAGATTTTCCTATCTGTCCAATCCAAAACTGTACGAATTGAGGCTTCAGGACCAGTTCTCACCTTCATTGCTCCTTCTTTATATTCTTGCAGCTCAGTTGATAGCAAACTGTTAGATTCAAACTTGTGTGAGGGTAGACTCAGGGTCCAAAAATCTGAATTTTGTGAACAGGTCTAAATGAGAATCAAGCTCTGTCACTACAAAAGTCCATCCTGCCACTCACTAGATTGCGATGCCTTTCAGCTCTTCACTCATAGACCTCATCCCCAACATAAAAAGAGGCCGAGGAGAGCTCTGTGAAGCTGGTTGCAAGAGCTGCGAGAGCCTCCTTCAGTAGAAAGGATTAGTGTGTCCTGAAAATGTCAATCAGATATCAAAGATACATGAAGATTGAAAAATAAAATGTACAGTTTATAAAAATAAGTCTTTCGGAGACACAAAGTACCTTGAAAAATTTAGGAGAAACATGTCACAGAAACAAATACATTTTTTAGTGCCCAACCTTAGTTTTTCACTGCTAAGACTTCCAAGCGCCACAACCAATATAGTAAATGAAGCAGCCAAATCCTCACTAGCATCCAATTGGCATTTACCATGACTAAGTGTCTCCCTACAGCTGATGCTCTTATTTAACAGATGATATTAGCTCATATACCTCCCACTAACCAGGTGCCCTCCGTGTCAACGGAAAGACACGACTACAAGCACTGTCACAATCAAGAACATCCTCCTCTTGTGAGAAGAGCTGCCTCAACCACCCAATAAGCCACCCTGGTAGCAGCTGCCTGTTGAGCTTTCTGTTGTTTGGGTTTTAATTCACTTTAAGATTGCCTTTCATTCACTTTGTGACAGGTAGTTATTTGTTTGCAGGGTTCCATTTGACATTTATTGTTAGTGTAAAACACTAATAATAATAATTAGTGCCTTTTTAGAGTTGTCTGAGGTTTTAGTGCTGGTGCATTGTTAATGTAAAACATCCCAGTGCTTTGCTGTGTATAGGATAGTATGATAGTATTTAAATATAACAAAGGGGCTCATTATAGTGAGACCAGATTGCAGTATCTTTAGAGCCTCCTGTTCACAAGCCAAGATTTAACATCCTCTAAACTTGTCTGCAATGCTAATACTTTCTGGAAAGGGGGGAAAAAATTAATGCAAAAGCTAGACACACATATACTAATTTCTAGTCATAGAACAACCAGGCTGGAAGAGACCCACTGGGTCACCGAGCCTAACCATGCTCAAGAACCACGTCCAGGCACCATTTCCAAACTCCATGTTCACACCCCCTGGCCGAGCATGGTGTCCATGGACCACAAGCAAGCACCATGTCACATCCACTGCAATATCTAAAGCAAGTTTAATGAAAAAAGGACTGAAATAAGTGAAAATAAATGAATTCCACAATTAGTTCAAGAACCTTAAAGTATTCTAACATGCTTGGTCATATACCAGTGAAGCAGGTACATCTCCACACATGGGAAGGGATCATTCATAACTACTTCATATTTACTCCATTTTAATATCATAAATCATTTAACACTTAAGAAAATCAGACACTATTTTGAGGCACATGACATCGCAAGAGATGCTATACGGACAGTGAAAATAAGGCTCTAAGTATAAGGAGGCATTTGCTGCTGACAACTAGCCTGTTTTTCCATTTCTTTTCTCCTGTAGTTCACCTCTAATCATAGTTGAAACAGAGTCAGTTCTCATTTCTGCTTCTGAAACTCAGGAATGATCTCATCTTTGTAGAACTCTGGTTTTGGACAGATCTTATTCCAGGGAAGATTCAGAAATCAGATCTGTGCCAGCTAATACTGCACATGTGAAGCCCAATTTACAACCGAGGAAGAGCTCACCTCTTATCTTCTCATGGAGTCAGATCACAAGGGGAGAAAGGAACGGGAAAATTCAGAATGTAAGCTCAGAACAGGTTGAGAAGGCAGAGTTGAGATTCAAGTAGCTCAGTCCATCAGAAAAGAAGTCCCACAAAATTATTACTTTCAAAAAGAAACATGAAGAGCTGAGACAAGTTGCAAGGTGTGCTCCAAGAACTCTTTCCATAATTATACAAGCAGTGAGATGACATAATTGGAAGGAAAGAAGAAAGAAATGCTCAGTTATTCCTTTATTTTCCTTTCTGTCAAGGCCTAACTCATTCAAACTCAGAAAAAATGGCATTTATTATGACAAACAGTCTAGACAAGATATGTTAGATTCAGCTGCTCTATATACCTTAAGGCACACACACATTTATACTACATATTGTAAGAGGAGACATATGAAACAGAAATTTCAATATTGAGTGCTGCTACATCTTTTAGGTTTTCTGCCTGAAAACATGTTTGCATGAGGTACGTGTCGCAGAACTGTCGTGACAGCCACAGGGTTAACTGCTCCCCTTTCCCATCTGTCCTTTGAGGCCACTGGATAACAGCAGCTTCCCAGAGAGTAAATATATTCTTCATTTAAGGACTTACATATCCAGTTGATACACTAAGCACTGTGTTTGATGTCAATACCTCTAATAGTTGAATTTAAAAAGCCTTCCCCAGAAAGCAACAGAAGTAAAGATGTTCCCACGGATGAGTCTATCTCTAAAAGCTTTACTGAGGGGACAAGAAAACACACCTAAGAAAATTTGTATCATCAAAACCTCCAAGGGTAAAAGTTTCACCAAGATAAAAATAAAGATCGATGAAATTTTAATAGTAAAATAATGGCATATGACATACATGTATATGAAAAGGTTTTGGACAAAACGCAGAGTACTTTTCAAAGAATTCTCTCCCATTCACATGGATTCTTTCTATAGGCTCTGACCTTTGGCTTTCTACCCCCTTGAATTCAACAAACTCTGCAAAATACCCCAACTGGATTCTTCACTCAGAAATTGGAGAGTTCTGACAAAAGTTTTTCCAACTCTAACTTGAAAGTCTTTTCCCCTCTTGAAGTTAGCACATTTTTGCATCTTAAGTTCTTGCAGCATTAGGAAATAACAATCCATCTGATGAGGTTTGTATCCCCAGCCCTATCTGACTTCACCTGATGGTGGGTGGGCTGGCCATCTGTTCAGGGAAAAAAACCCGTGCTTTACTTGAGTTTCCTCCCTTTCCCCCAGCCCTCTTTTCCCCCAAAACGAGCTGCAAAAAACTGTTTCCTCAGAATCCTCTCTGACCCATAAGTGGTTTCCAGCATCCTGCACACGTGATGCAATGCGAAAGGACATGATTGATGCAGTCTGACCTGACATGTCATGACGCTGCTTGTCACATGTGGAATTCAGGAAGAAAAATAAAGTAAGTAACCTTGATGCATTTGTAATAACTGTTTGGGGTTTTTTTCTTTACTCATTATCTCTGCATCACCTAGGCAGTAACAACATAATAGTTGTTGCTAGTGAGCAAGCAAGCTACCTGCTTTTGGAACAATAACAGTTGGAGTACGTTCTCAAAACATTTACATGGACATTTTCTTCCCCAAGAAAAATTTTGACAGAGCCAAGACTGAAAGCTTAACTTGCAGATTCACCACTACCTAATCTGAAGTGGGTTACACATTTTTCTCTCCTGTAAATCAGAGAATGAAAACAGCTCATCCTACCTCTTGAGACCAGTAGGTACCTTCAACAACAAAGTGCTAAAAGCTGAGCCAGTGCTAATGACTAGCTCTGCATTTCCTTTAAGAGGATGCTGGACTCTTTTTCCTCAAGTGTCTATTTTAAAAGGCAAGAAAAACAGAAGGGAAAGTCAAGATTATGCAGAGCATCCCTGCAGTTCTCATGTGCTGCGTGTTACAAGGCAGCAGAGACTGACATTACCAATGTATACTTCATGGCTATTCTGCTTCTAAAACCTTATTTTGATACATAAAAAGTTAAAGGTCCTACAGCACCTCATAGGCAGTTTTAATAGTCATTACACACTTATTTTCCCAGAACACAATCTGATACTTCATTTCAAGTATATGGCTGCAAAAGGAGCCTACAGAAGCATCTTAGTTCTTCAGAAGATGTGCAGCAGCTCCGCTTCCCACTGCAACCATTAAGATGCTCCCAGCAGCTTCTGGTGAAGTGAACCATAGAATAATAGAACCACCAGGTTGGAAGAGACCCACCAGATCATCGAGTCCAACCTTTCCCACCAATCTCTAAACCATGTCCCTCAGCACCACGTCCACCTGCACCTAAAACACCTCCAGGAAAGGCGAGTCAACCCCTTCCCTGGGCATCCTGTTCCAGTGCCTAATAACCACTTCAGTGAAGAATTTCAAATATCAATTGCCAATGCCTTCTTCCAGTGCAGCAGTTATTGACTTTGAAGACTGGAGGTGATATCTTTAAATAGTGCAACTCCATTGTAATAAATTGAATTGCACCCAAGTCAACTCCGGAAGGGTCTGATTCAAGCATATTTAACTTTAAGATCAAAAAAATCTGAGTAAAATTTTCCAAGAGCAAGTCTAATCACTCATCCTCACTAGACAATGTTATCATAGTCAAATATTCAGACAAAGAACCAAGGCAGCTATCAGCTAGTGCTCACACACAGCCTGTGGCTGCAGAGCAGGGTGCACTGTGCTCAGGGTTGTGCCAGTTGACTCATGCAGTTCCTTAAGTCGTGTTTGAGCACAGGAGCATTTCATATTGTGTGCCAACCTACAAAGAACATACGATTCATGCATTAATCATCTGTGTCACGGAAGCACTTCAGATACGGACTGCGACACGATTACATATTTTCAGTGAGCAAGGCAGAGTCTGTTTGTTTTGCTCGGAGCTGGATTTCCTCTAAAACCAGTCAGGTAAAATCCATGCATTACTCACCTAAAAACTTCCCAAAGCTCTTCAAACTGAAGTTAAGGCTGAATTAAACCCAATCAGATACTCATTTGTTTTACTTCCCAGTTTGCTGAAACAAAGATTTGATGAAATATTCTCATACGTGAAGCCATGTATTTGTCTCATATTCACCCCTAACCTTAGATCATACTATAACAACAGCTGGAAAAGGACATTCTCATTCATCACGAAGCTCTATAATACATTTTACAGACAAAGCACTTGCATCTTGACAGGAAATCCAACAATTTTACCACTGGCTGTGAAATAGCCACAATATACTAGTGCAAAACAGGGGTTTAGAGCCACAAGTAGCCTAATGGTGTTACAGCAAGGACAAAATTTGCATCTGGCTGGTGTAGAAACAGCACCAGGATCCAGCATATAAATGGAACTGAATCAGAAAATCAACACGTGGGTGTGCACTCCAGGGTGGGCAGGATGCTCTGAAAGGCAGATTCAGTTGCACACTGGCTTAAGTTTAAACTGGAAGAGCCCAATGGATAGCAGAGTTGGAGCTACTGAAGAGTACTCACAGTAAACATTCACCAGGATAAATCAGTACAGAATTAGTCACACACCCTCCTAATATTTGCATTTACCTTATATGTAAGATTCTTCTACACACCCCTCAGGCTCGTACCACACAAAGCCTTTGAAATACTAATAAATAGCCATATGTATTCACCATTACTGGTTTTTTTTGTGGTTGGTTTTTTTTTTAATTTAACATTTTTTAAGCTTGCTAAAATCGCTGCTCCTGCCCCAACTAATTTCTGGTACATATACTGTCATATGGGAGAACAGATTAAAAAAAACCCAACAAAACAACCCTTAGAGTAGGAAAGTGGCTTGCCCCCCACCTTTTTTAAGTGCCACGGCTTTCCAAAGAGAAGCTTTTATATCTTATGTAGTAACTGTTAGCAGTTTGTGACATTTCTAGTCTGTCCAGGGTGTAACTAGTACATGACAGGTCAAGTCTGTCACCTTCATAAAAGCAAAGAACATCTACACTGGCACTCTACACCGAGGAGTCCCTCTGAGAATTACCAGTGTCATACTAAATATCATCAGCAGTATTTATTTTCTCTTCATCTCTGCCATTTGTAGGAGTCTCCAAAAAAAAATCAGATTATTTTTACATGAAGATAGCTTTCTCCTTACTCTTGTGAAATAAGTGCTATAAACCAAAGCTTGAATCTGTGAGATTTAATTTGCCCTTGTGGCAACTATAACTGAAATGCAGCTCTCTTTAGAGCATACCTGGAGAATTAAGGTTATTGTTGTCACTGTCATTAATTAACATCAGATGCTTGCTCTTCAGAAATTATCAGTCTTTATATTTAGATGCTCCTTATTATCCTCAATAAGTAAATGATGAAATAAAGATGAATTAAGTGCAAGCAGATGAATTAATAATTAGCAAAGAAATCTTTAGACTGAATTCTGTAACCAGCAGGTCTCACATCTGTAGAAAATGTTTGCACACTGGATACTACTTTGGGTAAATGTTCCTATGAAAACAGCATCCTGATTAGGAAACTTGATTCAGAGAAAGAGACAGATAAACCAGGTATGAGAAGAACAAGTTAAATCATTCTCCTGTAGCCGGCCAAGGATTTAGAAAGGAAGCAATACTAATTATGGGCCCGTACAGGACACATCAGATGGCATTATCCTAAATAAGAAATGACATATAAAGCAATGGATCATTTCTGTAAGGGAGATGGGGGATATTAATAATGGGCCAAATTTAGGGTGCAGCAAAGCATCGGAGTCCTCCAGGGAAGCCGTGATGCTTCTCTGATTTCCCGGCCAGTGCCAACATTCACACAACACACACGGCATAGAAGATGTTCTCCCTGATGCACTGGGTCTTTTGCCAACTGTATTTATTTCTTTTTCTCCTGTATAAACTGCAGCACATTTCATGTTCTGGCAGGTGGCTACGTGGGCTCCGCAGCCAGATGGGCAGCCCCTAGGAGTTCTCCCATGTCAGCAATTTGCCAGAGGTTTCTCTTGTGCTCCATGACCCATCGCAAAGCCACCAGCTCCACAGGATCCCAATTCTCCAGCCTCAGACCTTGCACAATATTTTGATTTTGCAGTGAACACAGAGAGAAAAGACTCTGCTTTGAATAAAGCTTCCATTTATTTAATGGAGAGGCAAAAGATATTTAGAGCTACACCCAGAAGGACCATGTTCCCTAAATCTCTAGTTCGTAATATAATTTAGAACAGAAGTTGAAAGCTACAGAAAAACTAATCACTCAAATGCACTTGCTGTGCAGTAACATAGAGTTGGCCTTTAGTTGGTATAATGTCAAGATAAGCTATTTTAGGGAGCAATACCCCCCTCTGCCAGTCTCTGTCACACACTGCTGGCACAATTCAGCACTCAGATTTTCACCAGGAGCTTATCTATTACAGGTGGAGGAAGCTAACAGGATCTTCCTTCTTTCCACGTTTCTGTTAGAAGGTCCCGTCTCGGTTAAAGCTCAAGCCTCACCTGTGCATTATATATCCCTCAGAGGCATAGACACTGTGTCTGCTGTCACCACTTCGTCACACAGCCCTCAGAGCCAGGTCTGTGGTAGCTCTGGAGCATCCTTCAGAAGCTGTCACCCTCAAATATAACCACTGCTCAGGTGCTTGCTAGCTAAATACTGTTCTGTCTGTGCCAGACAACACCCAAAGTCAATGCCACTTGTTATTTTATCACCTACTTATCACTTCAAAAAAATCCTGAGGTATGCTGGTAAGTAGCACAGAAATTTAAAGGCCCATTATATAGCTATTTATGATTTAGCATGACTGTGCAGCACATTAATAGAATCATAGAATCACCAGGTTGGAAGACATCGATCGGATCATCTAGTCCAACCATTCCTATAAAACACTAACCCATGTCCCTCAGGACCTCATCCACCTGTCCCTTAAACACCTCCAGGGAAGGGCAATCAACCACCTCCCTGGGCAGCCTATTCCAATGGCAAACGACCCTTTCTGTGAAAAAGGTCCTCCTAATCTCCAGACTAAATCTCCCCTGCCGGAGGCATGAGGCCATTCCCTCTCGTCCTGTCCCCGTCCCTTGGGAGAAGAAGAGCCCAGCTCCCTCCTCTCCACAACCTCCTTTCAGGTAGTTGGAGAGAGCAATGAGGTCTCCCCTCAGCCTCCTCTTCTCCAGGATAAACACCCCCAGCTCTCTCAACCGTTCCTCATAAGGCCTGTTCTCCAGACCCCTCACCAGCTTCGTTGCTCCAGTGCCTCAACATCGTGGATCTGAGCTTAGGGGTTGGATTCAGGGACATCTCTGCGATGAGGAGCCACCACGCAGACGACGCCATCACAGGTCGTCCGCCATCTTAGGACTGAGGGAGCCCCTTGTGCGGCCGCCATTTTATACTCAGTGGGGTATGGCCGCTCCCATTGGCCAGTCTGGGGTCAGCTGCCCCCTTAGCCCTGCAGGCCCACAGCCTCTGGCCAGATCGTAATGGCCTCTTAATTAACTCTAAGCACCTAATTAAATATAAGCACTGGCCTTTTTGCATACCAATGTCCTGCTTTATCGCCTATGGGAGAAGACCCTCTCAAAAAGACGCAGTTGTCTTTCAGAGAAGGAAGTTAAAACAACCAAGTTATTCACAAAACTGACTCTAATTTAGCTCAAACTAGTCATAATGTTACATTCTGCCCACGGGAGAGGCATTTAATGAAAAGCTTAACATTTCCCAAAGGATAAAAAATTGAGAATAAACCAATCCTAGTTCTGAAAAGGATTCTCTGCATGGCGTCAGCAGGCACTATGGATTTATCATTCTGGTACAAGTTCATACTTTAAATGAACAGGATAATATCCAGTGTCACTGCTGAAACACGTGGATTTGCACTTCCAAGGGGCCAAGTAGGACAAGAATGTTTTGAATAAGTTATCGAATGCACTTGTGCAGCCACAACAACCTGCCCATGTATACACATCAGACCCACCTTTTTCTCTCTACCCCTATATCTACCTGGTCTTTTTGCAAACCATGTTGCACAGGTTAGTGTTCAAAATATAAGGGAAACAGAAACAAGGCTTTCATCTCTCATTCCGAGCTAAATTTGTCTTGCTACTGAGAGTAAGATTGTGCCCTGAAACACTTCTGTGAGGTTGTAGTTGGACCAGAAATGTTCTGGGAGCATCTCAATCTTATTCTGCTTCCAGATCATCTTCACTTCCATAGTAGCCTGATGGGCCTTCAGGGCAAGGAAGTTCAAGAAATTTCAAACCACTTTTCTCTTTGGCTAGGTTGTTTTCCAGCCAGATCCCTTCCTAAGCCTGCTTCGCTGTACAAACTTATGAGACTGTGCGGCAGAGGTGGGACAGTATGTGAAGTTAAGATACAAAGATCGTAGGAGTTGCTTAAACTGGCTTAGCCCCTCTAGAGTAACACTGCTACGAAGTCACACACCCTATGATCACTGATGACCCAACTGCCCTGCTCACCCCATGCCACAACTACTCTCCAGAGAGCACATAAGAACAGAATTCTTAGCTGAACATCCTTCTTTTATTACCTTTAAATCATACCTTTTACATTTGTATTAATACCTCTAAAAGAGCAGCAATGCATTAAATCTTCATTCTCTTTTTTTTCCTCATTGTTAGTTCAATGGGTTGATAGCTAAAAGATACAATAGAAGGGAAGACTGGCTGACTTGAGACTTGCTGAAGAGGCTTTTGCTTACACTGCCTGCCTGCATTTCTTTGTTTATCTGGCTGTATTGTTTTGCTTCAATAGTTATATTCGGAGCATTCATAAAAAGGACGAAATCGTGGTTTGTTTTTTTTTTTTTTTCTCCCAAGGTGCTGTGGCTATAGCTAAGTCCTACCAAGCACGCAGGAGATCTGCAAACAAAGAACTGAGCAAACAAAGAAAAAGCTAGACAGAAGCTAGGAACTCCTGCCCCAGCCTGCGTGCAGACAAACAGCCTTGGGTGGATATTGAACACGTAAGGGTGAGCAGAACTAAAGCAGGTTGCAAGAGGTGGGCTGCCGAGTCCCTGCTCCCGACAGGTTTATTTTAATGCTCATCTGTGTGTATATTTACTCAGTTTGAGGGCATTTCCACATGGAAGTGGATATACAAACAAGGGTCTATAAGAGGATAATTATTTCGCATTTGCACTTTACAAACATTACGGAATTAATTCTCCCGTCATCCTACTGCAGGAGTGGTGCAATTCAGAGTTTGGTGATCACAGAACCACAGAACAACCAGGTTGGAAGAGACCCATCGGATCATCGAGTCCAACCGTTCCTATCAAACACTAAACCATGTCCCTCAGGACCTCATCCACCTGTGCCTTAAACACCTCCAGGGAAGGTGAATCAACCACCTCCCTGGGCAGCCTGTTCCAATGCCCAATGACCCTTTCTGTGAAAAACTTCCTCCTAATCTCTAGCCTAAATCTCCCCTGGTGGAGCTTGAGTTCCTGCCCTCTTGTCCTGTCCCCTGGTGATGAACCCAAAGCTGCCTGCAGGAGTCAGGGAATAAAGCCTTATACCTTCCCTTACTTGCATCGCCTCCACCGACACCCTCCCCCCATTGTGAGTTGTGAAAGTAGATGCAGATTTTTTAGCAACCTTATTTTCACTCAAGTTTCATTGTTGTAGCACAAATAGGTGGTTACACAAATAGGCTGGAACAGCTCAGCTGTAAACTAAGTGCCCAGCAGACATCAAGGCACAGAAATTCAGCCCTGACTCAAGTGAGGATGACTTACAAATTGTAATAATAGCTTAGCTGCTGTGGTTCAGGTTCTTTCTACCCTACCACCACTACATCCCACTTCGGCAGTCCCTCCTACTCCTCCCCAAAAGGCTCAAACCAAGCTGTTCGAGTCAAAGAAAATTTTTGTTCTGCTCCTTCCCTAAGTAGCAGCCCAGAGGGATGTATGCTTTTTGCGAGTGTTTAAATTTTTACCATAGTATTTATTAACCTATCTTAATGTTGACTTACGCTTCAATAAGGTGTCCAGGGAAGTTGAGCAGTATACAATTGTTATAGAGAACGGTACATTATTGCTGATCTCAATTTGCATCAGAGAACAATCAAAGGACTTTTATGGGAGTCGTTACTACAGGCACACAGCGAGCACAGAGTCTGAAGTTAAAGCAATGCAGCAGTGGCAGAACCACCACTTTCATTTGTCACCTCAATAGAAGACATTAAAAAATATGTAGGTAATGAAACTTAAGCATAACAGGTTAATAATTAAGATAGCACAGATTTCTCAACGCTGAAGAACAAAAAAGGCAGCACAAAGCATCTGTGCCATGACAACATAGCAAGCAGGAATTCTGTAAAACTGCAGGTTGGACAAAGGTATGAATTCCAGGGTGTGGGTTTATTCTTCTTCAGGATATTTCAATATTCCTTCAGTTTTCAGAGATGCTGCTTGTGACAGATGTATCACTTTGAGCTACCTCAGCCCCATCTCATGTTTCCCTCCTCCCCTTCCAAAATACACACACACACTCCTGCCAGAGCTGACCGTCACGTGCCAACGCCTGCCTGTCTCTTTAGCCTCTCAAGCTGGATGCTGAAGAGGTGAGGCCGGCATTCAGAAAAGGTCAGCTAGCGCTAAAGTAGGAGACAGCCCCAGAGGTAGCTTGAAGAACTTGAAATGATAGAATAACACTTCTGAATTGGCACAGGGGCAGAGAGAAATACACACAGGAGGAAGCAGAGGAGTTAAGACAACAAGAGATGAAAGCAAGGGGAATGGAAAGGAGGGTAAAATATAGAGGAAGGGAGATATCAAGTAGAGAGGCACAGCCTGAAGAATAATAGAATCACCAGGCTGGAAGAGACACACCGAATCATCGAGTCCAACCATTCCCACCAGTCTCTAACCCATATCCCTCAGCACCTCATCCACCTGCACCTTAAACACCTCCAGGGAAGGTGAGTCAACCCCCTCCTTGGGCAGCCTGTTCAGTGCCTAATGACTCTTTCAGTGAAGAATTTTTATCTTACGTCAAGCCTGAACCTCCCCTGGCAGAGCTTGAGGCCATTCCCTCTGTCCTGTCCGAGATAAGCACAAATTTAACAGCAGAGCAGGTCCAAAAGAAAACAAAACTGCAATTAGAATTGTAATGAGTAGCAACCTCAGCCCCATACTTTAACACCTTCAGCTTTAGCAGTTTATATCACATTCCAAAACCACCAAATAACAACATCTTGTCCTGCACCAAGGTACAGAAGTAGGGAACAAAGCAGAGCTAATTTTCTCTCCTTCAGAAGGGAAGTTGAAGCTTGATTTCCAGGCTTTTGTTCTCTTTTCCTCACCACCTATAAGGGGTCAGCTGTCTCACCACCACCACGTCTCACCCTCTGCCCTATTCCAAAGGAAGACTTGTTTACCTCATGTTTTCCCACCGAATACGGCTACATCATGGCAAAAGCATTAAAGAATGAGACAACCTGTCATATCTTTAGAGGGTCTGAAAGACTGTTCTGTTAGTCTATCTCCAGATGTGAATGTTTCTGCCTTTAATTCTCCTCTCATTGCAATGTGTCAGTGAGGTTTCTATCTGGCAGGTGCCGGAACCAGAGACGTGGTGAAAGTCCTGGTAACAGCTCAGCATGTGCTTCTGCACTAGCCTCTCTGCCAGGTTATCTGGAATACAAGGTAGAGAGAGTCCCTGCTTAGGAGAGGGGACCAGAATCTGTCTTGACAAGTGTTTTGCATGCAGTTAAATAGACAAATGTATTCTGCTGCCAGCCTCTTGCAGGAATTTGACTTGATGCCTGTCACCAAACAGCTTCTTTTGCACTAGAAGAATTACAAAACACTCATACCCTATAATGATCAAAAAGAGAGCCCCCATGCCCACATTAGATTTCAGAGTCGCAATCTACACTCCCTGGCAAGCTAATAAGATCTAAGCCTATGAAAAAATAAGGACACACATTTCTGAAGGGTAAAGCAAATGTGAAACACTACTGTACTATACAAAGGTCACTGGTGCATCCTCTCCTGTAGCCCATTTGCAGAACAAACAACCCACATCTGCAGGTCATTGCACCACGTACATGTTACAGTGCAAACGTCTGCTCAGTAGTGGTAGTTAGTGCTTAACTAACTATGTGCTTAACTACGGAAAGGGTCATTGGGCAGAGGCTGCCCAGGGAGGGGGTTGAGTCACCTTCCCTGGCTGGGTTTAAGGTGTGGGTGGACGAGGTGCTGAGGGACATGGGTTAGTGATTGATGGGAATGGTTGGACTCGATGATCCGATGGGTCTCTTCCAACCTGGTTGTTCTATGATTCTATGAAAACAGCTTTCAGTCTTAGCTAGAGATCGTGCCTCCTCAGTTATCAACACTAAACACTGCAATTAAAGACTTAAAAAAAGACACTAGCAATTTATGTGACAAGAACTAACAAAACCTGCTTTCTATGGATTTGTATCTCATAGTCAATTGAAACCCAAGGGGCTGCAGGATCTACCTGAAGTTATCCCTCTGTTGGAGCATCTGGAAAGGATTCTTATTCTTCCTCATGCCTGATGAGTCTAGACAACAACCTGCCCTTCAGCCATGACCTCTTCTGCCTCCATTTAGCCACTTGTTTTCACTCAAGTTACAGAAGCCCTGTTACCTCTCATCTTCAGCACTAACACTGTTTTTGTTGATATGCTTAAATCTATTGTCCACTGACAGAATAGTTGCATTTAGTTTATTTCCAAAAGAAATCAAAATGAAACACTTGTATCATCTCTTTCTTGATCCACTTGCTTAATCACCACTGCAACACAAAGAGCTCGCCCAAAGAGCCTGTAAAATCTCCAGCCACTGAGATATTCAAAACTCACTTGAAGACAACTCTGAAGGAACTGATGTGACTTCAAAGTTGGACTTAACTTTAAAACTAGTCCCTGCTTTGAGCAGGTAGGTCATACCAGATGAGCTCCAAAGTACCTTCTAATTTAACCTTGTTATGATCCTAGCAGAATCAACAGTTCTGAGCTTTTCTGATAAGCTTCCTACAATATTTAGACACCTAACATAAGTCCTCTCAAAACTACAGCAGAGTCTAGAAACACACTGTGTTTTGATAGGAATGGTTGGACTCGATGAGCCAGTGGATCTCTTCCAACCTGGTCGTTCTATGATTCTATGAAGGATACTGGACATACTCCTCTCTCCACATTACAGAAGTCATTCCATGGTTGATGAGCACTGCATATCAAGTTATTCACTGCCTAAAGCATCTGTGCAAAGCACTCAACTCCCCAGCCCATCAGAGCACCTTTGCAGTACTTCTGAAAGGCACCAGTTGCAGTGCCATGTAGACCAAAAGACAAAGGCAGCTAATTAGAGCACATTTTTCCAATAGCTCGTTCATTCTTTGACCTCTCCAAGGAAAGATGGATAAAAAAAAGTTGACTGAGCCTCAACAACTCATCTCATAGGCCTCCAAAAAAGGTAACAACTTGGTCATTTCTGGCTACGGCTGAATTTAAGCTGGCACTTCTGCCAACCCTCTGAGGCATCAAGCCCCTCATGCCTTTCGTTTTTTTTAGGATATGGTTATATTAACCCATCCATTATAAATATGACTCGGCAGTACCCACAAGCATAACAGTTTTAAGCATATCAGCTGAAAACCCCATTTGGGAGAGATTTACAGCTTGGCTGCAAGAGTGGCACCTGGCTGAAACATGGCACACCAAGTCTCGCCATAAGAGCCCAGCCATTTCATAATAAATCAATTGGGCTATTTTTAAATGAGAAGGTTGAAAAAAATACGAATGAAGTTTACCATTTGCTGACACATCTTTGATCTCGGAAGGAATGAGAATTCCACAGGCCAACTCTTCAGTTGATGTAAATCAGCATGACTGCACTGGCATCAGCTGAGCTCCGGTGATTTAAATGCTACAAATCTGTCCCTTATTTATTAATGGAATATTTGTAGTTATCTTTGGGGTCAAAACTTCGCTGCTGATGTAACCTACTGGAATCAAGGGGGAGTCACACATACACATGCAGAAAGAGACAGAGTTCTTCCTTCCCAGTCTTGATTATTTATTTTTTAATTAAAACAAAATTGCAGAGAATGAGCCTAATAATAGAGAAGCCAGGGTATTTAAGGTAGTAGGGACCATAATGAGATTTAGAAGGCAGCTGCAACACATGCATCAATTGTTATTTCTTAATCTTTAGAGATTGATTCATAGGGCAATATGTGCTATTGCTGATCTGTATTTACACCATAGGTTATAAATATATATATATATAAAATCTGTATATTTATTTATATATACAAAGCAAGTTTCCTTGATTTGACAAGCTGAATTATGGTTGGACTCAACAATCCAGTGGGTCTCTCCCAACCTGGTTATTCTATGATTCGATGCTATTTTAGTAGTTTCATACAGAGACCACACTGAAATGTCCTCTCCTTCCCACCATCTCCTACCTATTGCTTGCTTTGCGTTGGAGGATGGGCTGAACCTCTCTGCCTCAGCTTTTTTAAACTTGGCACACGCAAAGCATCAGATACTGAAGCAACCAGCTAGTGTCAGGGGAGCCAGATAAGGCGCTAAAGCCACAAGCAGAACATCCAAACTCAATTTAAGTGCATCCTAATTCCCTCTGCCACACAGGGCAAGTTCTGTCACCTTTTGGCACTGTTTCCATCCCTTCCCCCTGCCACGAAGCCAAATGGGACTAATGATATTTACTAAACTGTGTGTGGAGGTGGGATTTATGTATGACATATGCTAAAGACACCACCTATTTGCACGGTTGTGACTGTGCCAGCCACCAGAAAGGCAAGGTGGAGCTGCCTTTGCAAAGTCATCACTACACACACATTTCGGGAAACCCCAGTAACACCTGGGTTAATGACCAGACCTTTTTAAAATAGTCATAGAATCATAGAACAATCAGGTTGGAAGAGACCCATCGGATCATCGAGTGCAACCATAAAAGTAGTATTTTGTATTAATTATACTAGAAATGGGAAACATTTACTAACACTCAGAACATGCAGCAACTGTCTGTTACGCTGTCTACAGAAAGCATCGCAGCATTAATTGATATAATACCCAAGATAGAAATGTCTGCTTGTTTCGCTCAGTACATTTCTTTATTTGCTGAATAATTCAGCTTCTATACAAGCTTCGCTGACCTTTGCTTGATAAAGTCATACTTCTAAGCACTTGCTTGCTTTTGGTATTTTTAATCAGGTTCAAGTCCACTCACCACACATCAGAGCCGAGAATAATGATGCAGATACGTGTTTTGGCCAAATGATGTTCCTTATAGCACACACACACTTCCCCCAAATCACTGAGTTGTTAACTAAAGTGTAAGAGAATTTATGATGCTAAATAAAACTAGGGGAAAAAAAAAGATGTTTTAATAAGATGAAAATCCAAATGTTAAAATAATGAGCCATCTGTATGGGTGGCCCTCTCCTGAGAGATGCCAAGAGCTTTACCATCTGTGAAACATTTACCAGCTGTTTCCTTCCTTTTTCGTGAGAACATAAGAAATCCTTGCAGTTGGTGTTTCTAACTGACACATCTTAGGGAAGGAGACAGGTTTGTTCAATGTCTCATGAAAACTAACCTGGCTGGAATTAACCTAATAATATTTTGGTAAGCAACCCTGCTCCCCGTTTCTAAAAGGTCTTGGCAAACAACTGTGCAGCAGGTCACGCTGGAAAACAGAGGCAGCTGAAAACAACCCACAAACTAGTCTCAAGGAAAAGAAAATATACTGATCTAAATATTTCTTTGCTGATTTGCTTTTCTTTACACCCTAGTGTTACAGGAATTAAGGATAAATAAGGAGAGGGACCCGGGGGTGTTGGTTGACAGCTGACTGACCATGAGCCAGCAGTGTGCCCAGGTGGCCAAGAAGGCCAATGGCATCCTGGCTTGGATCAGAAATAGTGTGACCAGCAGGGCCAGGGAGGTGATTCTCCCTCTGGACTCGGCACTGGTGAGGCTGCTTCTTGAATCCTGTGTTCAGTTCTGGGCCCCTCAGCACAAGAAGGATGTTGAGGCTGTGGAGTGAGTTCAGAGAAGAGCAACGAAGCTGGTGAAGGGGCTGGAGAACAGGCCTTATGAGGGACAGCTGAGAGAGCTGGGAGTGTTTAGCCTGGAGAAGAGGAGGCTGAGAGGAGACCTCATTGTATAGAACTGGACCTTCCTTTCTCTCTGATGTTTTTGCATACATACAGTCAGCACAGCACTGCAGCTTTTGACCCAACACACACCACACCTCAGCGCAAGGGAGTTACACACAGTCTTAAGATCAGAAAATCATGCTCTGAAAGATTTCAGTTTGCGGTATAGAATCATAGAACAACCAGGTTGGAAGAGACCCATCGGATCATTGAGTCCAACCATTCCTATCAAACACTAACCCATGTCCCTCAGGACCCCATCCACCCGTGCCTTAAACACATCAAAGACACATCAAAGGCTACAAAACAGAGGCAAGTCAGATCCATGAAAGGATATATTGGCTTGTATTTATTTGTATCCTGATGTGCTGGAGCCCTAATTGCACAACATTTAATTATTTCTTTCGCGTTCTCTTATTTCATTAGCTGCCAATGTAAATTGAAGAGAATATAACTTAAGGAGGAGAATTAGCTCTTAAATTCCAAGTCGATGAAATTTGCCCATAGGGGTGATAAAGGGAGTTTCTATGAAGTATTCAGTTATGTTTTCAAAAGTTAATTTTTCAAGAGACTCGTGAAGCGAGTCGGGGAAAAGAAAGAAAATCAGCATCTGATCGGGTTGACAGCCTATGTGGTTGTGTAAAGAGCACCATTTAGTTATCATTTATATGCCAAACACCATGCGATCCTGTACTTCACAATTATGAAAATTGTCACAGATATGAAGAGGCAGCAGCTCTACACAATACACAAGCAGCACCTGCCTCAAATCAAGGACTATTTTTCTCAGTAGAAGTTTCCTCCCCCTTCCTTCACTCGCTTTCCCAGAAGGGAACATTAGCCATAGCATGAAGAAGCGAAGGAGGCTCATTTCTCATGTGGAGGTGCATGAGTAGGAGCACATCTGAAGACAGCAGACAGCAGGGTGAATGTATCAGGACAGAGTTATGACACAGCAACCAGTGGATTCCCTTTCACTCCCAGGGGAAAGCCTCCGCACTAACTACAGAGCTGCCTCTGGAGGGAGCAAACTATTCCACCACTCATCTCCCTCAGCCCAGGGCTCACCTGTTGGTTGTATTTACCAAAGCAAACCCCAAACCTCTTCAACTTGTACCCCTCATAATGCAAACTCCACAATATGCGATAGCTGATTCCCATTTTCCAAGGGCTAAGCACAGAAATGTTGTTTCCATGCATTGGATATATATATATAACAGGCACTCTCGACACAACTAGACCCTTGGGCAGTTATCCTAGAACAATCATAGAACAACCAGGTTGGAAGAGACCCATCGGATCATCGAGTCCAACCAATCCTGATAGCTTCTACAACACGAGAACACTAGAAAGCTGAACAACACTGAGAAATACCTGCAAAACTGTTACTAGAGTCGCTTTGCATCTTTCAGCAGCAAGTCATATGCCAAGAGATCACACCACGTCCACAGAATTCCTCTCCTTGAAACCAGCAGCATCACATTGAGTCAGAGCTGACCCACAAGAGCAGGATGTAGCAGATTTCCTGTGCTGCAGGATCTGTTCAGTACGTAGTTAAATTTAAGCGTTAAGCTTGTTTTATTACATACAGTGCTCTTTTTCATTGATGTTGGAACCATTTTTGTTCAACTTAAAAAAATCCAAATAGAAAAACTTTGAAGACACGAGTACCAGCAAAGGGAATAAAAAGGCATTGGGATGTGGGAGTGAATTACCCTCCCAGAACACAACTAAACAAGCATCTCAAAATGAACACAGTCCTCTATGAAGCCATAAAAGGGATAACCCCAAGGTCACCACAGAACTGGCCCCAGTAGCGCATTTAATACTTCATCTATTATGACATCATGTCAATCTGCAACGTGTGTTGAAGCATAAACAAATGTTTGATTCCAATTTCTCTCCAAAACTTTAGAAATCATACTTTTCCAATATATTTGAGCCAGAGTTGTACATACCCTTTATTAAACCACTTTGATTACTATGAAGTACAGTTCTAGAGACGCCAAAAAGTATTAAGATAGAAAACAAAGAATGAATTTTAAGCAAGCACAAATAAAAATAAGAGTCCTGTCCTCTCGGGCAAATCAATTTTCCCAGTCTAGCATTCATACTGTCAATAGAACACCTGGCTTTTCTCAGGAGAAAAGTTAAAACTTAAGTTTTTTGTAATAGCAAAGAAAGGCACAATATTTTTGCCAGGCATCCTCTCAATGATTTTAGAATGGAGTCTAATACTGAACAGTACTGAAGAGTTTATGATCCTTTCTTCCAAGATGAACTGTAACCTGTGGTAGCTTGCACAGTGTTTTAGCGCATCGTTACGATACTTTCAAATGAATCTATTTTTTCACTAGAAAATCTAGAGCCTTCCAAAGATGGTGAAAATTAAGTTTCACGCTGCCCTTGAAAAGTCCGTCCTGGAAAACATCACATCAATATTAAGATCAGCTCAGCTAGAAGTCCTAATGGTAACAGAGTTCTTAAAGTCATCTTTAAATGTTATAGAAACCCTGGGACACACGGGAGGTTATAGAAAATGTGGATTGCTCGAGGATTATTACCTATTCAAAGAAGCGCCTCCTTCTGAGGTCAAGTGATTCCAATTCATTATCTCCTTTAGTGATCTGAGCCCATAACAGCATCTAAACTTACACGAACGTTATTAGAATGTGCTTGAAAAGAGATCAGGAAGAAGCTAACACCGACTGCTCTACATGCTGGTGTTCCCCTGCTAGAAAAAGATTAAGGTCATTGGCAGGGCAGAGCAGTATGTGTAAAGTTTACATTGCAGATATCTTCGCTGGTTTGCTGAAGTGCTCATAATTTCAGCCTCTCAAATACTCTTTCAACTTCATCAGTATAGAACAGATGCAATTAATCAGAGAGCCATTACTAACAAAAAAAAATGGGTTTTGTAGGTGTATGGAATCCTGCATATCTTTTAGGATTTATAAAAAGCACAGCTGAGTCTGCTGTTTAAGACAAATCACAGCCAGGTTTTAAAAATTAAGCAACATGAATTTTTTTTGTTGCTGTTTTGCAGTCTCTCAGGGTGATTCTCTGGTTTTAAATCTCCTCCACGGCATCAAGCATATCATGTGCGTATATGTGTGTCTATTATGCCATTTTGCTCTTGGTTCTAGTTCTCTAGAACAAATATAGAATCATAGAACAACCAGGTTGGAAGAGACCCATCGGCTCATCGAGTCCAACCATCTTGCTCTGAACAGAGCCCTTCTTGAATCCTTGCACATGTGAGCAAGGAAACAGTTCACATTTAAGTACCTTTAACTGAGCAAACATTAAACCTTGATTTTCTGTTTTTAAAGCTAGCACTTTTAGCAGTCAGTGCTTCCAAACGACACCAGTTACAGAGTTCACGTTATAAATTCTATATTATAAAAATGGTCTGTAACCATAGCTCCTGGAAACATTCCGACTGCTGCAAGCTGCACAGCAGGTTGGTAAGAACGCAACAGAGCAGACCTCAAGTAGAACCAAGGTAACATGGGTAGGGTTACTGATGATTTAGTGGGCAGCACAGTGCTCCTTGTTAGCAGACATTTGAGATGGAAACCCGAAGAATCCCAGCACTCAGCAGAGCTGAAGATGTCATTTTACTTGTTGGAAGGGCAACTGTGCTAACTAGAGTACCCTGGACAAATTCCAGCACTGGCAACTGCATTCTGTTTTAAAAAAAATTCTTCCTCCCTTTCCAATTAAGAAAGGTATTCATCATTTTTGTTTCTGGGCTGCTCCCATGATAGAGGTGAGCAAAAGCAGCAGTTGACACTGATCAACTTTTTGAGATATAAGTGGGAAAATGAACTTGCTAAGTAGGGAACGGTGAACACCTCCATTTTAGATGGAGACCCCTGCACTGCTCACCCAGGGACAAGTGGTGTTTTACCATGAACTACAGCAACGATTCTCAGAATAATGCAAAGAGACTCAGCCAAGCACACTACTCCAAAGCTCCAAGTGTATTGGACAATAAAGAAGCAAGAAGCTGGGAATTGCACTAGGAAGCATTAGTGAGCGAAGAAAAGTCCTTTCTCTCTAGTTCTAGTTTTTTTTTTCTCTCTAGTTCCAGGTAACATGTCTATCTTATCACAGTACTTCGCAAGAACTACTGCTACTGCTGATTCACACCCCACATTTCATAGAATCATAGAATAATCAGGTTGGAAATGACCCACCAGATCATCGAGTACAACCACTCCTATCATTTGTAAGGTGGCCTGGGATAATTGGTTCTCAAAACCTTTTCAGTCCTTGTGATCCTGTATAATAAATGACACTAAGGTGAGTCACCAGCCTCCAGTGGGTGCTCTGAAGATGAACTGAACTACCACAGTGACACACACCAAGATAGACTTTGCTCCAGCATTTCTATGCAGCTGAGAATTCCAGCTAAGTAGGTGTTTTGGAGTTCCTTCTAACAAAAATGCCACTGGACAAATCATATGCTTGAATGCACTTAAAATTATCATCTATTCTGGTCCAAAAGGTCCTTAAGAACAGGACAGGAGCAATAATACACATACAGGGAGATTGACATTCTGGCACACAGAACATTTCTTAGTAGATGAGGTCCTGAGGGACATGGTTTAGTGTTTGATAGGAGTGGTTGGACTCAATGATCCGATGGGTCTCTTCCAACCTGGTTGTTCTATGATTATTTTTATGTGAATGATCAAAATCGATCCATTTGAAAAAAATCCCTGCAAGTATTTCTGGCTTTGCTGACCTTTCCCTTCACTCATTGGTATAATATTTTTGATCTTCTGTATCTTAATTCTTCCATTGAGAGTCTTAAGCCAATTCACAGAGCAGGTGCTGTGTAGGTGGGTGCTGTGTGGGTTTCCCCTCTGCTCAGATGCCTGAACTACAAGAGTTAAATCATCACGTTCAGCCAGGCCCGAACACCCTTTGAGCCAAGATTAACAATCTGTGCCAAGCTATGGGGGCAGCCTGGGATCCAAACAACTTTCTTAAAGTTTTGCTAATATGTAGTTATATAAATAGTACAAATCCGTTCATAAAGTAATATCTTAATCACTTGTGCAGTCAGGCAAGCTTACACCTCATTTTCCAGAATATCATTGACCAGTAGATGCCCATCCTAGTTTGCATAGTAATTCATTATTTCTTCGCGCCACTATTTTCAATGAAAGGTATCAAAGATCCCATCAAAACCAGAAAAATTCCAAACTGTATTTTGTGGCACTTCCTTAACAACTCACTTGTGGGCTAGAAGTAGTTGTTATTTTCATCACATTTCAAAGGAAGATCCGCTTTATAGATTTTGTTCTGGATTATTAATTACCCAACCTCAGTCTGCTAAGATTTTCCTCCTAAGGGAGTGGCAGTTAGTCATCATCCCAGCAGAGTCCCTAGTCCCCTCCAAGAACTCCCTCAGCTTCATAACAGGAGAAAGTCACCTACGTTTGCATCTGGATTGGATTTCTGAAACACTCTAGGACTATCAAAGCCCTTGTTTGTACCTCCACTGTCAATCCACACGAGCTGCCAGTCTCTTTGACTGAGTCTTTGGTAAAAAAAACAAATATAAAAACCAATGTAAAAATTCAAATATGACAGGGAAGTACATTTGGTATCGCATTGCCTCGAAACTGACTGCTGCTTTTCAAAAAAACTGTACCCATGTTCTCCCAAGTGCTTGGGCACATCTGGAGTTCCACAGTTTTGGATCAAGGCAGATGACAGCAGTCTGTCAAAAGACAGCCAGGAGCCCATCAAACGGATATGCAAAGAGAATTAAATGAAGAAAACTCTTTTGAACCCAAAATAGAATTTTCTCTAACACAGAAATAGTTCTTTGCCCAATCTTCCTGCCATGGAAAGAGAGAAAGTTAATTCTTTCTGTCTGGAAACAACACGTTGGCTTTACTGACGACAGTCTTCAGAAAAAGAAAGGCAAGAACCTTTACTGCTAGTTGGAGGATCCTTTACCACATGTGAAATCAGTGTTCAGATGAGGAGATGGGAGTGAAACCAACCAGGATTTTGTGGTCTCCTTCGAGGGTCCCAATTCTGACCAAAAGCTCACATCTCTAGTATAGAAAATCTTAACTCAAAACACTCTTTTGAACTTCAAAACCAGCTGAGCTTGTTCAGAATCAGCTTCTGGCTTTTTTTTTTTTTTTTTTTTTTTGAGAGATGGTAATTCAGGGTAGTATACTTGGCCTCAGGAATATAATTGCACCTAAAATTAGACTAAAACTGATCAGGTTGTGTTAAAGCCTAGTGGGATACTGGAAGAGAGATTTCATGCTCTGTCCTTCACTAAAATCTTTCCAAACTGTTTTTTTTTGGGCAATCCTTTCATTTTTGCACCCAGTTTTCCCTGTAAATGAGCAGTGAAATTCCAAGGGGCTCTATCAGGAGTTAAAATCACTCAGTATATATTTGCCAGCGCATGCAGTGTTTATTTTTAAACAGTGCCAAAAGTGTTTATAGATAGAAACAACAGGACAACCCATAATTAAGTAACTGTTTCTGCTACATCTGCTATTTAGCAACTTGAAGGAAAAATAATTTCCCAACAACAAATAGGAATGGTCAAGAAAGCTCTCAAGTTTGGGCCCATTATTACCATATAAAACAACATATTAGTTGCTTAGCTACCAATCATAAAAGAAGCCCAATTAAAAATGAAAGAATCTTAACTAGCTGCATGGAATATAAAAGTGAAAAGTTAAAAGCTGTCAGGTGGTTAGTGGAGAGAATACTGAGGAGTGATTGACAAACTGGGCTTGCTTCGCTTCAAATTTGGCTTTGATTCAATAAATGATTGACACACTGATGTCATCTGAAATAGCAGATTGCGCTTTGGAGAGGCTATTTAGCAGCCCATTGATTGACAGGTTACTAAAATTGTCCCGTGGACAGAGGTAACCAAACAGAGCTATATTTTGACAGGTGGACTTCTCTTTTTTTTTTCTCACCTGTATTTACTATGCAGTTTATATTAAAAGCAGAAGTAGAGAAAAGCCCATAATAGTGACATTCAATTCCTATGAAAATAGCTTGATGTCTCCTTCTCTAATATTGTTCCACAAGACCAGAATTCCATTCCCCTCCTTAACTACCCTGGTTTTTAGGGAAGGCTCTCGGAGCCAAACTCAACAGCTACAAAACTCTTTTGGAAACAGGGACATACTGTGAACACTAAAGCACTTTCCCACTTACACACACCTAGCACCCTCACCTTCTCAAAGCAGAAACAAGCAACATAATTAAACACACTTCCTAACCAGCACCAGTTCACAAGGCTCAGTTCAAGGAGAACAAGGTATCTTCCTAGCGTCTGGCCTCACCAGTTCCCGTAAATCAAGGTTGAGGTGGATCAGGACCTGAATTTAAGATCTATAACCCCAAGTAGGACCGAGAGTTTGGAAGAAATCATTCAACCTCCTCTAACAAACTTGCAGCTGTACATGAGTATAAAGGAATACAAGAGTACTTATCTCCACTGTTAGCCTCCAAACTCTCTCAAAACAACCTTAGTTTTCTATGTTTATTATCACTCTTATATTTGACACTTTAAATACAAAACCAATTACTATTGCTCAGCAATAAATCTTCCTCATTTCTAAATGTTCTCCTCTTTGTTCCCAAAAGTTCCAGTTAGGAAGGATGTTGCCTAATTCATCTACCCATTCGTATCCTTAATGCTTTAGACTTTCACAAAGCTTTAACATTTCTGATGTGCTTCTTTAGTAGCTCTTATATACACAGAATGCTCTTTGCTTTCCATCTCCAGCTTCTCAATTGCACGCGATTCACTGCTAAAACTTCATTTCATTTAACCAAAAGCAGTTTGAACATTGATTACAGACAAAACATGAAGGATGAGCAGTTACTTTAGATGTGAGTAACCTATGTGAAGCACCTGAGTCTGCAGGTTACACATTCAGCTTGGAAAGAGATTGTTCCCTTCAGAGAAACTACTTTATATCACACATTCAAACCAACCTCCACCGAGAACACAAGGAAAAACATGACTGAAAAACACTTACCTGACAGAGATGTGTAGAAAGGGCCAAAACAAGAGCTGTAGCTGAAGGAAGAAAACAACAAGCAGCCCGAGTTCAGCCACTGGAGTTACAGAGCAGTTCAAGCAGCTCATCTAAGTAGTCTCTGAGCTCCTCAGCAGCTGCTGCTCTTGAGGACAATTTGCAGTGTCTATTGGAAACACCTGGAGAAGACATGGAGAGTCCCACCCAGAACAGCAAGTTGAGTCCTTTGGGCTTGGTGCACAAACACCTTCCCTAACATTCAGAATTTTCTGGAAGTTCTTCTGTAGAAGTTAAAAAAACCAACATATTTCTTTTTGCCTTCTTTTAGTTTTCATTTGGAATTCAGCTCTTTGAAAAATTTCTCCCCTCTATCAAGAAGAGGTGTGCTTTATATTAAAATTACATTTAAAAGAAAATAGTATCAAACATTTTGTTCCTTTTAGTGGCTCTAGCTTTTCAGTTAAACTTTCTCTGCGTTATTAAACAAATGTGCTTAGTATGTATAAACTCTGTTTGTTCATTAATCTTTTCTTGACATTAAAAAAAAAAAAAAAATCCCAGTATGGCTCAGTGGGTGACATGGTTTACTACCAGTGACAACAGAGAGAATTACAGATTCTTAAAGTATTTAGCACCTCACCTTTTCCCCAACTGTTACCAGAGACAGAATACTCAAGGGTTTAGGAAGCACCACTCTCAGTTTAGTCCCCAAAATATCAGAATATGTCAATTATTCCAACTCCCAGCATAGTTTTATTCTCTAACTATAAGTGATAGTAATAAATAATCATACCAATAAAAGAAAGAATAGGCTTAGATTGCACAAATAATTCATTTATGGTGTAATTGATAACACAGGACCCAATGCCATGGTGCCTGGGTGCTTTATAATGAAATTATCTGGACAGATAGGGATATTTGCATCCTTTGTCAAGCTGACACTGCTGTAGCCATCGTAAAAAGCAACTTTAGTCCCAAACATCTCTGCCTTTGCCTTCTACTCCGGGCAAGCAGCTTCTAACTCCAAGTTTACTGTAGATGTTTATCTGTTTTTGTCAACAGCGTAATCTATTTTCCACAGTTTATCTGCTGTCTCTATCTGGATGGCTACTCCATCTTTAAAAGGAGGAGAGAAATAGAGCATCAAAGGGCTCCCAATATTTACTTACCTGTCTTTGTAAGTGACCAGAGCCTCTCTCACCCCCTTTGTGCTTTCAAATGAGGAAAGATGTTCTGCTTTCCAAAAGAAAACTGCTTCTTCCTTCTTTCTGTGCCTCCTCCAGAATATACATCCTCAGAACCTCTTAGCTACTGGCTGCTGACAGACAAGACCTTTCTAATTTTTGATAATTTCTTTCTTATTTCTTTGATAGGAACGGTCGGACTCGATGGGTCTCTTCCAACCTGGTTGTTCTATGATTCTATGATTCTAATTTCATAGATGGGCACGGGATCCCTTAGAAACATTAAAGCAAGCACCATACAGTCCTTGTGATTTTAATTTCCCCCCTTCCTAATTACAGTAGTTCAGAGTCATTTTTTTAAAATCACTATAAAAAAACCCCTATTATCATCTTGATATTTCTACTTTGCCATAACACATTCAGCAGTTGCTCAGGCACTCCATGAAACATGTCTGTTTTACAATTATTACCTTCGTTGTGTATTCCTTCCTAAACATCTATTAAAACACATTTTCTCAATGAAATATGATATTTTAGGAAGAAGGTTTTGCAAGACAACTGCCTTCTTGATCTTGCTTTCCCACCCCAAAAATGGCAGTTCTCAGTTTTCCTTTTTTTTTTTTTTTCAATTATGTCTTTTTCCAAGGACTCTTCTGAGACCACAGCCCATTTCCTGCCCAGCTCCAGCTGACTGTTATTATTTTAAAAAATCCTAACGATGTTGTTATTTTTTAGTAAAGAAAATAAATCCCCGAGTCCAACGCGCCTGCTGATTAGGGACATAACTCAAAATCCACCAAAGAAAACAGGAGGTTTGCGGATTGCAGCACGAACAACTTTTAGATGAAACTAATTCAATTAGCTGCTTTTGCTGCTTGGATGGGGAAATAGTTGCCGTGTTCATTGCAGAAAAAGCGGTGTGTTTATTGCAGTTTTTAAAAAAAAAAAAAAAACCTGGGGATTTGTTGTGATTTAAAGAAGGAAAATCCAGTTCCTAAAATGAGAGCCGTTTCAGTCTGCAGGAGGTTCGCAAGGCTGAATTGTAAATTCTGGAAATAAGATGTCATAGTTAAAAAATGCACGGTGAAGCCTTCTGTATATTCCTGAATGGGATCTTATGTGATATTTTAGCTGATGACATTGTGATGGAAGATGAGCCACAGATGTGGCTGGAGAAGGGAACGGCGGCCAGAGCCGTACAAACCATTCCACTGTTTTAAATCCTCATTACTTGCCCGCAAAAGATGCTCTTTTTTTGCAGTTAGGTGGGTTTTCAAACTCAGAATGACTTCTTTGCAGCCAAAGGGTGAATCCTTTAGCTGAAGATCAGACGGCGACGAGCTCTGGAAATGCTGCCTGCTGTTACTCAAAGTATAAATTATTAGCAATATCAGGGTTTCACCCCAGGAGGTGAAATTTAACCTTCCTTACCATCCCACCAAACTGGAGTAACCCAAGAGAAATGCCTGAAATGGATTTTGCCCCATTTCTATATCTTTTGCAGGGAAAAAGGCTGTTGTGTATCATGGCAAGGAGTATCTACAGAGAGAAAAATCCCAAATAGATATCCTATAAATAAATGGTATTAGTCTAAACATGAAAAACATGCAAAAAATAAAGGCTTCCTTACAGTGACCTGACACACAGGGGAAAATTATAAAGAGAAAGTCACAAAGTGAGACACAACTAGAAAGGATCATAATAAGAAAGTGTTCAGTAAGTGCCTTCTCAGACCTAGGAAAGATTCTATCTGTCACTCAGAAAAGAGAGAAAGCTTTTGACAGATCACCCTAAGAAAGCCTTTTTTTAACTTTTGTCTTCACTATGGGAATCAGCTGCGATCAGATTGCAAAAATAATCATGACGAGTGTCAGAATAGTGGCAGCTCTGGCTGCAGTAGGAAGAAGAGCTTCAAGAGCACCTAGAAAGCAGAGAGGAAAGGTCAGGCCATTAAATTCAACTTAGAAGAACTTCAGAACTACCAGTGATCATCCTGATAGGAATGGTTGGAGTCGATGATCCACTGGGGCTCTTCCAACCTGGTCATTCTATGATTCTATGATCCCTGAAGATCTGTGGAGGTCCAGGGGTTTCTAGAAGACTCAGACCAGAGTGAACACAGCAGCTATATTTAAGGTGGGAAGGGACCATTGGGTTCTCTTACCTTCTGTTCATATAAAATACTGGAATAAAATTACCAATCTACCCATGAGAACCTAGAACAAGCTTTTTAGAGATGAATGACAAAAAAATTGTGGATTTATTCAGGCTAAATTATGTCAAACCTACCTAATGTCATCCCATGACAGACCTTGTAGACAGCAAAGTCATATATCTTGCCTTCTGTGAATTCCTACCACTGTCTCACATAACAGTCTCATGTAAGTGAGCTAAGGGATATCCTCCAGGTGATGTTGTTGTAAGGAGCCAGAGGACAACAGAAAATCATGCTCCAAAACGGTACCTTCATAGCCTATTGTCAGGCTGGAATAATGTCTAGAGTCAGTCCTAGGCCCAGCAAAATCCAACACTGTTATTAATGTCTTAGAATCATAGAACAACCAGGTTGGAAGAGACCCACAGGATCATCAAATCCAACCATTCCTATCAAATACTAAACCATGTCCCTCAGGACCTTGTCCACCCATCCCTTAAACACCTCCAGGGAAGGTGAATCAACCAGTGCCCAGTGACCCTTTATGTGAAAAAATTTTTCCTAATGTCCAGCCTAAACCTCCCCTGGTGGAGCTTGAGGCCATTCCCTCTTGTCCTGTCCCTTGGGAGAAGAGCCCAGCTCCCTCCTCTCCACAACCTCCTTTCAGGGAGTTGGAGAGAGCAGTGAGAAGGTGGAACAGAAAATATTTGGCACGATATCTGCAGATGGTACCAAGCTAGGCGGAAGGGCAACAGCCTTTGAAGGCAGCACTGTAATACACAACGATCCTGACAAATTGTAGAAACAGTCTGGAAAAAAAATAGGATGCAATTCAAGATGAATCAGTGCAAAGTTGTCACTGATGCATAATCAGCTGTTCAAATATAGGATGGGGACAATGGATTACAAAGCAGTTCGGCAAGGAAGCATCTGGGGTTAGAGTGAATCAGGAGCTGAACGTGAGTCAACAGTGTCATGCTGCTGCAGAAAGGGCATATGTCAAACTGGGACGCAGAAACAAGAGTGTCATATGTTGGACATGTGAAGTAATCCCTCTTGGTGCTGGGGAGATTTCAAGCCTGATACAGCATCCAGGTTTTGGTGCCGCACTTCAGAACATATGTTGTCCAGTCACGAAGCAATAAGTGCCAGGTCGAGAAAACACAACCGACGAGGAATGACTGAAGAAATTGGGTTTGTCCGTTGAGCAGATGTAATAAGTCCTCCAATATTAAAAATCGCTGTGAAAAGCAAGGAGACAAACTAGTCTCCATTTCATCGGAGAATATCACAAAAAGAAACAGAGAGGTTTCCAGAAATCCACATTAGTTAGGTACCTACATAAATATTACTCCTAGGAAAAAAAAATAAAAGGAAAGAATAAAGGCCCAAAGTTTAATTATCAGCAAAGCAGCCACAGAAAGACAGACAGACAACAAAAATAAGGAAGATAAGACACTCCGAGTAACACAGCTGAATTAATTGTGACTACTCGTGATGGGAACTGTTATCAAAGTCAAGTACACAAAGTGTGTTTGGCCCTTTACTGTGCACAAAGATGCCTGCAAACTTTACAGTGATGCAAAACAAAACACACGTGAAAAATCAGACCCAGACTACCCGAAAGCTACAGCAACAGAGGATTTTCCACTATGCCAGATCACACTCTTGTTCCATGTAATCTGCACCTAACCAAGAAATTGGAAAACCTAGAAGAACATACCTAGTTGATTGTATATTGCAATATTTTGGGGGCAGAAAATTCCTTCCGGATCCCAGTGGGGAATTCAGCTCCTGCCCTGAAGCGTGAGATTTGATTACTCTTTTTTGAACATGCATAACTGCCATTGCTATTACTGGTCATAACATTTTGTCAGGAAAGAGAAATATTATTCTGCAACGTAATAAAAATAGATAAAATTCAATATAGCTTCAGAATCATTTGCTACATTTCCAAAGTAAACATTAAGCACCCATCAAAATTATTCCATTGGATAAGCCAAGGAAGCATCCCGTGCTATCTGTTCCTTTTATTATCTCTAATTTTCAAGTGTGCAAAAATGCTTTCGGTAAATATTATGGGTTCTTCCTGTGCTAAGGGAGATGCTAAATGACCTTCACCAACTTAGTTATAAATAACAGAAGCAGGGAGCACTCGAATCCTGTATCGTTTCAGCTTTATTCAAACCTGTCAGCGAATTCTGACCGGTGGATAGAAACGGACACCAGATTCTGCTTGCTTTTTCCCCCCTCCTTTCTTCATAATCCCACCTCAGTTTCCTTTTGAAAGGCATTCTGTTCTGTCAGCCATAATGGCATCTGCTGGTGGAGACAGGAAGCCATAAATCTGTAGGGTTCCTCTCGACCAAGCCTTGTTAATGCTCCCATTTATCACCGCGGATAGGGTGCCATCTCGCCAGTGCTCCACTCACAAGTCCATCTTCTCCATTTCCCCTTCCCAAAGGAGTAACCATTTCAAGCAGCGACTTTCTCATCTTGCATGTTGAGACTGAAAATCACCGCTGATACGAATACCATACCCAGTGTGGAGCAGTTGGATTTAAGCCACGACTCTGGAGAACAATAGCTGCTACTTTGCTGATCCCAGACTGCACCGAGTCCCTGCTCTGCTTACATCTCCTGCCTGTATCTTTTCAACTTGTGCAGAAGTAGCAGATCCAATAGGGAGAGGTTAAAATCTAAGGGGACTCTTATCATTTGTTCCCCACTCCCCAAGCCCTGTTAGTGTCCCAACACATTACACCATGTACCGTGGCTTGTTCCCCACTCCCCAAGCCCTATTAGTGTCCCAACACATTACACCATGTACTGTGGCTTGGAGGAATTGTTAATAAAAACAGCACTTTGTAAAATCAGAATTTAATACACAATTCTTCATAACAAACAAAATATCCTAATCAGAGGGGCTGTGTTTTCCTGTGCAGGGAGGAGAGGGAATATAGAATCATAGAATCATAGAATCATAGAACAACCAGGTTGGAAGAGACCCACCGGATCATCGAGTCCAACCATTTCTAGCAAACCTATAAAACCAACTAGAAGCATTTCCACTTTTCTGACTGGAAATCAAGAGTCTGAAGTAGAAGGGCTCAAAATCACAAAGCAAGTCAGGATGAAATGAAAAAAGAAAATCCTCGCTCGCCACCCTGCTCCTAGAATCATAGAACCACCAGGTTGGAAGAGACCCACCGGATCATCAAGTCCAACCATTCCCATCAATCACTAAACCATGTCCCTCAGCACCTCGAACTACCTGATCCAGGTCTGTTGCCGCACTTATAAATAAGATGGTGTGTAACTACTCGTCACAGTGCTGGGATAATCGCCCTGATTGCTGTGGATGCTGTGGCCCCTCTTGGCCCTGTCTTTCCACCTGCAGAAGTCCTCTGGTGTGCACCAACAGGATTTTACATGTGCCGCACACTGGGATGGGAGGTCTGTGCAATTCCAACTGATTCAAGCAGAGCTGTTTGCTTCTGAGTGAGTTATGCCAGGCAGAAGTAGAAAAATGAGTATTTTATAGTAGTGTTATCCTATTTCATCTTTCAAACTAAGCATTTGCTTGCACCAATAAATGCTTTCGAATTGCTTATGAAAATTGCTAGAGTTCGTACAGGGGAAGGCCGTAAAATAATTTAAGTGAAATCAGTTAGGTGGACACTTTCATAAACACAATCTTGTATTAGGGCTGCTAAATAGAAAGGTCACTTGGGGGTCTTCCCACAAAAACTCATCCTCTGCCTGAGCTGCAGGACTGAGCTTCGCGGATCACGATGACACTGGCTGTAAGACAGAGGCTCGCGCTGCCTAACAGAGCCTGATTCCACAGACTGATTTCAGAGGGATGCAAATTAGTCCTATTAAACCCAATAGTTTAATTAGAAAGACACAAGTGCCAAAACAGCAACACAAATATCCAAGAACTCAATCCTGTAACTCTGGGATTAGGCTTCAGGGCATTGCAAATTCTGCTTTTCATAGAATCATAGAATCATCAGGTTGGAAGAGACCCTGCGGATCATCGAGTCCAACCATTCCTGTCAAACACTAACCGATGTCCCTCAGGACCTCATCTACCCGTGTTGAGAAGTGAATCCATTCTTTCAGCCCCAAATAGCTTCTAAGCTCTCAAGGTGTGGGAAAAAAAAAAATCTGAAATGAATAAATGGGTCAGGGGGAATGAACCTTGAGTGTTTTAGGGAACAAAACTGCTCAAAGATCTGGTGTCCCCTGCCCTCCCTTGGCCTCGCAGTGTGCTGGGCTCTCTGAAAGGGTGAGAAACTCCGGATGGTCTGGTGGGACATCCAGGTTTGCTCTGAGGGTGCAGAAGCACCTGATGGTCATACCTGTTCTCCCCTCAGTCCAGGTGTAAATAGGGAGAGCAGAGGGTGCTGGAGCGTGATGTACAAACCCAGCTCCGCCAGGCTCATCAGTGCTTTCTCGGCCCAGAAGGGCCTCGAAGGAAGCCTGGGTTTCGCCTCAACTTCACCAAACTTTGTGTTTACATCCGACTCCTCTTTCTCCTCCTGCCCAGGGGATAAACTTGAGGGTGAAGAGGAAGACCACGGAGGATGAAGGGGCCCAGGTCCCAAACTTGAGAGTGAAAAGGAAGACCACGGAGGATGAAGGGGCCCAGGTCCCAAACTTGAGAGTGAAAAGGAAGACCACGGAGGATGAAGGGGCCCAGGTCCCAAACTTGAGAGTGAAAAGGAAGACCACAGAGGATGAAGGGGCCCAGGTCCCACGGCGGGAGCGCCAGCCACGGCTGAGCAGCCCTCGTGCACATGGGGGTAATTGCCTGAAATCCTCATTATTTGGAGAAAAAAACCCCTAAAATAAAAAAACCCCTCTCTCTGCCGCCCTTGGGGACACCCGCCTGGCAGCACTGCCCGTGCTCAGGGTGCCCAGCGCTGTGGGGTGTGCGGGGATGCAGAGTGGAGCGGGGATGCGGGGTGGGGATGCAGTGCGGGAATGCAGACTGGGGGTGCGGGGCAGGGATGAGGTGTGAGGATGTGGAACGGGGATGCGGTGCGGAGATTCTGGGCGGGGATGCGGTGTGGGGGTGCGGGGCGGGGATGCGGTGCGGGGATGCAGTGCGGGGATAGGGAGCAGTGCAGGGACGCAGTGCGGGGATAGGGAGCAGTGTGGGGATGCGGTGTGGGGGTGTGGTGTGAACATGCTGTGCGGGGATGCTGTGCAGGGATGCGGTGTGGGGCTGGGGAGCGGTGCGGGGATAGGATGTGGGGATGCGGTGCGGGGGTGTGGTGCGGGGATGCGGTGCAAGGGCCAGGGAGTGGTGCGAGGATGCGGTGTGAACATGCTGTGCGTGGATGCCGTGGAGGGATGCGGTGTGGGGGATAGGGAGCGGTGCGGGGATGCGGGGTAGGGATACGAGCGGTGTGGAGATGTGGTGTGGGGATAGGGAGCAGTGCAAGGATGCGGTGCGGGGATAGGGTTGCGGTGCGGGGCTGCGGAGCAGGGCCGCGGTGCGGGGGTGCGGTGCAAGGACGCACTGCAGAGATAGGGATGCGGTGCGGGGCTGCAGTGCGGGGGTGCGATGCGGGGATAGGGATGCGGGGCGGGGCTGCGGTGTGGGGATGCAATGCGGGGATAGGGATGCGGTGCGGGGATGAGGTGCAAGGATGCAGTGCGGGGACAGGGCTGCGGTGCGGGGGTTCAGTGCAAGGATGCGGTGCGGGGATAGGGCTGCGGTGCGGGGATGAGGTGCGGGGATAGGGCTGCTGTGCGGGGATGAGGTGCGGGGATGCAATGCGGGGATAGGGATGCGGGGCGGGGATGAGGTGTGGGGATGCAATGCGGGGATAGGGATGCGGGGCGGGGATGAGGTGCGGGGATGCAATGCGGGGATAGGGCTGCGGTGCGGGGATGAGGTGCGGGGATGCAATGCGGGGATAGGGCTGCGGTGCGGGGATGAGGTGCGGGGCTGCTGTGCGGGGATAGGGCTGCGGTGCGGGGGTTCAGTGCAAGGATGCAGTGCGGGGATAGGGCTGCGGTGCGGGGCTGCGATGCGGGGATGCCGCGCGGGTGTAGCGAGGGGTGCGGGTGGGCTGGAGGTGGGGGCGGTGCGGGTGGGTCGGCTGCGCTGCGGGTCCGCTCCCCCTGTCCCTTTAACGAGCCGCCTCTCCGCCCGTCCGCTCTGCGCGGAGTAAATTTCCTCCTGTCATCAGGTCGCGGAGGAGGAGTTTGGTAATGTTCAGTTTGCTCAGCGGATCGATGTTTGCTGGCATCGCCTCGCCCTGCCTGTGCCTGTGCCTGTGCCTGTGTCTATGTGTGTGTGTGTGTGTGTGTGTGTGTCTGTGTGTCTGTCTGTCTATGTGTGTGTGCGAAGAGCAGATTTCCTTCCCTGCGAAGCTGCCTGTCCTCTCCCATATCACTCAGTGCGTGGCAGCTGACACCAACGAACCCGCAGCTCTCCGCACATTCAGCCGGCTCCAGCCAGCCCTTCGAGGAGGAGGAGGAGGAGGAGGAGGAGAGGAGGGGAAAGGGAGGAAGCAGCCAGCCCCACAGGCTTTTTTTTTTTTTTTTCCCCCTGCTTTTTTTTTTTTTTTATCTCCAGACCTTTTTTTTTTTCTCTCCAGACCTTTTTTTTTCTCTCCAGACCTTTTTTTTTCTCTCCACACCTTTTTTTTTTCTCTCCAGACCTTTATTTTTCTCTCCAGACTTTTTTTTTTTCTCTCCAGACCTTTTTATTTTTTTCTCTCCAGTCCTTTTTATTTTTTTTTCTCTCCAGTCCTTTTTATTTTTTTATTTTTTTTTTTTTAAATATATCCATATCTATTTTCTTATTTATTTATTACCCTGTGGGCGCCTTTTCGCCAGCTGGGATGTTCCAAGCGAAGCCAAGCGAGCGTTGCAACAGTTAAAAAAAAAAAAAAAAAAAAAAAAAAGACAAGCAAAAAGAAAAAAAAAAAGAGAGAGAGAGAAAGAGAAAGAGAAAGAAAGAAACCTGAGAGAGAAAAAAAAGAAAGGAACCTGAGAGAAAAAAAAAAAGGAACCTGAGAGAGAAAAAAAAGAAAGAAACCTGAGAGAGAAAAAAAAAAAGAAAGAAAACTGAGAGAGAAAAAAAAGGAAAGAAAGCTGAGAGAGAAAAAAAAGAAGGAAAGCTGAGAGAGAAAAAAAAAAGAAAGAAAACTGAGAGAGAAAAAAAAAGAAGGAAAGCTGAGAGAGAAAAAAAAAGAAGGAAAGCTGAGAGAGAAAAAAAAAAGAAAGAAAACTGAGAGAGAAAAAAAAAAGAAACCTAGATCTCTAAAATAAAAAAAAAAAAAATAAAAAAAAAAACCAAACAGGTTCCTATCAGTGAAGTGGAAAGGAGGAGGGGGGAGCAGGGGAAGGATTGAAGGGGGGGGGGGGGGGGGAAAGCAGCTTGAGAGGCAGAGACAGAGGAAACACACGACTCAGGAGCGTCTCAGGGCTCTCTCTCTCGGATCTGGGGACAGAAGTGAGATTGGAGAAAGTAGAGCGATGCCAAGGAGGAAACAGCAAGCACCCAAACGGGCTGCAGGTAAGGAGAAGCCATCCCCTTACTCCACAGCCTCTTGTCTCTTCCACTCCTCCTTCCAATCCTACCCCCCACCTTTATTATTATCATTATCATTATTGTCATTATTATCATTATTATTTAGTGTCACCCTTGCTTTTCCAGGCTGGCTCCTTATTTATTTATCCCCCTCCCTAACCTCCCCCCCTCACCCCTACTCCCTCTTCCCTCTGTAACTCTGTGCAGCCAGTTTCATCCCTTATTGCCAAGACCTTCGCTGTGACACTTGGGGGGGGGTGGTGTCCCCTCGCACCCCTCTCTCCCTTATTGCCAGGATCTTAGGACCTTTGCTGTGACACTGGGGGGGTCCCTCACACCCCTCTCTCCGTCCCCACTGCCTCCCTCCTTGCCCTGGAGAAACTTTTTTTTTTCCCCCCCAACTTTCTTCCACTCGCCTCCCCCTTTTCTCCCCCTTCGCCGAAGCGAAAGCAGCCTCCTATTTCCTTCCCTCTTCAGCTTTCTTTATTTATTTATTTTTAAGCCAGCCTCCCTTTACCCCCCCTCTGCTTTATATTTTTTTAATTTTTTTTAATTTTTTTTAAAATTTTTTTAAATTTTTTTATTTTTTTTTTTAAATTTTTTAATTATTATATTTTAAAACACGCGTCTCGCGCGGTGATGGGTCAATGTGTTTAATCTCTCGATTTCTCCGTCTCGCTGGTGGCTCAGTGCTTGGCCGGGTGAGCGTGTGAGTGAGTGTGTGTGTGTGTGTATGTGTGTGTGAGTTCGCACGCCGTGTACGCCTGAAATAGTACAGGGACTGTGTCTCTCTGCTGCTGATGAACCCGGTGGGGAAGTTCAGCCTTTGATCAGCAGTGGTGAAAATTGCAACAGGAAACAAAACGCAACGTTCTGACTGTTAGGAGACAATCCGCGTTTTCAAATCAAATCCTTCTTTTGTCTTCTAGCCCCAGTTTATAGATTTGCACATGCCAAGTGGTTTTGCAATTATTATTTTTTTTTTTTTTTTTAAATAGTTTGCAACTTTGGGAGTGTTTTGTTTTGTCGTTCGGAGGGTGTTCTTTCTCTTTCGGGGGCCAAGAAAAAGAACCAGCTGAGTGGGCCTGTACAGTAAATCTTTTCAAAGAGTTTTCTCCCCGGCTGCTTAATTGCTTTTTATTTTTTATTTTTTTTTTAATAGTCTGGTGGGGGTTTTGTTTCTGGGAAGCGCAATATGGAAGTTCATTTTTCTCCTGCCAGACCCACCCACTGAAAAATCAGCTTTCCAGTTGATTGCCAGCTTTGATTTGACATTTGATTGATCACCTGTCATCTTGCTGCCTTTGATCTATTCATTCTTGATATATATCAATAAATCATTCACCATGGTAACCCGAGTGCCAATGACGTAAGGCTTGCCCTCTAGATTCTCTTAGCCAGACATGCACAATTATTATCTTGTTTGGCTTTTAATGTAGGCAGGTTTTTTTTCCCCTTTCTTTTTTTTTTTTTTCTTTGTGTCCTTCATCAGATTAGTTCTCTTAAGAGAACTAACATTTGAAGTTTTTTTAGTTTAAAAATCATTTCCTGATTTTTCCTCCCCTTTCTGACTATTTCGAAGGCATCAGTGGGACTTAAAGCGTGGGCAAGTTTAGTGGCACACTTGAAAAAACTTTGAAAAGTAGTACACTCGGGTTTTATTCGAAGGTAAATATTATTTCAGAGAAACCGGGACAAGCGCAACTTTTCTAAACTTACAAATCTTGCTGCATTCGTGGAGGTTTAGGACAAGGATCTGCAGGCAGAGGCTTTTGGGACGTGAGCAAAATGTACCTATTGCAGGTTGAGGTTGTGATCTCAGGCGAGAAAAGAGCTCCTTTAAATAATAGTTAATAATATAATATAATAGTTAATAATATAATAGTTAATAATATAATAGTAAATAATAGTTAATAATATAATATAGTAGTAAGTAATAGTTAAGCTAAAAATGCGGATATATGTCTTCAGAATAATTCTCCCCATGAGTTGCTTATTACTGTTTTATTCACAAGGAGGTTTATATCTGCACAAGGCATTAATGTTTTCAACTCGCAGCATAAATAGCTATTTTTTTCATGGCTGCTGATCATCACAGTGACAGTGCTAGAACTGCTCCTTTTCCCCCCCTTCTCTGTCAGGAGTACGAGGCTTCATTTTATTTTGTTTTCCAAGTAGAATTTTCACGTGGAGTGTGTGTAGTGTCATTTTTGGAGAAGGGGCACCCTGATCTTTTTTAGAAATGTGAGCGACAGAGTAAGTACATTTTTATGAGCAAAGCCCATGTTGTTGTTTCCTGGGATTTCCCTGCTGGGAATACAGTAAAATGTTATCCAGAATGCTACAGTATTTTTTAGACCCTTAATGACAAGGTAGAAATTTGAATGACCACAATAACATTTGTCCTTTCTTACGCTCAGTATAAATTTGCTTTGCTTTTCAGTGGTGCCTTCCTTGCATTATATTTGCCCTCACATCAATGTTCTTTCAGATCCAAAGAAAAATACTACAAATGCAGTCTAGTTGCATAATTGATCCGAAAGAGGTTTATACATTTGCAACAGTTCTCCTGCTCTGAAGTTGTATTTGTGTGTGTTTGTAGGGGAAAGGGAGGGGTTCAAAGAGCAGACGTGCCTGTTGTGTATAGTTCTAAAAACTGACTTTAATTTTTAGGAATAATACCGAGGTTCTGGTTGGTTGTGTGAAAAAATACCTCAAAGTGACAGCAGACAGATCGTGCAGTAAGAAATTAATTGCTCATCAGGGCTGATAGCAAAGCTGCTGATTCTTTTTATTTAAAGGAGTTAATACATTATATATTACTTAATTTTCACTCTTATTTATTTTTAGTTGTGCGAGATCAAAGGTATCAGTTGCACTGCATTTTGTCTTGATGGCAGCAGAGATATTGAGGAGAAGTTTGCAACTTTTAGCTTCTTTTAGCTAGTTCACCTCCGAGGGAAGAAAAATGATAAGACTTATGATTCTGGACATGCCTTCTTTTTGTCGTTGCTTAAAATTAAATACTCTGCACAACTGTAAATAATTACTACCATGCACTGACTTTGAAAGCAGGTTTCTAGTTTGATTAATGAATAATGTAAAGGTTAGAGAGAACCAGTGAGCGAATCAGAAGTGAAGTCCTGCTGCTAGATGAAATCCATCTAGAGGAATATACATGGCGATTTTGTCCTTTTCTATTATTAATTTTAAGCCTTGTATTCCTAAGAAATATATTACAGAGCATTGTAATGAAACGAGGGAGCGTAATTGGACAAACGGGGCACTCTTTTTGTTGGACGATGGGGATTTTTGATCTCAAATTACACTTTTAAAGACCCTCTATTTCGCGTCAACACCCAAACCGCGTCGAGTGCATTTTGATCTGTCCAGGGCCGAGTCCTTTCTGAAGCGTCGCTCCTTTTTGAGATTGTCACTTCCATTTCGATAGTTACAGTTCTTTATTTCAGCGCCTGCTTTGGCGTCGTGTTTGCAACAAGCAACCCATTCGCCTTGTAGCTTTCCCCCAAGTGAACCACAAAGGGCTTTGCAAACTCTAGGCCTAATTCTTCTTCTGCTCAGGTGCAAATCAAAAATAGCCTTCGTGGCAGCATCAGCGCAGTGGCAAGAAGTACTGTCTGCTCCTGCGAGTGAGGAGAGACTCAGGCCCAGAAAGTACTTCATCCTTCAATGAAACGCAGCCACCTCTGGGGCAGAAGTCTTGTACCGATGCCATAACAAATGGTAATATATTAACAGGAGGGTGGAAAAAAGGGTGGGAGCAAAGCGGAATTGCTATTCAGATTTTATTCCTAGGGGTATGAAATAGCTTTCAAACACAATTTCACTGGATTAAACTCCCCTTTCCCCTGCAGCTTGTTTAAATGTGCATATTTTATTTTGCGATCGTGAATTGCTGGTTTGCTTTTTCAAAGCCTCCAAAGAGGAACCTGGACCTAACGCCTGCTCCGGCCGAATTTTTGTATTTCTTTTCTCCTTTCCTCTCTCTCCCAGCTCCAATAGGCTATCTAAGAACCCAAGCTCTGGAAAAGTACAGCAGGAGCAGATATCGGTCGCATTCATTTTGTTTATTTGAGCTGCAGAATAGCAGAGTTTTGGTTTTGGAAGAGTTCTCATAAATCACTAAGCAGAAGACCGTTACCAGTCAGTACTTTCGAGCTGCAGTTTGCACCTTAGCAGTAAGAGGTTATTTAAGAGAGAAACCTATTTCGAAAGCGAAATTCTGTTTCTTCAGAGAGCAGAGTAAGTGACCAGCTGGGTCTGAGACGTGTGTTTCTGTGATGAGAGGGAGGGATGTGCACATGTATTAACAACCAAGACTGTTGTGGCTTTCTGAATGTTATTTGTAACCTTTATTATAGTGGCAATAGAAGCAGGTTCCGAGCGAGCAGCACTGGCTGAAACTGTAGAAATGGCAGCACTGCTTTGTTTAAACATCCTCCAGAAAAGCAAGTGCACATCAGAACCACCTAAATAGCTCCTGCCTCACCACCTCTCAGGTACTGTGCACATCACGATGCTGACAGATGACAAAAAAAAAAAAAAAAAACCAAGGTGTTCACAAACTAAAGGAGCCTTTAAATCCTGATTAATTAAATATATTCCAAAATAGGTACTTTTGCAACTCAAGAGGCACCAAAATTAGCTGCCATCTGTGTAAATTCTGGAATTGGCTACTAAGCCCGAAGCTGCTATGTAATTTTTTTTTTCCATGTCAAAACTCAGGCCTGGACGGGACAGTTTGGAATCAGGTTCATTTTAGTTACGGTTTCCTTATTTCGATTTTACTCTCACGTCTCAAACTAGAGTATATTATCAGTATATAAAAAGCGGGACTCACCAAAAGCTCAGCCCCTGTAATTGTGATATAAAAGATGTTTCCATCAGCAAATGACACGATCTTATAGCGCTTTTAAAAATATGTTCATTGTCAGAAATTCTTTTGCATAAATGCTCCCCCTCTTCTGTGCTCTCTCATCGAAAAGCCAGTTTTCTTCAAACCAGCAGGATTTTGGTAGCACCTCCCGGCACTATCCCCTCCTGATTTTTGCTCTCACTAGTGGCACCCGCCTCAAGTAACTGTTCCCCTTAGAAGAGGTCCCTGGAGTTCCTCCGTAGCACAGGGCCAGGGTGAGTATTTCTCCCATCATTTTACTTCCCATCCCGGTGAGGACGTCACTCTCAGAGAGCAGCTCCAGACCCGTGGAGAGGGAAAAAAAAAAAAAAAAAAATCTGTCAGTTGCTGTGGCTGCAATTCCCAAGTTAGCAGCAGCAGAGGGAATGGAACTGTACTCTATCAATTACAGTTGGAACCAGAGGCTAAACACTTATTGTGTTAAGCTATTGTGCAGATCTTAAGAGCTCAAATGTAAAAAAAAAATACCTTGTCAGCTAGTGGAGGGGAGAGTAAGACCTGGTTCTTCTAGTGGGTGATGTATTACTAGCAAATGCAAAGTAAAATGATTCAAATTCTGTGTAATGCCTCTCGGGTTGAGACATGTGTGTACCATATTATGCCTTAAAAAAGGGGGGGGATCTACAGCCCTTACTGCTAAAATAAGTCTTTGTTTTTCCCACTTCTCTGCAAAATGAAAACGTTTGCAAAGTTTTACCTCTAAAATATACTCATGCAGGCAGAGAGACGTTTTCATCTGTCTCCGAATCTGCTCCAGGAGTCAACTGGAAACACATTACACTCTCAGCTGAAGTCATGCATTTCATTCGTGCAAGACCAGTGATTTTTTTTCATTACCTGTTTAATTGCAATAATTTACATGAGCGTGGGTCCAGTTCTGCAGCTCTTACTCAGCACTTTGCTCCAGTGGGTAACTGGCCTGTGTAAAGACTGTTTATATCAGACTGGACTGTTTAGCTACCAAATTGAATGTGTATGTTTCTTTACTAATATTTGCCTCGGAGAGGGGCAGAACTCTGCCTTAAAGATTTAAATCTAAGGAGGATTCCGTTTGTAACTTGTGTGCCTAAGGGTTGCATGTTTTTCTTTTCTGAAGTCTGTAGGACAGAGACATTTTGCTTACTCGGCTAACTTCACTCCTCCGATATGTTTCCATTCTCTGTGTTAATTGTCAAACACCATTTCTTGATACCATCTTGATAGTCTTTTAAAGAATCATTTTTAACGTACAGTGTGTTATGCACACAAGCAGAAGCTCTCTAGCAAATGCACGAAGGCATTTTTTGCACACTGGAAGCCTAAAAATTCCAGGTTTGGGACTAAAATCAGTTATTTCTCAGTAAAGTGACCTCTCAGTTGAGGCTGTTGGATCTGGGTGCCGAGATATTTTTCCTGTCTTATAATAACGGCTTCTGCGACTCAGAAATACCTTGACAGCCAACGGTGTATTTTTTGAAGGTTTCAAGGAGAAAGGCATCATAGAAGCTCACTGTTTCCCTTTAGATTTACACATCCCTCTTTAACTGTTGCTGGCTTTTCATCCGTTACCTTGTGAGGCTTTTCAGGCAAAAAGAAGTGGAAAAACTGGTCCTATGATCTAAGTATTACCTTAAGTGTTTCATTTAGAAAAATGAAGAGAATCTTTGTTTCCCTTAAAGAGTTGTTTTCCCCCTTTGCCCTAGGAAGAAGAAAAAAAAAAAGTCACAAGAATAGCTTCAAAAGGACAAGATTAGATTGTGAAAAATGCATAGTTTATAACGTGGAGCTCCCAAGTGTTTGTAAAATTCCACAGTTAAATAGAACAAACAGTCCTAAATGTATTGGAAATAGATCCTTTTCAGGTTTGCAGACAGACAGACAGACAGACAGACCTGCAAGAAAGGGAGGCAAGCACCTGCCTGGAAGAGAGATGCGTGGCTTTTATGGATAGGAACTGGGAAATTAAGTTGTTTAAAGTAGTTTTTGATTATTCTACCAATATTTGCCCGAGTGTTAAAATTCCTGTTACGTTAGGAGTTGTGTCTGCTAGAAGTCCTCTGTTAGTATTTATTTTCTGTAGACCCCCAGCTTCTGGCTTCTGGTGATTATGCAAGTGCCTAATATGCATTTTAGAAATAAAACTTGTGTTCAACTCCTTGCTCTGGAGGACTAAGGAGCTTGAAAACATGCAGCCTAAGAGTCCTTATCCTAGAAGAAGAATGTCATGATTCTCAGATTCTCAAAGTGACTGGTTTTAACTTCTCGTAATTTTCAGCTCATCCCTTGATTTTTGAAGGTGTGCTTCGTGATTTTTGAATAAACGAGGCTGGCAATATTGGGTTTGACTTATTCTGATGATTAACTGGTGTGTGTCTGCGTATATAATTATATAGGTGCACACACATAATGCCAGTAAACAAAATGCACAATATAATGATGGAGTCAAGTTAACGTCAATAGCAGCTCTGAATTTTTGTTGCTATAAACAAAGCAATTTTGAGAGATCAGACCATTGGTTCTTGAGGAGTGGCTTGCAATTGAAGTTTTGTGGAGATAGTTTTTAGCGGCAATTAAATCTAGACAGTTAATAGCCAGCAACTATCCTTTAAAGCCTAAACACTTGTGAGACCTATGAGGAATGCGCAGCCTGTCTTTTCTTTCAGCTATAATCAGTCTAAACTTTATTGAAAAAAAACCCAACCCAACTTACAACTAGCAACATTAATGCTTTATTTTTATTGTATTAATGCAAATGAGATGCTGACTTCTTTCTTTCATCTCCGTGGCTTGTATCTATTATAGCTGTATCTTATTGCTTTCTCTGCCTTTTCTCCCTGTGTTCTGTAAACTGCTATCGTCTAATGATCCTGAGGCTCGTTAAAGTTACTCATGATGCTAAAGAGACTATGGGAAGCATCCTTAGCTCTATGTGGCTACAGGAAAGCACCACGATCGAGTCTATCAGGAAAACAAATCCACGTCAACCCTTCCTTTCCCATTTTGGGAAACCCTTCAAAGTGGCAGGTCAGATGGTAAGAAAGAACTTTCAGGATGGACTGTGTAGTGGAAAGAACAGGTTGGTTTTAATACGCATCCCTACCTGACAAAAATCAACAGCAATAAAGTTTTAGGCAGCTTTCTGGCTCTTCCTGCATCTCCCTCAAAAGACTCGTTTAATTGAAGAGCCTGTTGTGCTTGTTGTTACGAATCTGAGAGAGAAAAGGGGCAATTTTGCACAAGGCCCTAATATTCCAGCACAATACAATCAGAACTCTTTCTGGTTGCTTTTTAAGCCCCGCTGTTCATATAAAATTAAGACCCACTTATCTTAAATTGTAGTAAATCTCGTTCAATATTGCTTTCATAACTTAAAAAAATGGTGTTAAATATTCCCAAAGCAACTTTGCTGAAGTGATATTTGGTCTGTTTATGCGGAGTCGGCGCAGAATTTCTATTCAAAAGGAGCAGCACACAGTTCTAGTTTTTAATGAAAATAATTAAACTCTTTGCAACACAGAATCACAATGTTGGAAAAGACCTCCAGGATACCCTGATAGCAAAGATTTTTTTCTAGTGAAATTCTACTTAGAGGAGATCAGAATGAAATTCTGCACATTGTTACGGTATAGTATGTGCAGACAACAAACCTATTTCTCTCACCCTCTGCTTTGACAGAAGGAATTTTTTTTTTTTTTCAGTAGAAAGATTTTGCTCTGAATTTTCCACATATAATTTATTTTGTGTGAAGTACACTGGGAATCGCCACCACAGTTCGTAAGAATTGCAGTTTTCTTTGCACATATAGGAAGAATCCATTTACTTCCTGCAGCACGAGTGGACTTCACAGAAAAGAGCTGGATCTTTTCATGATGTACGGTTTTGTATTGAAGAAACACAACCTGGCACATTGGTCTATCAGAATTAATTCTTTTATGTGTTTTTCAGCCATGTCACAACATTTATAAGCACAGTACGAGGAGCACTAAATTAACATGTGCATGGAGAAAGTAGCTAAGTAGATATATTGATCATCTGTAGCGTTAAATGCTAAAAAATTAAAAGCTTTCTAGTGCTTTTGATTAGCTGCATGGTTCCCGCTTGTATATGTGTTAGGAAGCGGAGTAATATTTCTTAACACTTCGCACCTTTCTTCCAGGGATTTCTTACTATGCTGCATGCTTCTTAGAATAACTCCAGTGAAGCAGAATATTTTTTCCCTATTTTGCAGGAAAGTAAATTGAAGCCAGGAGGTATTAGCTGATTTGCTCGAGGTCGAAGTGCGTTTGCTCCTAATTCCCTGCTTTAGGCACTAGATCACATTTCAGCAGTTCACTTCCAGGAGGGAAAGCTGGGCTGGAGGCTCAAGGCATCCACTTGCCTTCTGCTGAGGTGAGAAGAGGGAGCAGAGCCCAGCAGAGGCACTGGAGAATTGGCTGGGGAGGGGAGCTGGAAAGGCAGTTTCATCTCCTCTGTGCAACTCCCAGTGGCTGAGGAAGCGACACTTTGCTCATGTCCAGGAGCTCCCGAAGAGGGAGGACTCAGTGAAAGAAAGCAGAGCTCTGTTAACGAGCCAAGGGAGCTTCACTAGGCAATAGTTTTAAGCAGAAAAATTTAAATTCTTTAACTTCCCTCAATTATCCTGACATGCATTTTTGGTTAGTGGCAAGTTTCAGGACCAGAGAATTTGGTTATGGTTACTTTTCCCCCATATACTGATCTACATTTCTTCATCAAACCTGGGATCTAGTTTGTATTTCTGACGCTAAATAGTAAATCGCCCTGAGAAATATGCAAAACCCAGTTCAGTTGTAACTGAACAGGACATACAAATTTTCCCCCACCCAGACTGCCAGAGATGATTGAAAACCTCTGGTAATAAAGTTTAAACCTCTGATAGTTTTAAGTCAGCTTCTAATGTTCAAAGACTAAATCCTTACATGGTCATCTAAAGGGAGATCTTAATTTTCAAAAGCTTTTCAAACCAAGCAGTTCCCATGGACCTTCCTCCATTCCCTCTCTGGTTTAAACAGGAATTGTTAAGACTTGATCAAGGGCAGTGGTATTTTTCTGAAGAGGAGATGTATGTAGTGCCTATAGGAGAATTATGATGCAAGTAATAGCCTATGGATTCATTAAGGATGGTTTATGTTTATTTTCACACCGTATTACCTTTCAGGAAAGGCCGTTTGAGCCATTATATTGACGGGGGCTCAGCATAAATCTTAGGTAATATAGGGCTAGTCTGCCATACCTGGGAGACCACCTGCTCCCCTCTCAAAATGAGTCAAGAATGTTCAAGTCCCGAAGCACCAGGTAGGGCTTTCTTCTCTGGAGCTGGGGACTTGGGAAGCTCTCCCATGCCTCCTTTTCATATGGAAATTAACGCTTGCCCCTATTTCTGAATAGTAGGTTATTAGAGTTCGTATGCAAATTCCTACGATGGGAATTTGCCTCTCTTTGATAATTGATATAATAATATATATTTGAGTCGTCCAAAGTCCTCGAGCTTGAGCCTTGTAGACGTAATTTATGTTTATTTCTTACCGTTATTAACTGTAATTTAGTTGTTGCCGCCTTTCATTGCCTTAGATTGAAGGGAGTGTCTCCATCCCATTGCCCCTCCACAAACAATGGCCTTTTAGGGTTCCTTAGCCTGTATCCTTGCCCAGACATTTCCTAGCCTGTCAAATACTGTCATTTATTCCTTACAGATCATTCACAGTACGTCTCCTGTTGCACACACACAAATAAGGAACAAATGCAATCAGGATGCATCATCGTTTAGCATAACAAATAAGAGCCGATCTGTGCAGATTTCCCTTAAAGCATCTCTTAATACGTATTGTCAAAATGTCTGAAGATGTCTTTTACTCATAAGCTTTTAATTATTCGTGACAATTAAACTAATATTCAGAGCAGGGGAAAAAAATGAGGGTATTAAATATTTTCTCTTGTCAAAAGCTAACAAAACATCACCTGACATAGGAAACTCCTTCACTTTTGAATTTCAAACTTATTGAAAAAAGCACTTGAGTAAAATTGCGAGGCTTCGTTTCACAATTTGGATCCACAAATGGACTTTGTATTGAATTTGAGGAAATTATGTTTTAAAGACCAGACCAAAATTTAAGGGCACATCATTAAAGTGTATATCAGTAATCAGCAGCCAAGTACTCGAGGATGAAAAAGGTGTTCCCATCAATTTTTAAGTCTGCACTGAAATTTAAGGCCAAGGGCCCCTCTGACTCAGTCAGGAACTCAGACCTGGGTTTGTATCCTCAGACAATTATTGGTTTAGTTGTGCATGAGAAAAAGCAGCTCATATAACAAAGACTGAGCCATCAACCTTTTCTGTGTTCAGAATTATAAAGGTTTTTTTGTCGTTTTTGTCTGATGATCTCTCTAACTGGATGGAGGGTTTGAACTGGAGACCCAAGGTGCTGTGCATGGGGCAGAACAAGCAGCCAGCGTCGCTTCCCAGGGCTCTGCACCTTTGCCTACCTGGCAGCTCTTTAGTGCGGTAAAAATTCAGTTACATGGTAATGAAAAGAGCTAAAAAAAAAATCAGGGAAGATCTTGAAAACAGCAGAAAATGAATGGAGGCCCTGAGAGCACTGTGGTATGGATGCTGAAGTGCTGCATAGCCCCAGGCACAGCAACAATAACATCTATATTACGCACGACAGTTCCTGCAGTCCAGATTGTTTAGAGTTATCAGTTGAGAGGCTTGATTTCTAAAACTGGTTTTAGTATTTCCAGTATTTCTGAGCCGCTCACAGCCATCACTTCCATTATCAAAATCTATGTTTCCTTCCTTAAAATGTTCTTCCTGAAACTTAGGGTAGGATGTTATTTTGGCAAAAGAAGGCATACATCAGGATTTATTTCAAAGCTTCGGGACCAGTGTGCTTTCTGGCAGCGACGTGAAGATTTTTCAGAGATAGATCCTGCTTTCTCTGAGAAAATCCACCCGAATTTGTCTTAACATATAAAATCTAAAAGTTGCTGTTGCCAAAGAATTTTTAGAAGGTGACACAGCGTTTTCCAACATGCCATGTCCACCGCGCATGCTCTGTTCTTGGTGTCTCTTTTTTTTTCAATTACATTCCCTTAAAATGCGTTTTAGCTGGGGATAAGTAGGCCAATCGCTTTCCCTGCTGCAGAGCGATGGGTCTGAATAGTCGAAGGAGAATCCAGGACTGGTCTGCAGGGTGTGTTGAGCCGGAGTGGAGGCCCTGAGGTAGGGAGCAGGGAAATTTAGGAAGCAGAACGTAGGCCAGGAAGGGTGAGGACAGGGGAAGAGAGCGTAAAATTGTCAAAAATCTGTAGGAAACGGTGGTAAAACAGTGTGCTTAATTCCACTGCACTGTCAGCGTAGAGTATGATATTGAGCATTAGCATTAGGGGTTGTTTAGCCTGGAGAAGAGGAGGCTGAGGGGAGACCTCACTGCTCTCTGCAACTACCTGAGGGGAGGTTGTGGAGAGGAGGGAGCTGGGCTCTTCTCCCAAGGGACAGAATGAGAGGGAATGGCCTCAAGCTCTACCAGAGGAGGTTTAGGCTGGATATTAGAAAAAAATTTTTCACAGAAAGGGTCACTGGGCACTGGCAGAGGCTGCCCAGGGAGAGGGTTGATTCACCTTCCCTGGAGGTGTTTAAGGCACAGGTGGACAAGGCCCTGAGGGACATGGGTTAGCGATTGATGGAAATGGTTGGACTCCATGATCCAGTGGGTCTCTTCCAACCTGGTTATTTTATGATTCTGTTGCAGTGGCTGCATCTAACACTTTGTGCTTGGATTAAGACCTGGGTGGAAGTAAATGTGGCTCCATGTGTGTTGTTCCAAATTTTCCCCAGAGTCCTTTTTGAAAAGCCTGGCTAGGCCCTGGCTTCTTAGTGGGCAGGGAGCACAGGTGTGTGGGGAATTAACCTCCTTCACCTGTGAGAGAGGGTGTGGCCTGCAGGGCTGCAGCTGGGGTGGGCTCAGGGCACCCTCCCAGGGGAAAAAGCATAAGAATTTGCTTAAAACTGGCCAGAGCTTCCCCTCCCACCCTTGTGGGCGAAATGGCAGCGGCAGTGCCCTGTCCCTGAGGCACCGTGTGGCAGTTGTGAGCTGCTGTGGAACACCATCGAAATGAGGAAAATCCTGATTCCTTGCCAGGAGCCTCGAGGAGATGTGGGCAGTGAGGCCCAGCGCCACACCTTGACCGGTGAGCACTAAACTGACGCGCTCAAGATTTCGGGTAGCACACCGAGAGGTCGCGGAAGCCACCTAGAATGCGTGTTAATAATCTGTACAGGCTGCGGTGTCTGTGAGGAGCTGGGGGAGCAGGTAGGCTGGAGCAAAGCGTGTGAGTTTCTTAGCAGTTCTGAAGCTGTTGTACCAAAGCGAGCAGCTCAGAGAAAACACCCAGAACAATGCCAGGAGTTTCAACCACAGATATCTGTGTAGATAGAAAGGGCCTGTTAGTCTGCCATCTCCTCTCATGCTGCAACATGCAAATTGTGCAGGGCTGATCCCTGTGTTGCAGGATGAGTAACTGCTACTCGCTGCACCCTTGCGACTCTGGCTTTTGTTTGACTGGAGGCACGGGTTTTTATTTTATTTCGTTTACTGCCCCGTGGGGTATTTTTCATGGAAATCAAAGCTTTCTATCTGGAATTTTATGACAAACTTGAACGAGGATCAGAGAGAGCGGAGCAGGTCGCCTTCAGTATATTGTGTGGTTTTGTGTCACCTCCCAGATTTGTACATTAAATAACTGAAGTTCTGAGATTATTAATCTAGAAGTCATCCTTGCATTACTGTTTTAATTGTTTTGTGCGTTTAGTAGAAGTATTATAAACTTATTTGGATTGAAGAGAGGCGTGTGATTTGGATAAGTTTGTTGGGTGGCAGAGGGATATTATGAGGCCATCAACATCTTGGTTTCCATTCGTTTGGATTAGGGATGTTTTTACCTTAATCATTTCCAAACTTCTCTACTAAAATCCCTCCTTTCATTTTTTATTTCAATTTATGTCTGTGTGTCAAGTGCTGAAATTTGTTGTTGGTATGAATATGCGAAGTCTCCTTTTTATATTTGTCCTCTTTCATTGTTTTGATACGTTTTTCATTTCGTTAGCACACACTATTTTCAATATACAAAGTATGTCCAGAGGAACAAGGGAGCAATTATGAGTTTCTCCCAGGCAATAAGCATCTCTTAGCCATCATCCTACAACTACCAAAGTTCTAGTAAATGACATCTATATAATTAAACATAATCATTTTTTTTTTTACGGTGATGTAATGGAGAGAGTGACCTGGACTTTGTAAAAGTTCTCTTACTTACTACAGATTCCCAAGGGCGAAGTAACATTCTAGACAGTGTTTTATATGGCCTGATTAAAACGTAACATATTTTTGCATTTCCTGAGCAGTGACCTGTTAGTGCTCATAGACAGAACACTTAAAGAACAGTTACACGGAGACATTTCCAAATGTGCCTAATATGCGTGAGTTTTTATAACATTCTTATTTCATTTGAAATTGCAGCTACAGCAGGAACCGTTCAGACGGTGCATTGATTTAACTTTTTAATCCACTGTTTTGCTACGTCAAGTAAAATAAATGTTTGTTTTTAGCTCTTTTTTTGCATCGCTAAAACTCATAACTACTTGCTTTAAGCTAGGGATTCTAACGGGAGCTGCATTATCTGAGATTTAAAGCTTGCTTCTTGTAGCCACTTTCTCCCAACTCCCCCAAGAAAAAAAAAAATTACAAAAGTACAACTTTAGCAAAAAGGGCTTTTATATCTCTATCAATTATAGAAGCGCCAGCTGCAGTAGATTACAAAAGTGTTTGGCTGATTGTGATGTTGTGTGGGGAAAACTGTCACAAGGAGCTGGATTTTGTTCTCTCTGATGCTCCCAGGGTGTTGCGCAGCAACCTGGGCTGCGGCCACCGCCTCTGTCAGAGCCGGAGTGGGCAAGAGAAAGGTCTGGCTTTGAGATTGCCACATTCCATACTGCCACATCTAGGTCTGTATTTGCACACACATCTTGGCACTAGGAAAGAGTGTGGAGCTGTTGAATGTGAACGCAAGTGCTAACCAAATGCCATTGTGTCCACATGTGTTTTTACTGTGAGCTGCAGCAAAAGCCACACCAATGCGTCTGTACCAGAAACCTCTGGGGAGAGTCGCACTGGTCATTGTTCTTTATTTTTTTTATATCTGAAGTACTCGTTGCCCTTTACTTTCTCCAAGAGCAACATGGGGAGGGAAAAGGCACCACAGAACAAATTGTTTGAGGAGCCCATAAAGATAAGGTAGCTGGAAATCGTGAAGAAATGAAATGCGATATCAGAACAGCAATATAAGGTGGGATATTTAGCATTTTTGGTGGTGGTGAGCTCAGGAAAAAAATTAATGTAACAAAGTGTGAGGGGATTATATTCCTCCACTAATATCCTGAGGTAAAAGGGTAGCGACATAAGGGCTTTGAGTTGGTTGTGCCTTGGTTATTGTTTCATTTATCTTATTGTGTTTGGGTCTCTCTGGGAGGACGTGGTTGTGCCCTGGTTTGTTTTAACAAAGAGAAACTGACTTCGCAAAGTTCTGTGTATACTTCAACAGCGAAAATGCAATTTTCTATTTTCGTTTAATCCCAGGAATGTTGGTATTTTCCAGGCTGTCAAACAAATGAGTGCACTGGAGAACAGTTAGATGTGTCTGTCTAGTTCATCTATCTAATCTACCTCATTTCTAATGTGCCCATCACCATGGTGTCTAGTCGGAAAGTATCTGCCCTGATTATGCTTTTTGTCTTTATTGGCTGTGGTTAACTTAATTGAGTCCTTAGAGCTTTCAGATTCATCTGCAAAAATAATAACAAAAACACTATCAGAATAATGATTCATTTCTGTGCTCTTACTCAGAATTTCCCCTCTCTCTTCTGAGTGTATTTGGCTGGTTGATTGTTGTTGCCGTATCTAGAACAGGTTATATTTTAGAGGTGTTGTATTAAACTGGAGTTTTACCTGAGTCAGCAGTGACTCAAAACTTCATTTGGCTTCTAAAGTGAATTCATTCCTGTCCTGTAACTTCCTTTTCTCTGCAGAAGCTGACTTCATTTACTGAGCCACCCAGTTTAGCAGCTGCATCTGTTCTGTGACCCTTTGCCATGTAAAGCACAGGTAAAGGTCATAAAAAATAATAGAAATAGTGGCTTCAAAAATTATATCTTCATTTGGAAGCCCTGGTTTCTGTTAAGCTTAATTACTTTGCTCTTTGCCAATTTGGTGAAAATGCATTTTAAGTGAGCAGTATTCCAAAAGCAGAGGCTTGAGGTCCAT